>CM065599.1:50509730-50937230 GCA_033119425.1 Bufotes viridis | reverse complement strand
TAGCGTTAATTATATTTCACATACGTTTATTACAGATGAGCAAATCCAAGACATTTTAAGAATTGTGAATGGAGATGTTGATACTCAAAATATGCAACAGACAAACATTGCAGTTATGTGCGACGGTAATTCTACAGCTCTAAAGGAGAACAACCCCCAGCAAGTTATTGATCTCACAACCCCAGGGTGCCCTGAAATAAAACAGACGACTCAGAAATCCAGAAAACGTAAGGTTCTAGCGACATCTTTGATGTTATCGGTTTTAAACATTTAGCTGTGTTTCTAATACACTTTTTCTAAACGCAGTACTGAAAAGAAAAGTTTACACAATTGATGACATGCACACTCACGGATGATACCGTACAACAAAAAAGCATAAGCGGGGAAAGAGCGTAAGGACAAAATCGCATTGTTGCTGTAATGTATTTTAAACATTGTCTATAAGTCTAATACTTTTTAAATTGCAGTGCTGAAAAGAAAACGGCCACGACCGGTGTCTCCAAAGCACCGTTAAAGAAATCTAACACAACGGGTACGGCTCTCGCTACAGCGATATCTATAACTTTTAAACTTGTATAAACAAAGATTTTTAATCAAACCTTGTAATTTAAAGTTTTTCAGAGACCTGATGGTGGCGCAATTGGCAACAGAACAGCTTCATTCCCAGAGCCGCCAGAGCCAAGCACCAGTGCCCGTGACAGTTGGCGGTCTGAAAATACCGCATCACCGGTTATAAGATGTCCTGATGCTCGTAAGTTAATATTACGCGGCGCATTATTAGCATGAGTGCAGTTCTTAATACCGGCATCTTAATGCCTGTCTTTAAATTTATAATAAAGTGGTAGTGACATATATAGCTATCTAGCTAAGTAGCTGTGAGCTTTTTAATTAACGCGCTTGAAATTCTTAATACTTATATCTTAATATTTGTCTTAAAATTACAGCCAAAAGAAAAGAAAACAACAAATCCCGCGTCATTAAAGACAGATGGCAAACAACCACAACGCCGCATCAGGAACAGTTAACGCCGATGGCCGAAATTCTATCAGCGCCTCAGACCGTTCTGCAGAGTGGTGAGCCAACTAGCGTAATAAATGATATTACAGATTTATGCGACATAACACCAATACCCAATACACAAGATGTAATACATTGTAAAAACGTATCACATTTGATACGCCCGACACATGTAGCAACATACAGCAGATACGCGAACCCCAACGAAACTTCGCCTCTTGTCCATACCTGTTATTGCCGGGGTGGAGAGACGTACGACGCATTGCGGGATATCGCAAAATGTAATGACAAAATGGCACGTGTGGCGATGTATTTAAAATGTTACGTTAACGACTCTACGTCTCTAGCGTTTAACAGCCCAAACAAAATTACTGCGGTGCAAATACACGCCACGCGTGACAAGTACACACGACTGATGACCCAGCTTGACGCTCTTGAAAAGGAGTTGTTAGACAGGGACTGACTACTGATGACTGGTGGGGGTGGCCAACCTTTCAAAAACAAAAAATCAGCTGTAAGTGCTAGGGTTAAAGAGTTAAAACAGGCTATAAAAATCTGGTTTTCAGTTAAGCGCTCCAAAATAGCTAGAGAAAAAAGGCGTCGCCGGCATAGCCACAATGCTACGCCGGTGCGTCCGTGCAAAATAGCTATAAAAAAAAGACAGGGTTGTCGTAACAAGTCTGGGGTGTCGGCTCATCTGAATGCCGGTCAAACACAAGCGGAACACAGGCGTACAAATAGTGCAAGTATAGGTAAAAAGGTACCTTTTTACCTATGCTTGTGTCTGGTTGGCGTGCACCCCCTGTTTGGAAGATTTCTATGTCATTTCCTGCCGTTTCTGATTATGGATGGCAAAACATCTGAAAATATGGCCCATATGTCCTTACGCTCCGTTGAAGACAATGAGGAGCGGCGGTTAAGGATGAATGCTATTTTTGAGGCCACGGATGTTGTTACACAGGACAGCTTAAACATACAAAGTCTTATGGCTACACTAGAGGGATTACTTGTTAAAGAATTACGCACATGGTGGGATTCGACATCACTTCAAAAATATGTGGAGAAAGATATGATCCCTCGGGGTCTAAGAATTAAAAAGAAACCCACCACGGAATATTCAGAATCCTTCATCAAAGAATGGCAATCGATACTCTCGGACTGTTCTTTTAAGCTAATGGATCTTATTATTAAACAAGAGCAAATCTTGCTCAAGGATTTGCGGGACAAAATAAAAACCTCACAGGATTCCCTGAAAACATTTATCAATAATCCCACTTTCGTGGACATGGATAAGAATCTGAATGAAAAGTTGGCAAAATTGGAGGAGGAATTGATACAGTTTAAACAACGTAAATACAATCGTGATTTATTGGACTACAAGGACAATAAAGTTTACCACTGGGCAGAAGACAAAGCTTATACTCCACGCTCAATCTTAAGGAAATTCCGTAATAGCAAGAAAAAAACCGCACGTCGGGTGTCTTTCAGTTCTACAGATATGGACTCGGCTGAATCAACCTCAGGGGATAATATGACAGCTTCTAGACGTGATACTGAAATCCAAACCTGCTCCTGTTAAACATAATGATGCCAAAAATACAAAAAGCGAAGAGCGGGTAGAAAGCATAAGAGGAGAAATGCAGCGCTATCCGACTCGTCACAAGAAAAAATAGAGGATATCCAAGTGATTAATATGTCGGCCTCCATCCTTACCCAGGGGAGATCGATGTTTTGAGTAAAGGTTTAATGTTCTGTCCAACACACCACTTTAATCTTTATAAAACCATTTTGGATGTGAATAGGTTGGCCAGAACATTAACCCTGAAAAAGCATTTTTCAAATAGTTTGGATGAGGAGGAAATTAGCCCAGCTGTCTTGATTACTAACACACAGGAGGCCACGCCCGACCCTATGCTGACCCCAGTTCTTAGCTCTTTTTCTGAGCTCCGCAGTATGGCGGAGCTCCAAGATCTAAGAGCAGAATGTGTCACTGGGGAGAAGGTTGGCCGCTCCTGCACATTTAAGCCTTCCAATAGGGACTTTTATCCCTTACAATCCCGTTCACCAGCCCTTGACAGATTTCAGGAGCTGGTAGAAATGGATTTATGTAAACTTCATGAAAGAAAAACAGATACAGAAGGAGATTTTATATCCCCAAATCTCACTAAGGGGGAACAATGTGCGTTAACAACTTTAAAATGCAGAGAGGATATCATAGTCAAGCAAGCTGACAAGGGGGAGCGGTTGTCGTCCTGGACAAAGGTATATACAAATCTCAGATATTAAACATGTTGAATGATAATTCAGTGTATAAAGTCCTGGGCGGCAACCCTCTCCCGTTGTTTCAGAAAAAACTGCAGGATCTTTTAGTACTGGGAGTTAATTCAGGTTGTCTTTTGCAAAAGGATATGGATTATATTTATGTGGACAGCCCAGTTATCGCTATATTTCATGCGTTACCCAAAGTGCATAAGGATGTCTTTCCGCCGCCACTTCGACCTATTGTGGCAGGAATTGGCAGTTTTTCTGAACGCCTGTCTGAATGGGTTGACTCACTTCTCCAGCCCCTGATCCCTTTTATTCCAGGATATATTAAGGACACCATGTCAGTTTTGGGATCCATGCGTTCCTTCCAATGGCAGGAGGGTTACGTCTGGATTACGGCTGACGTGGTGTCCCTATATACCAACATACCACATGATTTGGCTCTGATGTCATTGCGGTGGTTCTTGCGAACTTACAGCAATTACACTGAGTCTCTCAGAGAATTTCTGGAGTTGGCTGTTGATTTTTGCTACGTCATAATTTTTTCATGTTTGATGAAAATTATTTTTGCAGTTGTCGGGGTGTCGATGGGGGCCAGGTTCTCCCCTCCATAGCTAATATTTTTATGGCATGGTGGGAGAGGACCTTTCTCCTCATCGACACCCTCCCATTTGAGGGTCACCTGCAGTGGTATGGTCGTTATATCGACGACCTGCTTATGGTTTGGTCGGGCGATGTGGCGGCCATACCGCTGTTTGGTGGATACCTTAACTCATGTGTCTCTTCGATAGCCTTTTCTCTGTGTTACAACAGGGACTGGATTGTGTTCCTGGATTTGAAACTACGGGGCAATGTCCCTAAAACATGTGTTGAAACTACAATACACAGGAAGGATCTGGCTGGCAACACCACATTATATGCCACATCATGTCATCCAAAACATGTAGTAGGTAATATTCCCAGGGGGAGCTGTTGCGCATCAGACGTAACTGTTCAGACCCTGCGGTATTTGATCAGGAGAGTAATGAACTCATGAAAAGATTGACAGCCAGGTCCTATATGAAACGTCATATGCAGACACACAAGGATCAGGTGGCAAAGCTAGACCGAGATTCTCTAATTACTCAAGCTGTTCAAAAAATTGGATATAGGAGAAAAAGAATAGTAAGCAAAAATGCCGGTTACCTTTGTCACACAATATAGTGTTGAATATGGAGAAATCTGTAAAATTATTCAGAAACACTTGCCAGTTTTGAAATACGAAAATGAATGGTTTAATATTATTGATGATGGGATCAGGTGTGCAGCCAGAAGGGCTCCGACTATAGGTAACATGGTCAGTCCCAGTCTATATAGTGAGGGGGTAAAAACTATACCAACCTGGCTAGCCACCAAGGGTTGCTATAAATGTGGCCATCATATATGTCTTTGTTGTGATTACCTGCATGTGGCTAAAGTGGTTGTCTCTTGTGCAGATGGCCAAGAGCACACGATAAATAGTTACATTAATTGTAACACAAGAAATGTGATTTATCTCATCATGTGCAATCTCTGTAACCTACAGTATGTGGGCTGCACGTCCAACCCCTGAAGGTTCGCATAAGAAAGCACATATCTGATGTGCCGCACTATCGCACCCGGAATGTTTCAGCCGCCAGTGCACACTTTGCGGTTGTGCATGGCGGCGATACCAGCAAACTTAGAGTACAAGGTATTGAAAGGGTATTTGTGCCAACCAGAGGAGGGGATATGAGGAGAAAATTATTGAACCGGGAATCCTACTGGATGTTTAAATTAAAAACACGCATCCCGTAAGGCTTAAATAGGAAATATGATCTGATATTACAGTATTGAGAGAGTATGTCATTTTCCTTTGATTTTATATGGTATATATTTTATCTATACCTCTGTGTACTTTAAAGTACCCTGCTCCTCCCTTTTTCCTGATTTAGTCGGCACAGGTGTTTGCACCATGTGACCTGGCAATTAGGAATTCAGGTGTGAGCTGGGCTTTTAAGATGTCTCTTTTTGTATGTTGCACCAGTCATGATGAAGGGCCCATATCTGTAAGAGGCCCGAAACGCGTAACGGTGTTGCATGTCTGTCCTGATGGTTTGGAATTTTTTATGAACTTCAATAAAGAATCGCTTGGATCGTGGTGAGCTGGAGTTTTTTTCGCAAAAATAGTGCAAGTACTAACAGAACTTCAAATAATCAATCAAATCGTACTCAGTCAGGCAGCCCACAAAATGACAATATGCCCTATAACACGGTTGTTACAGACGAACCCCCTGAACCGCAAAATGTTGGATCAGTGTATCTAGAACGTGTTTACCATCAACAGCGTGACTTAGCGAATTTTAATAGTACCATGTACACCGAGCACTTCAGATTCGCTAACCTCGAATCCATTTGCTCATTTGTTGACGCTCTTGATTCAATACACGCTTCTATACAAGCACTGTTAGATCGGGTTTTACGTGACGCAGAGCCGGGTGATTTCATACAATTGCGTTTAGACGGCGGTGAGACGTTTGATTCGGTTTTTTCAAATAGACAGTCTAGAGACGGGTTTAGCGCAGAAACATTTTTGGACAATATCGCTAATGCTTTACAGAGTAACGCTGGAGTGCATCGCCGGTAACTCACTTAAGCTAGTTGTCATCATTGTCAGGTGTCGACGCGGTGGGGCCCGAAGGCTTCTGGGCAGCATCGCTTATAGCCGGATTATTGATCGTAAAAACAACATTTATACGATTTTAATAATTACGATAATAACGCCTGCCTGGCCGCCAGTGTTTACGCTATTTTGGAGGGTGCGGCTTTGAGCGACGCTGTGTTGTTAGAGAAAGCACGACAACTGCATAGAGACTTACAAATACCCGATGGGTATTTGGTGTCTTTACCGACATTGAGGCATTTGAAAAAAATTAAACATCGCAATTAAAATTTTGTACCACAATAGGGGTCAGTGGCGCTATTTCCACACAGGCCGCACAGCTAAAGAAAAGACCATCTATATATTACACCATGAAAAGCATTATTACGGCATAAAAATCTAAAAGCTTTTATCGGTTGCGCTTATTTTTGCGACGTTTGTTGCACTGTGTACAATCATAAATATCGACACGGTTGTATGCAGTTTTGTAAAGCTTGCCAGAGATCGAACTGTGTTGACCAGGCTAATAATATACGTTGTCCGATATGTAGGACGTATTGTCGTTCAACGGAATGCTTTGAAACACATAGAATCCTGGCCATTAGTGATAATGCTCTTTGTAAGAAAAAACTTTTGCGGTTTTTGTTACAGGTTTATAGACTGCGGTGATGAGCACAAATGTAGCGGCTTAAAATGCGCCATCTGCGGCGGGGTGGTTGACAAATTTGACGACCACGTTTGCTATATGCAACCATACAACCCCAAAAAATGACTGATAAGTACATCTTTTACGATTTTGAATGCATGCAGGAAACAGGATTGCATATACCCAATTTCATTTACGCAACCACACTGTACGGCCCAAACTCCTGGCATTTTAGCGGAAAATCCTGTACTCGTGACTTTGTGCGTTTTTGCCGATGCTAAGTTTTCGGTCACACGTTCATAGCGCACAATGCAGGACGCTATGACGTCTATTTTGTTTTACAGGAACTGATTAATGAAAAGTTTAAAATAGATATTATAAATCAAGGCGGCCGGTTAATGTGCGTTACCCTGAAGGACTTAAAAATTAGATTCATAGACTCGCTGAATTTCATGCCGATGAAGCTCAGCAAGATGCCCGGGGCTATGGGTTTTCAGGTGCCAAGGGTCACTTCCCACATTTTTTCAACACAGTAGAAAACCAAAACTACATTGGCGTCCTACCGGCCACTAGGTATTACGGTGTCGATTACATGATGCCCGGTGAGAAAAAAGAATTCATGGATTGGTACGAGAAACATAAAAACGACACCTTTAATTTTCAGGAAGAGTTAAAAGCCTACTGTAAGCAGGATGTTGAGGTTTTGCGACGGGCTTGTGAGTGTTACAGGGACACGATTATGGCCATGACGGAAAATAAAAGTTCTGCAGTACATTAAACGTGAAAAGAAATACAGAACGGTCACTAAATGTATTGACCCATTCCAACTTATCACGTTGGCCGCCGTGTGTATGGCTATGTACCGGTTTAAATTTCTACCCAAAAATACCATAGCGATTGTCCCTGCAGATAATTACCACAAAACCCAGAAACGGTTTTCAACACCAGCTATACAGTGGCTCATGTACATGTTGAGGGCATTTCTATACAACACACGTTAAAGGGCGGTGAAAAAAGGGTGGGGAAATATTTTTTGGACGGTTATGCGTTTGTTAACGGTAAACACATCGCTTTTGAATTTCAGGGTTGTTTTTATCACGGCTGTCCTGTGTGCTATAACGAGCATGACAGCAACGAGATTACTAAATCCTCCTATGGTCAGCTGTACCAAGCTTTCCTAGTCAGGAAAAGTCGGCTACAGAGACAAGGATTTACGATCCGTGTTCTGTGGGAACACGAGTGGCGTGATATGGTTGCAAATGACGCGGGGGTCAAAGACTTTCTAATTAAAATGAGATTCCCGATTCCTTTAGACCCTCGTGATGCGCCGCCGAAGTAATTTTTGATGTATCCAAAATGATCATAAATGATTTTTGGATGGCCTACAGGGTACGTCTTAGTTTTATTAACAAAAGGGTACAGACTGGTGAAATCGTAATAATGCACAGTTTCATCGGGGTGTACCTCGTGGTAAAGTTTAATGGCGTTAGTTCTACCGCCGTAAAGCGCATCACGAGGGTCTAAAGGAATCGGGAATCTCATTTTAATTAGAAAGTCTTTGACCCCCGCGTCATTTGCAACCATATCACGCCACTCGTGTTCCCACAGAACAGATAGATAGCTAGATAGATAGATAGATGATAACAAGATAGATAGATAGATAGATAGATAGATACGAGATAGATTGATAGATAGATAGCTAGATAGATAGATAGATAGATAGATAGATAGATAGATAGATAATAGAAAGATAGATAGATAGATACGAGATAGATAGATTATGTAGCTGGATAAATAGACATTAGTCACTTTTAAAGACCTGAACAAATTAGCGTATCAGATGAACCAGCTATGTCAATACTTGGTGCCACTGTTAAATGGCCCAAAGCATTTTTGAACCAGCTAAATGATACCAGCTGTAGTAGAAAATCATTATTGTGTGCTACTTCGCAACAGATGTCTAAATTTGTACACTGATGGACATTAAGAAAAGCACTAGCTAATAGCGCTGGCCAGGCATAAGCTGTCATATCCTTGTATTATTTAATATAAAGTTTATATATATCTAATATTAATTCAATATAAAGCAAATATCAAACAGTATCAATTTTATTCCAAGCGATATAAAAGGGGCGGGGAGAGCCTGTATAAAAGGGGGCGTGGTACCTGTCACTTTTAGTTTGACGAGACATGTATACCCTTACTACTAAAAGGGAAGACAGTTGCATTAAGACACATCAGATAACCTGGACGTTCTCTGGTGGATCCAGGCTCGGACAGCAATCGGGTTGTCTTCTGTCCGTCAGAAAACAGCTCCATTTAGAACTAACTTTTGAGCCAATCAATTGCTACTAGGGCCTTTCATTTTCTTTAAGAAGAATTCACAAAGTAACCTTTTTCATCTTAGTACCTGAAATGTTCTGCAGCCCTGAATAAAAAACCAGATGAGGCAAAAAAAAAAACAACTTGTGGAGGTCTACATGTCCTGTGTCCGTGAAGTGCACTCCTCCCATGTGCTCTGGTGGTCCCACAGTGCATGCAAGTTCTGGAATGGGGATCAACAGAGGGAATCATTTTGTGTAACCCACCCCTAGATATATCAGGAACAAATGGAGGAACCCCTGATCTATCTCAGATACCAGTTCTCAGAAGTGACTGCAACTTCTACACCTGATACAATGCAAAAACACACATAGTGATGTCACTAAATGTGTACAATCATATCCCACAGCAGCGAAACTAAACACAGCAATGTAACCCTACAGGGTTAATAAGCACAACGCAGTCACAATACAAAGAGCGTAAGCAGTGATATTATAATGTAGATATAAAAAAAATATAGTGATGTCACAATATAGAGTCAATAAATCTAGATATGTCTGCACAAGTATAGTGCAGATAGTGATGTCACAACACAGGGGTAATCAAACACAATGCAACCGCCCTATGCAAACAGAGAATATATAAACTAATGCTACAGTATACTCACTATATGAATAAATGCAAACAAACCTTCAATGAATTCAGGAAAGAATAAAAAATTTAGGGGTGAATAAAAAAAAAAATTAAAATATAAAAAAATCTAAAAATTGAATTCACCCCTTTTTCCCCTAGAACAAAAAACAAATAAAAGAAACTAAACATCATAGGCATCACTGCATCTTAATGCCCGTACTATTAAAATATGTTTTCCATACTACTACTACTTCTACAAAAAAAAGGCCAATTTCGCTGTAAACAAGCAGTGTAATCTGTACAGTGTGTGTTCTAGTTCTAGGTACACCTACACACAGTTTGTGAAGGAACTTGTCAGGGAGGTTGTTCCAAACAGCTTAGAGAACTGACCATAAGTCTTCTGTGGATGTAGGCTTGCTCAAATCCTTCTCTCTCAACATGTAATCCCAAACAGACTCGATAATGTTGAGATCAGGGGCTCTGTGAGGATCAGGGCGGACTGGGAACTTAAAGTGGCCCTGGAAAAAAAAAGCTAAAAGTGGCCCCATGTTGTAGGCAGATTCAAATTGACAGAAGGCAGGGCAACACAAGTAGGCAGGGTCAGCAATACCATAACACAAAATACCATTCCATCAGAACCAAATACCACAGTGCAGTGCAATATATTGACCCAAAAGCTGTTTCTCTGTGGTGGCCATCAATAGATGCCATTTTTTGTCCTCCTACAGTTGTCTCTGTTTAAGGTATTGTACAGGGTGCTTAGAAGGTGAGGTGTGGGCCACAGCAGTTGTATTCAGGAGGCCATGTGCGGTCTCTCGCTAGGTACATGAGTACTTCATTCTCACACTGTTAATTACAGCTGAGAACTCATTATGTACCCAGCCAGTGGCTGAGTGGATGGCTTGGGTGCCCCCTGGGCATTGGCCCACCGGGACATTTTCCTGTAAGGTCTATGGCCAAGCCACTCCTGTTGGGGGCCATATAATTACTTCCAGGTCCCCTCGTTCTTTTTGCGCTGAAGATAGATCTTAATGATATTGGCTGGATGTTTGGGGTATTTTTCTTGCTGCAGAATACATTTGGAGCCAATTAGATGCCTCCCGGATGTGCATGATGGGATGGATAAGTATCTGCCTGTATTTCTCAACATCGAGGACAACATTAATCTGTCACGGCGCAGTGTGGGTAGTAAACTCCACAACGAACACAGGAGGGAAAGGGAAAGGTACTAGGCTTGGAAACTATTGATAGGGGGATGGTCACCACCTAGTGAATCCCTAATCCAAGCCCTGACTACTATCAGTATGAACAGACCTCGATGGTAGGAATGTTCATATGCAGGAACCTAAAGCCCTATCTCACCCTAAAGGGCCCTGGAAATAGTGTCAGGACAACAGATGACCTGTTCCTTCCCAGCTGAAGGAACAGGAGACTCCCTCAGGCCTAATACCAAAAGATAGGGGAATACCAGAAACTAGAAATAGGAAAAAGACACTTAACTCCGATAAGTACGTGGACGAGCAGGAACTCAGTAGAGATCCAAACACCAGCACTTCCACAAACAGAATAGAGCTATAAACCGCATATCATGATGGGTGAGACCAGACTAAATAGAGGAGTTGGAATGACCACTTAAGCTACACCTGAGACTTGTCTCAAGCCTGAGGTGTGGTCATAACCAGCAACAACACTGAAATAAGTGAAACCAAAGAGGCTGTCAGATCACATCACATGCAGCCAGTCTCTTAGATCTTCTGACCCCTGTCACGGGAGAGACCATGACATAATCCTGACCAAATCCCCAACACTGTTTGCTGAAATGCAGCCACAAACTTGTAAGGAACCTCCACCGTGCTTCACCATTGCTTGTAGACACTCATTGTACAGCTCTACAGCCTTTCGGCAAGTAAACTGCCTAAACTACATTTTGACTCACACCCCAGTTCCATTTTTCCCGTATGTTTTCGTGCATACTTTAAAAGGGATTTTCCGGGATTTTTTTTACCGACGACCTATCTGTTCCGCTTTGGATGAACCAGATTTGTTCATTTACATAACTCATATTCATTCATTCCGATCTCTGTATGCACATTAAAATATATTCTGATGAGGTTCTTTCAATATGGCTGCTGTTAAAGGAAGACTTCTGTAGTCTCGGGCATGTGCCGTTACTGTGAGTAGCGGAGCATGCATTAATGTATTACATAACGAATCAGAACTCAGATCTGCTATGTAATACATTAATGTATGCACCACTACTCATATTAACGGCACAAGCCTGAGACTACAGAAGTCTTCCTTTAACAGCGCCATATTGAAAAAGCCTCAATGGAGGCTAAATATTTTACTGTGCGTACGGAGGTTCATAGCAATGAATATCAGTTATGTAGATGAACTAACTTGGTTTGTCCAAAGCAGGATGAATCTACATGGTGCTACTGCGAGCGCCAGTGCCTTCTCAAACAGATGATCGTCGGGGGTCCTGGGTGTCATCAGATACTGATGACCTATTCAGACTATAGGTCATGAGTTAAGATATCCCGGAAAATGCCTGTAAGTCGCATTTCTGCTCACATGACAACATGGCATGGTTGCATGTACTAGGTAAATAATGCATAATATTATAGCAATGCTGATTTCAAAATTAATAGTTTAAAAATTCTAAAGGCAGAAGATCTTCAATGAAAATACTTTTATTTCACATTGCCAGATCATTGAGGCACTAATTGCAGTATAGAGAATTTTATCTTGTTATTCATTAAAGGGGATCTCCTTGTACGATTCTAAATTATAATGTAGTCTGAGTCACAAACCAAACCCTCAAGTATCAATTTCCACTAACTATAATTAGAACACATAATGGAGTGGTACGTAATAAAACATACAACAACAAAATCTTTGGATAATGTAAAGCAAAGGGCACACCTGTTTTCCGGTCTATTTTGACCATTATTAATAATTGTTTAGTGCATTGGCGTTGGTATAGTGTTGCACCTGTTTCCAGTACATATAAAAGAGAAATGGGCTGCAGCTCTCACCTTTGCCTTTTAGTCCGGAAGCACGGATAATGGACCTGAACTGAGTTTCATGTGTAAATCCAACGATAAAGTGCAGAAATCCTGCATCTTCTAAAATTCAATCCTTTATTGGCTTACAGATAAAATCCACATATATCACACTGGAAGCTTACAAAACCTGTGACGCGTTTCGGACTATACTATTAAGCCCTTCATCCATTGAGATTGTCCTCAAGTTTTTTGTCCATATTCTGAAATCCTTCATTTGATTCATATCCCTTTAACACCTCTTGTGAGGTTTTTATTTCATCATGGATATTTTTTAAGATAGTTTCTTCTTCTTTGATTATTAACTGCATTAGTTTTAACAAACAGTCAGTTAAAATGTTGTGCCATTGCGCTGTAAACAAATCGGAATATGCGGTAGTTGGTTTCTTTTTGATGCGTAAACCTTGTGGCACCATGTTTTATTCCAGGTATCTCTTCAGGGACGTACAGTCCCACCATACACTCAATTCCTTTATTAAAAGCTTTTCCAGTGATGCCATCTTGACTTTCAAATCTATATCACCCTGTTTGGGTGTATTTGAAATATTGAAAATATCCTCCATTTTTTTAATACGATCTTCAAATTGTTCTACAGACCGTAGTTCTGCGGACATATTGATCAAGCCTAAGATGGCCTTAACAGTGGATTATTTATCAGATTTGTTTTTGAAGCTTTCACAAAGGGAGTGCACGCTGTTCAAATGTTCGTACATGTAAAAGAGAAATGTGCTGCAGCTCTCAGCTTTGCCTTTTAGTCCAGAAGCACGGATAATGGACCTGAACTGGGTCCCATGTGTAAATCCAACGATAAAGTGAAGAGCTTAATATCATAGCCCGAAACGCGTCACAGCTTTTGTAAGCTTCCAGTGTGATATATGTGGATTTTATCTGTAAGCCAATAAAGGATTGAATTTTAGAAGAAGCTGGATTTCTGCACTTTATCGTTGGATTTACCTGTTTCCAGTACTAATAAAAATATCCCTTAAACATGTATGTAGGTGACTCGCCTTGTCTGATTGATAGTGGTGGGTGCACTGGTCTTACTGGCTGTCCGAAACCAAATAACAAGCAATATAAGTAAAAAGTAAAAAAATGGACCAGCACTTGCGCAACCTGGCAGTGATAGCGAGAAATAATATGTACTGAGGAGGATAAATTCTAAAAATCTTTATTATATAATAATAACTAGAGATGAGCGAATTTAAAAAAAATTTGATTCGCCGGTTCGCCAATTTTTTTAATAATTTGGTTCGATCCGAATATATTCGCAGCCAATTACATTAAAAAACGTCTATTTCCTGGCTGCAGGGAGCTTTTATAGTGGTGTAGAACATCGTGCCTTGCAGTAACACGCATAGGGAGTCTGCTTGGGTCATGAAATAATACTGTAAGACCATATGACATGCAGATGACAAGCGTTGCTTTTAGAATCACTGCACACTTCACTTATTTGGGCAGTCACGGGGCTAAAACTGACCAAATAACTCAAGTATGAACTCAGCCTTACAGGTTGATGTTAGCGCCAGGAAGAAGCGCACTCCTTTTACACCATCGTCAGCTGATTCCACATAGATGTCTACAGAACCTGTTCTATTAAACGCTTATACAAGTAGTGCCCCCCCCCCCACCTTACAGAGTGGAGAGGGTGTCAGCAGTAAGTTTGTGTTGACGTCACTGATTAATTTTCCCCATTCTCTGATACGATCTTATCCATCAGAACAATTACCCCCAAAAAACGGATCCTGTCTGGGGAGCATCCGCCTTTGCTTTATAATCCATCAGTATTACTAATGCCAATTAAAACAGTAGTGGGTCTAAAGCAGAGATGACATGTGAATGGAATATTTGCATGTCTTCTGTGTTTTGTACCCAGTCCTGCTTTTGGCTACCAAATCATAAGCCAATTCTGATGGGACCATACAGGCCTTACAGCTGCTACACAGACAGGATCCATTGTGCGTCTCATTTCTCCTTCCTTATGACAGATCAGAATAAAACACACAGATGGCGAGGTTTACAAAAATACCTCAGCCTGGATTCTCCCAAAATATGGAAATACTAATCCTGGATGGGAAAAGAGGGGGAATAACATAAAACTTAACTTTTAATAGTGGTTGTATAAATTACGCTGAGTAACAAGTGAAAAAATTACGCCTGACAGGCTAAAAACATAGCTACAAGGCCCTTGGCCAATACCATAGCTCAAGAGCTCGGATGATCTGCCAGAACACCGAGACACAAAAATAACAAACAGGCAAACAAAACATAACAGCAATTTGCAACTGTAGCAATAAATTGGAACGTGCTCACCCAATCCTTGGTGTAGTCAATCAGGGAGGGGTGGACCAATGGAAATAGATGCTATGGAAACCACAGGGTAGGTGGAAGGAGCCAGGTCACATTCGGTTAATGCAGGGGAACTCTGTATAGTGCATAGGTGGGAGCTGTAACCATCCCTAGTAAACCCTTGAAAGGGGAAGGGGCCTAGCACAGTGCATTGTACACCTGACATCCTTTACATTTATTTAAGCCCTGTTATAATATTAGAGCATCTTGGAATATTTGGAAGTCTTATTGCACTGCTACCAGCACGGATATGTTTTCAGTTAGTCCTGAGCTTTTATGCAGATTTATCTCCAGTCTGGTAGACAGGAAGCTGTCTTCCAGTAGTATTGTCAGAACTATGGCCGGTATATCCTTCCTTTTTAAAATCTTTGGTTTACCGCCAGTACATTAAATTCTCCTGGTTAAACAGATTTTACAGGCTTAAAGAGGATCCAACCTCCTACAGCTCAAACTAGGCCTTTTTTATTGGATGACCTCGGGAAATTTTTTTGACCTTACCATCCGTCTGTTTTTCAACCGAGGAAGTGATCCTGTTTAAGACCGTGTTTATTGTCACTTTCTTCGCGGCGCTTCGCATCGGCGAAGTTACTGCTAGAAACAAACAAGACATACCCCCGATTTTAGTTTCTGATGTGGTTTTCTTTTCATCCAAGGTCAACCTGTTTATAAGGAAATCCAAAACTGACCAGAAACAGAGGGGTCATTTTCTAACCCTTAACTCAATTAACGATTGCCTCCTTTGTCCTGTTTCTGCACTCCGCAACTGGTTTAAGGTTGAGCTCCCCCTATTCTCTCATCCAGACGGGTCACCCTTAACTAGATACCATTTAAATTTTATTCTAAAAAGGTGTTTGCGCATCTTAGGCATCACTGACCTAAAAATTTCTGCGCATTCCATCAGAATCGGGGCAACTACCTTAGCCGAGCAACTAAATCTGGGTGAGAACTGTATCAAACAGATAGGTCGTTTAAAGTCTAATAGGTATAAAATATATTTACGACCGAATTTAATAGTGTCTTAGTTTTTCAGGTCTCCGTATAATCTGGATTCTTGGAAATGATATAGTGTCAGGAGCTCAATCCAGAGCATCAGATAGACTTTACAGCCAAAAGATTGGTCTTACCGAAGATATTTTCATTTATTGGAGAGGCATCCTGGATTTAAAATTGAGAGACATTTATTACGAGCTTTTTAAAACGTCTAAAACCCTCCCATCTCCTGATATTTCTATAATTCATGTTGGAGAAAATTATATTGGTAGAGTTAGTTCTTTCTGTTACATATCCGATTTCAAAAAACTTTGGGCCAGGATTCATTTTTTACTTCCTTGTACATACCTTTGTTACTTCAGATGATTCCTAGGATCATCTGGAGAGACAATAAACTTTCCTTCCTGGAGAAGATAAGGAAAAAGATCAATAAATACCTTCAAAAATGCCTCATCTCAGCTGGTTATTTTTCTTATAGACATGAAGACATGGAAGGGTTTATTGAAGGACTGTATTTGAACAGACAGACCTTTCTGCTTTCTAGCATTGGTTACGATATAGTGACTGTGGGCTTTCAAAACATAATTGAGAAGGGCCTGCGATGCTTGGGGGTGCAATGTATTAATACATGGCGCATGGGGTAAGCCGTTCATTGCACGAGCCGACAGTTGGGTTATAAGTATTGTTATTTTCGGTTGGTAAATAATAGAACGATGCGGCCCATACTCTCCACTCAATCTTTGACTTGGTTCAATAAACTGTTTATGCATCATTCTCCTGGTAGTACAGTTCTTTGTGTAATCGAACCTAGGATCGTAGGATATGTACATGTACGCTCCAATAAATTAAAACAGGTATTTTGGATGCGCACACTCTGATAATGTCACAGACTACCATACACCGTCTGTGGATGTAGTACAGTATATGTTAGTGATATGTATGAAATGCACACACAATAGATGTGGCACAAATATTTTACTTTTTCCAAAAATACACAGTTTTCACATGTAGTACTGTATTTGAAACAGAGAACCACGTGCTATGGACACTAGATTTAGATTTTAAATTTCAGTCAGTATATGCCCCATCAACGAACAGAATATGGACACTAGATTATGCACAGATTATTTAGATTGGCGCAACAGACACTCTTTTCAAATGTGATAGAGTATTTGTCCCAGAAATCCACACTATATGGACAGTATATTTGGTACAAAACAGTTAAATTTGTCCTAAATACCAATAATTCTCTACTGGAATACTGTATATATGGTTGCGGCCTAAACGCACACACAGATGTGCCTAAAATTAGTTAAATTTGTGCCAAATAAAATTTATTCTCTGCTGGAATACTGTATATATACGGTTGCGGCCTAAACGCACACACAGATGTGCCCAAAACTAGTTAAATTTGCCCAAAATATAAATAATTCTCCGCTGAGTGCTAAACACACTGCTTTCTGATGGCGTACTGTAGATCTCCCTAATATCAAATCTTTCAGTCTTTTAAAAGCTTTTGGGTAGTTAAAAAAGCGATTTTCCAGCCTTGCACTATATGTCCCTTCCTGAAGACGCTTGTCCCTGATACTGCTGAATTTAACCCCTGGTAAAAAAAAAAAAATACACTGTAGACCTTAAGAGGACTGTTTGGTCTTTCAATAGTTTTTTTGTAGTTAAATCTGTGAATTTCTAGCAAAACGCTATCTGTCCCTGCCTACTGTTTGCTCTCCCTGACGATAGATGATCAGAGCGCGAGACATTGGCTCCTATATAAACTGGTATCACGTGTTCCGGCCAGCCAATCAGTGTAGGGCTAATAGCTAACATGGCTATGGCTTTACACTGAAGGGAATTACTTACCTGAACGTTGATTGGCTGCTTAGGAGGCCCAAAAGGTGCAGGGAGGAGACTCTAGCAATGCGACGAGCACACGTGGGTATTCGGCCGAGTACCGCCACGTGCCGAGCATAGAGATGCTTGAGCCGAACCGGTACTCGGCCAAGCATGCTCGCTCATCACTAGAGCCCACAGCATACAATACTTCTGTGGCTGGGGAAACAGCAAAGGACAGAGGCAGGTTAAGGACAGGGGAGGGCACCCCCAACTGTTGGCTGGGGGTGTCTTATGTCACTTGGGATGGAGTGGATGACCGAGTTAACTAATCAAGAATGGCTGGGTTGCTGGTAAAGACACGACCGCTAGATGACACCGGGAGCTCAGGCCTCTCACTGCGATTCTTGCTGCTACTCCCCCTTACTCTGCTGTGAGCTTTGCCTGCGCCAGACACATTTGCTTCTCTCTCTTACTCTGCTGTGACCTCTGCCTGCGCCAGCCACATTTAGCTGTCTGACATACTTTTAGCTGAACGAAATAAATAAAAAGCAAATTAAAACACCCCTAAAAGCAACAAAAATATTTTTCTATTTGTACTTAAATAGGCCACTAAACGCTTTCACCACAAATAACTGCAACAGTGAAATGAGTATATATTTTTCTTTCTGTGAAAAACGCACAATATAGAGCATGCTGCGATTTTCACGCAACGCAGAAGTGATGTGTGAAATTCACCGTTCATGTGCATAGCCCCATAGAAATGAATGGGTCCGGATTCAGTGCGAGTGCAATGTGTTCACGTCATGCATTGCACCTGCGCGGAAAACTCGCCTGTGTGAATGCCAGAATGATGCCAACATTTTTTCATAAATAAAGGTGAAATATATTGACTCAAATTTATGACTATCATGAAATACAATGTGTCACAAGAAAACAATCTCAGAATGGCTTGGATAAATAAAAGTGTTCCAAAGCTATTACCACATAAAGTGATACATGTCAGATTTGCAAAAAATGACCTGGGCAGAAGGACGAAAACTGGGCTGGGGTAGAAGGGGTAAACATTGGGTGGTCTGATTGGGGTTTGATCTGAGGTCTGATGACATTTTTTTTCTTGTTTTCCTCCTTATGGGCAGGTGCAAAAAATACGGTATATTAAATATTGTGTCCACCACTTTCAATCCTGAATTGATATTCCAGTTTAAGTATCTATTTATAATATCAGTTGGGATTGGTAGCCACAAACCAAAGTATGAAGTAACATAGTAACATAGTATATAAGACCGAAAAAAGACATTTGTCCATCCAGTTCGGCCTGTTTCCTACAAGTTGATCCAGAGGAAGGCAAAAAACCCCTGTGAGGCAGAAGCCAATTTTCCTCACTTAAGGGGAAAAAAAATTCCTTCCCGACTCCAATCAGGCAATCAGAATAACTCCCTGGATCAACGACCCCTCTCTAGTAGCTATAGCCTGTAATATTATTACACTCCAGAAATAAATCCAGTCCCCTCTTGAATTCCTTTATTGTACTCACCATCACCACCTCCTCAGGCAGAGAGTTCCATAGTCTCACTGCTCTTACAGTGAAGAATCCTTTTCTATGTTTGTGTACAAACCTTCTTTCCTCCAGACGCAGAGGATGTCCCCTTGTCACAGTCACTCTCAGCGGATACTACCATCCAGTACATGCAGCAGTGTCTTGCTTCTCCTCCTCCCGTAGTTCACAAGAGTCAGCGGTATTCCTGATTTCCTGCTTTCCCTGCTCACCTACTGATTTCCTGCTCTCCTAGACAGAAAAAATTAAAGGGATTCTGTCACGGCATTTGACCCTTTAGAGCTGTGGACATGCACGGCAAGATCGCCGCTAGCATGTCCGCAATATAGCAGTAGAATTGCTCTGGGTGCTTTTATTTTCTTTAAAAAGTTATTTTAAAAAATTATTTTATTGATATGCAAATTAACCCGGAAAGGTGCCCAAGGGGCGGTACTAACCTTCCTGGTGCCCAGCCACGCCCCCATGTGAAGGAGCCCAGCACCGCCTGCGTCCGCCAAATCTCCTCCTTGCTTCAGTGAGATCGCCGTAAATCTCGTGATCGTGCATGCGCAGTTCCTTCCCTGAGGCTGATGACAGCGCTTATGTCCGACAGCCGGCTGGCTTCTCAGAACAGCCAGTTGTCAGTCACAGAGAAGGGGGCAGTAAGGGGGCGTGGTTACCATGACTTGAAGCAAGAAGGCCGCTGCCCCCTATACTTCAAGCCTTGGCAGAGAATCGCGCCAGCCGTAGATTAAACATCAATTTTCTTACTACTGCCGCACCAGAATTTAGTAAGATATACTTGATCAGAATCCGACTGCTGTAGTCTTGAAGGTCCTGCCGGCGGTTTAGGACCGCTGTTTGAGGTGACAGGTTCCCTTGAAAAAAAGTATACATATTAGGTATCACCGCATGATCTAACCTCTCAGGTAAATACCGTAAATAAAAATTAAATAAAAATAGTGTCAAAAAATATTTGTCACCTCACATCACAAAAAGTGTAATAGCAAGCGATCAAAAAGTTATATGCCTCCCAAAATAGTGCCAATCAAACAGTATTCTCATCCCGCAAAAAATACCCTACATAGGACAATCGCCCAAAAAAATATGGCCCTCAGACTATGAAGACATTAAAACATGATTTTTTTTGTTTAAAAAATGATATCATTGTGTAAAACATAAATAAATAAAAAAGTATACATATTAGGTATCGCCGCGTCCGTAACAACCTGCTCTATAAAACTAACACATGACCTAACCCGTCAGGTGAAAAGAAATACGGTGTCAAAAGCCATTTTTGTCACCTTACATCACAAAAAGTGTAATAGCAAGCGACTAAAATGTCATATGCACCCCAAAATAGTGCCAATCAAACAGACATCTCATCCCACAAAAAATGAGCCCCTACATAAGACAGTCACCCAAAAAACAAACAAAAAAAACTATGGCTTTCTGAATGTGGAGACACAAAAATTTTTTTTCAAAAATGCTTTATTATGTAAAACTGAAACAAAACCCCCAAAAAGTAGTCATATTTGGTATTGTCACGTCCGTAACAACCTGCTCTATAAAAATAGCAAATGATATAACCTGTCAGATCAACGATGTAAATAACAAAAAATAAAAACTATCCCAAAACAGCAATTTTTTGGGAAATTTTCCATTTTAATCCATTTTTTCAGTAACAAAGCAAGGGTTAACAGCCAAACAAAACTCAATATTTATTGCCCTGATTCTGTAGTTTGCATAAACACCCCATATGTGGTTGTAAACTGCTCTATAGCCAAACGGCAGGGCACAGAAGGAAAGGAACGCCATATGGTTTTTGGAAGGCAGATTTTGCTGGACTCGTTTTTTGACACCATGTTCCATTCGAAGCCCCCCTAATGCACCCCTAGAGTAGAAACTCCCAAAAAGGGACTTTATCTAAGAAACCAAACCCCTCAAGGTATTCAAAACTGATTTTACAACCTTTGTTAACCCTTTAGGTGTTCCACAAGAGTTATTGACAAATGGAGATGACATTTCGGAATTTCTATTTATTGTTACCTTGCCTCAAAAAAGTGTAATATAGAGCGACCAAAAATCATAAATCACAAAACTGCCACCGTATCCCGTATTTTCCAAAATGGGGTCACTTTTTTGGAGTTTCTACTGTAGGGGTGCATCAGGGGGGCTTCAAATGGGACATGGTGTCTAAAAACCAGTCCAGAAAAATTTGCCTTCCAAAAACCATATGGGGTTCCCTTCCTTCTACGCCCTGCCGTTTGGCCATACAGCAGTTTACGACCACATATGGGGTGTTTCTGCAAACTACAGAATCAGGGCAATAAATATTAAGTTTTGTTTGGCTGTTATCCCTTTCTTAGTTACTAGAAAAAATGAATTAAAATGGAAAATTTGCGGAAAAAAATCCAAATTCTGAAATTTTAGCCCCATTTCCCATTAACTCTTGTGAAACACCTAAAGGGTTAACGAAGTTTGTAAAATTAGTTTTTAATACCTTGAGGGGTTTAGTTTCTAGAATGGGGTCATTTTTTTTTCTATTATGTAAGCCAGACAAAGTGACTTCAAACCTGAACTGGTACCGAAAAAATGGGTTTTTGAAAATTTCTGAAAATTTCCAAGATTTGCTTCTAAACTTCTAAGCCTTGTAACGTCCCCCAAAAATAAAATGGCATTCCCAAAATTATCCAGACATGAAATAGACATATGGGGTATGTAAATTAATAACTATTTTTGGAGGTATTACTATGCATTATAGAAGTAGAGAAATTGAAAGTTGGAAATTTGCAAATTTTTCCAAATTCTTTTATAAATTTTGTATTTTTTTATAAATAAAAATTAATTTTTTTTTTACTTCATTTTACCAGTGTCATGAAGTACAATATGTGAAGAAAAAAAACTATCACAGAATGGCCTGGATAAGTAAAAGCGTTTTAAAGTTATCCCCACATAAAGTGACACTGGTCAGATTTGCAAAAAATGGCCAGGTCCTTAAGGTGAAATAAGGCTGCGTCTTTAAGGGGTTAAGCTTTTGAATGTAATGACAGCAGTAGCAAATAATTTCTGATTGTTACCGACATATACGTATAACTATGCGTGAACACATGGTTGACGGCATTTACAGTCAGTCTAAAAATAAATTGTGATGTTGCATGTGTTATGCTTCTTCACATTAGAAAGTTTTCAAAAATTCTCCCTTATCAGGGGCAGATGGTGTTTAAAAACATATGGTGTTATGGGGGGGAAAAAAACAGTAGCTTGTTGGGACCAAGCATCCAAAAATTATGCGGGAACAGAATGCTTACCTATATTCATACGTGCACAAGTGAAAATTGTAAGAAGGAAGAGTGGCTTGTTCTGAATGAGCCTAGAAAAATTCTCGCTTTTAATTAGGAGCAGCAGTAGTACAGTGTAGAAAGGTAATAATGGCATGAGGCCGGAACACTAGTGGCACCATAGTATTGAAAGACAAGGCAGCAGATTGGATGCTGGTAGCAGTAGGGGATTAGCAGTGAGGAGTAGCAGCTGTGGCGGCAGCCAAATGGTACATAACATGTTGGTGGGCAGGCACACAGTGGCATGGGCATTATGGCAACAGTCGCCATATGGTATGAAACAAGATGGCAGGAGGGCAGACAGCAGCAGTGGCATGATGGCAGCAGCAGCCATACGGCACGGTACATGATAGTTGGTAGACAAACAATGGAAGTGGCATGATGTCAGCAGCGGAATGGAAGCAACGGTATGGAGCATGATGGTAGGCAGGCAGACAACAAGCAGAGGCAACATGGGGCACCGTCAGCAACGCCAGATTCATTGGCCACAGCTGGAGGAGTGTGAAAATCCTCACGGATCCATGCCTCATTTATTTTGACAACATTGATGTTTTGGACACTGGAGGAGGACACTTTGGTCCGTTTGTATGTCCTCATGTCCTGTGCTGAAAATGCTCTATTGGATGACAGTGGAGGCTACTGGGCCAGCAACTATTCTAGTATGCCTACTAGAGGACTGAACCTGGTGTGACATCTGAAAAAATAGGTCCATCATGTTGAGGAGACTGAACCGGCTGCTGCTGCTTGTGGCAGTGGAGATGGTGGTGGGAGGTGGGTGACAAGTTGCATACACAGAGTTTCCTAGTAATAACGTAATTTGGCTTCCCTTCCAGCCAGAGGAAAACATTTCCCCATTTTGCTTTGATAGCAAGGGTCTAAAAGAATGTCTATCCAGTAATCGTCAGACTGCTTTTTCTGAATGATACACCTGTCATTACCTAAACAAATGGCAAACATATACTGTAGCTTGCCATTCTGGCCAATGTGCCCAAAGACCTAGGTCAATTCCCACTCTGCTTACCCACTAAGATAATTGAGTGTCTTGACCAGTGTCATTGTTATCATTACATCCTCCTACTCCTTCTTCACTGACTCCTCCTCCTCCAGTTATTCATCTTCCTCCTACAGCCGGCATCCCTAGTTGCATCAGCACCTATTCTAAGATAAATATCAGGGGGATGACATCGTTTATGTTGCAGTTGTCCCTGCAGACATATTTTGTGGCCTCTTTGAAGGGCTTCAGTACATGACAGGCGTATGTGATGAGCTACCACTGCCTGGTCAAGAAACTAAACATGCTCCCTGCTGAGGTGGTCTGGTGCATGACAAAATCATATTCCCACAGGATCCAGTGGTGCCGCCTCATGTGCTGCAATAGAGCTCTGGTACCTAGTGGCGTAGCGTGGGTTGCCAGCACCCGGGGCAAGACAAAAATTTGCGCCCCCCCCCCACCCTGTGGGCATGCCCCTTTTAACAGATGATGTAGTAGATCACTTGCAGTCCTATGTTACACAACAGATAACGCAGGGATAACTCCATGAGTACAGATAATGTAGTAGATGTCACCTACAGTCCTATGTATCACTACAGATAACACAGTGATAACTCCATGAGTACAGATAACGTAGTAGATGTCACCTACAGTCCTATGTAACACTACAGATGACACAGTGATAACTCCATGAGTACAGATAATGTAGTAGATGTCACCTACAGTCCTATGTAACACTACAGATGACACAGTGATAACTCCATGAGTACAGATAATGTAGTAGATGTCACCTACAGTCCTATGTATCACTACTGATGACGAAGTGATAACTCCCTGAGTACAGATAATGTAGTAGATGTCACCTGCAGTCCTATGTAACACCACAGATAACACAGTGATAACTCTCTGAGTACAGATAATGTAGTACATGTCACCTGCAGTCCTATGTAACACCACAGATAACACAGTGATAACTCTCTGAGTACAGATAATGTAGTAGATGTCACCTGCAGTCCAATGTAACACCACAGATAACACAGTGATAACTTCATGAGTACAGATAATGTAGTAGATGGATGGGAGGCCCCAGAATTCAGAACACGCACAGTGTGACCTGAAGTCTGGGTCCGGGATGCAGCAGAGTGGGCAAAATTCTATATCCCCCTCAAACCCTACCGTGAAACAGATATGTGGATGGACATTACTATATACAGTAGAATACAGCAGCACATACCTCATACATCTAGTGACATCTCCTGTGATGTAGACTTTCCTCAGCGTCTTCATCGGGAGATAAGACCGCCATGACATCTTCTTTCAGTCCCTTTTCGTCTCTGCAGAGTTTCATTAAAAAAAAGTAGGTTTCTCACTTTTACTATCGTCGTCCTCTTCCTCCTTGTGCCTCAACACTGTCATCTTGCTGCCCCCCAAAACTGAGCTAGAGCCATACAGATGGACCCCCCATTCCCCATAATATTATTCCCCCTGTATATTATAATGGCCACCCTCTTTATTATTAGTACAATGCCCCCTCTTTATTATTAATGTAATAGCCTCCTCTTTATTAGTAATATAATGGCCCCCTCTATTAGTAATGTAATGGCCCTCCTCTTTATTAGTAATGTAATGGCCCCCTCTATTAGTAATGGAATGGCCTCCTCTTTATTAGTAATGTAATGGCCCCCTCTATTAGTAATATAATTACCCCTCTGTTAGTCATATAATGGCCCCCCTCTATTAGTAATATAATGGCCCCCTCTATTAGTAATGTACTGGCCCCCTCTATTAGTAATATAATGGCCCCCTCTATTAGTAATATAATGGCCCCCTCTATAAGTCATATAATGGCCCCCTCTATTAGTCATATAATGACCCCCTCTATTAGTCATATAATGGCCCCCTCTATTAGTCATGTAATGGCCCCCTCTATTAGTCATGTAATGGCCCCCTCTATTAGTCATGTAATGGCCCCCTCTATTAGTCATATAATGGCCCCTCTATTTGTCATATGATGGCCCCCTCTATTAGTCATATAATGGCCCCCCTCTATTAGTAATGTAATGGCCCCCTCTATTAGTCATGTAATGGTCCCCTCTATTAATCATGTAATGGCCCTCTCTATTAGTAATGTGATGGCCCCCTCTATTAGTAATATAATGGCCCCCCTCTATTAGTAATATAATGCCCCCCCCTCTATTAGTAATATAATGGCCCCCTCTATTAGTAATGTAATGGGCCCCTCTATTAGTAATGTAATGAGCCCTAATAAATAACAAAGAGGGGCTATTACATAAGTAATAAAGAGGGGGCCATACATTACTAATAGAGGGGCCCTCTATTAGTAATGTATGGCCCCCTCTTTATTACTTATGTAATAGCCTCTCTTTGTTATCAATATTGTGGCCATTCTTAGTATGATGTCCTCAGCTAGGTGGCCCCCCCCCCCCCCGCCCCCCCATGCTACGCCCCTGCTGGTACCGAGGTTTGTATTTGAACCCCACGGCTTATTTCAATCCTGCAAATCCTGCTCTTGGATGTGGTTTTGTGTGCCAGTCTTGTTGAGAAAACATGCCATACGGGAGTTGCTTGCACAGTACTAGCAGCAGCTGAGCTTGGCATAGGTCTGGCATGTTTTGAGCCTGTGTCCAAAGTATCAACGGTATCACCAGTTCCTGAGCTGACCACAATAGAAGCAGATCTGGCCCGGGTCTTTTTTGGGAGGTTTTGGCCGTACATTGCCTGTGCTCTTCATCACCGCTGCTTCCACTGCCCTCCTCCTCTGATGTCCCTTCCTCAGCACCCCAATCCGGCTCCCAGGTCCTGTCCAACACACAATCATCGTCACAGTCTTCACTCTCCGTGCCACTTTTAGCAAACTGTGATATTGTATTGTGAGTTCCTTGCCCCCCCCCCCTCCTCCTCTCAATTCTCTGCTTTGTATTTGTCCCAAGTGCTACTGTCACTACTACAACTCCTACCACCACCACCATGGCTTCAAGTACCACTACTACTGGCCAAATGGCTGGTACTGCTACTTCCCACATTCTGACTCTTGGATGATGAGGAATTGGCCTTTCGTTTAGCACTCTTCCATTTTCCAGGCATTATAAGGCCTAAGGAAAAAAAAAGGCTTAAGGATTTTCCATAATGAAAAGTCATGGGTTTGTTACACAGTCAAACAAATTATGAAATGGCAATAGCAAAATTGCAAGTGTGTTTTCTGTAATTAGAAGACAGAAGTGCAATTAAATGTATTTACCCTTCTACAAACACACTGCACACTGCTACTGACAATTTACTTTGGGAATATTGCAGTATTGGCGCCGGTAATATTTCTGTCTACTGTGTAATTTGCATTTAATAACGTTGGTTCAAAAAAAGAGATGTCTGTACCTTAAAGCACAAGTTGCAAACTTGTAGTCCAAAAATGGACCCACCTACCACCAATATTTAGCGTCTCCCCCTCTCACACCACCTCCTCGTCTCATTCCCTCTCTCAGTGCCCAGCGAATTCAGTTCAAAATACTAATACATACAAGGCTGTCCACAACCTTTCCCCTCTCTACATATCTGAGCTACTTTCCCAATACATCCTCACATGTAATCTCCGATCCTCACTAGACCTCCTTCTCTTCTCTCTTATCACCTCTTCCCACAATCGCCTCCAAGATCTCTACCGTGCATCCCCCATCCTCAGGAACTCGCTACCCCAGCATATCAGACTCTCACCTACAGTGGAATCCTTCAAAAGAAACCTGAAAACCCACCTCTTCAGACAAGCCTACAACCTGTGACCCTGCTGCCTCTATACCGCCATAGCCAACTTTACCCTCTCCTACTGTGTCCTCCTCCCATACCATGTAGATTGTAAGCCCTAACGGGCAGGGCCCTCTCTCCTTTAGTACCAGTTTGTAACCTGTCTTGATCATGCTTAGTGCAATTGTGTATATTATGTATGTATACCCCTTTTCATATGTACAGCGCTATGGAATAAATGTCACTTTAATAATAAATAATAATAATAATATAAGGATACAAAAAAAGCAGTAATATTTCTATCCACAGTGTAATTAATGTTTAACACTGGTTTAAAAAAAAAAGAAATATCTGTACTATAAAACACAGGTTACAAAAAAGAACCGTTGACCACCAATATAACAATGCAGGGAAGACATAATATTTCTGTCTATGGTGTAAGTAAGTTGCATTTAATTGCTCTAAAAAAAAAAAAGATTTCTGTACTATAAAACACAATTTACAAACTTGTAATGCAAATGTACCCACCTACCACCAATATAACAATGCAGGAAGGGTGGTAATATGTATGTGTACAATGTAATTTATGTTTAATGTCACTTCACAACACTTCATCAGGGCCACTACCACTCCTATCCTCTACACCAGCTCCTCAGGGTGTGGCTGCACAACAGTGTAGCTCCCTTAAATACAGTCAAAGTTAGCAGGCATATCCTTGTCTTCTTGGTTCTGAATGTTATACCGCTAATGAGAAATAGAAGGACTAAAATGAGTACTTGTTTTAGCTGTGGGTGGTGTTGGTTTTGTTAAAATGATACTTTTGCTCTAAATGCACCTTTCCACTAATGTAATTTGTATAGCAAGAAGAAAAATCCAAATTAGTCTGGTGAATAATGCAAAATTCCTGGGACCATGGAGGACCGGAAGTTCCAGGCAATGCTATTCCACATGGTCCTTTGGGGCGGTTTGGATACTGGCGCTAGTGATAGACAATTTGCCCTCATTAGTAACTGACAGATAATGTAAATATGCAGCATTGATTATAAGAACGATATCTGACCTTTCCCCAGAGAACACTTATATCCTGCTGCAAGCCAGACAGGTTTGGCAAAAAGTCATAAACCACAACAAGGAAACACCTCATTTTATGTCTACACTCCCCTGTGATATTCTTAGCATCCCCAATCCAGTTGTACGTTTCACACAAGACATGCAATATTTAGTCGTAAAACCCAATGGACTTAGCTTTCAGACCCCCCAAAAATAAAATGAATAATTGCATAAAACAAATCCATCTGGGAAACAGTGGTGAGAGAAATTCCAGTAGATGACTGGGAGGATAGTCTGTCCCAAAGAAGGTCTCCCTCAAATACCTTGAGCCACCCAGCAATACATCGTACACCAAGCCTACTTGACCTCTGCTAGAGTAGCCAGATGCGGTTTTAGTAGAAAGGATATTTGCCCTAAATGTAAATCGGAATCAGGGTCTGTATAGGTGGGTGGCTCTTTCAAATTTTTTGAGGCCAGCGAGAATGTCTATATATTGGGTTATATAAGGTT
The DNA here is from genome assembly GCA_033119425.1 of Bufotes viridis. NCBI lineage: Eukaryota > Metazoa > Chordata > Amphibia > Anura > Bufonidae > Bufotes > Bufotes viridis. The sequence continues at coordinate 50,908,272 of CM065599.1, read as the reverse complement.
AGTGGGCACAGGTGTCTAGATTTCTAAAGGGTATGACAGGAGTCCCAGTCCCCTTCCCTAAACCGTGCCTGATGGAATTAGACAGGTGCTCTTTTTTTTTTACAGCCAAAGGCCTATTGCACACAAAAGTATCTGTCCCGTTGCCATATTGTGGACCGCATATGTGGATTTGCAATACACGGGCACCGTACCGTGTGCATTCCGCATCACTTCAATGGGTCCACAAATCCGGAGATGCGGAATGGTGTGGAACGGGCTCACGGAATAGAACACTATGGAAGCACTATGGAGTGCTTCTGTGGGGTTTCGTCCCGTACTTCTGTTCCGCAAAAAAATAGAATATGTCCTATCTTTTTGCGGAACGGACGGATCGTGGACCCATTTAAGTGAATGGGTCTGCGATCCGCTGTGGCTGCGCCACGGTCGGTGGTCGTGCATTGCGGCCCGCAGCACGGCCACGGGGAGCACACGTTCGGGTGCAATAGGCCTAACCCTGGCGGTTCATGCATCATCAAGAACCCTTTAGCTACACCCTGGAAATGGACATTGCTTACTAACAGCAAGCCGAGGCCACAATATAGAATATATATTCCTGCTTTATTGCGTGTTCGTAATCACCTATAAATATGTTTAACAACGCAGGTTCAAAAATAGAGATGGCAGCACTTTTTTTTTAACTGAATATTAAAAAATATTTAGCTGTTTTTGTGCACCATATTGTATTGTGCTCATAATTAGGCACCGTATGGTATGGTTATTGGTACGCTGTAGGACAGTACACCATATGGGGGCCAAGAGGCTGTAATGACGATTGCATCATCCAGTGAGGCTGGCCCTGGTTTCTAGTAGCAGCCCCATTCAATAAAATATGGCAGAAATGTGAAGATACCCTTCTGGTTGTCTCATTTCCACTTGGACATGGGCTACTAGAAGAGGAGTGTCCTCTTTGTTTGGCATCTGTTGATTTTCTTTGTGGCTATTTTGCTATGATTAAAATTAATGTACTTTACAGAATGAATATATATAGGTAAATAAAGTGAAATAGTTTTCCTGATGTCATCCCGCTCTGTGATAATATAATTCCAAGAAACTCTGGCCTAACTTCATCAGTGCTCATTTAGTGTTCCAGCTGCATTCAGACCATTCATGTTTCATATGACATTGTCCTCATAGAAAATAAGCTCTTGTCAGGGCAACACCATCACTGCATTAAATTGTTCTCCAGTAATTGCCGGGAATGTAAAAGGCCGTTAATTAACATTTCTATTTGCTTCTCTGAAACATAATGATGCAGCAGAGGAAGGACACAATCTGTGTATGCCTACAGAAGTACATTATGATACTGTCCCCTCAATCAACGGTGATGTTGACAACTGAGAGTATAGCAATAGCACGCATACCAAGAATGCAGGAAGGTATCTGAGATATCAGAAAAGGGGGATCATTATGTGCCCATTTATTACTAATCTGACTGATCATAGCATTAGGCTTCCAGCACAGGGTCTGACCTGATACAAAGCTTCTCAGATTCTTAAGAATGACAAAATGGAGGAGGACAGCAGTAGTCATGTACAGAGGGGTTGATCTGCAACTCTATATTCACACATATTAGTAATGGTGTAACAAAGAGTCGCATGATTACAAAACTGGGTGGGAGATGCCCCATTGAGTAAGCCATTTGGGCACTACAAAAGTCAAAATGCTGACCATTCCAACGTTACATTAAAGGGGTTGGCCAGTTTCTGATAACTACTTATCAGTGTCTTTGTAATATGATTATATGGCACTTATTGATATAGCCTTTGTTAATATTCGGGAACTATTTTCTATATTTTATAAGGTATCCTCCCGTGTTGGCCAAGTCTTTTGTGCTTTTGACACACAGAGGTCCTGTCCATAAAATGGCCGCTGATGGAGGGACATGAGACCAGACACATCACTCTGCCTCTTCCTTTCTAATAAACATCACCGAGTCTCCTCCATTCAAATACACTGCACCTGACATCTGCACTTGCACTGTTGGGAGTTTAGTGCAGGTGCAGTGTGTTAGAATGGAGGAGGCGGAGTGATTTGTCTGGTCACATGACCTTCCATCAGTGGCCATTTTATGGACAGGACCTCTATTACCACATGCACCTCAATGATTTGGTCCCAGGGTTGGTGTTCAGCATCTCCAACAGAATTTGAATTTTTGGATGTGATGGTCCATATTGATGAAGGGGTAGTCACGACAGATATCTTTCATAAACCAACTGATAGGAACAATCCATTGAGATATGATAGCAACCATCCACGTCGGATGATTCAATCCCTACCCTGGAGCCAAATGGTGAGAGTGAGACAGGTTGTTTCTAGTGATGATCAATTTGAGAAGAAAGTTGATGAGATGGGGAAGAAATTCCTTGATAGGGGATATTCCCAGGGATTGGTACAAAAAATGAAGCGAAAAGTGGCAGACGTTGACCGGGAGTGCACGCTCCGCACTAAAGTGAAAGAAGGGGATCATAAACGGATCCCCTTTGTCTCCACATTTGGTGCCTGTAGTGGGGAGATTGCACGAATTTTAGGTAAGGAATGGCACATTTTACAAAAGGGATTACCCACGATTCAGGAGTTTGAGAGTTTTCCTATGATGGCGTACAAAAGGGGCACCAACTTACGTGACAAGTTGGTGAAGACAGAGACAAAGGATTCCCGTGGGGATGGACAGATGTATCTGGCACCGAGAAAATTGGGGTGTTATCCCTGCCTTGGGTGTTGCAACTGTGGGAACATGGTAAAAGGAGATACCTTTGCCCATCCCTACAGTGGAAAGTCCTATAAGATTAAAGAGTTTTATACTTGCAGATCCTGTGATGTCATTTATATGATCACGTGCCTCATCTACATAGGTGAGACCACAATGGAGGCACAGGAACAAATAAATTCTCATAAGAGTAACATCAGAAGGGGGCTGTTGGATAAGCTCGTAGCTAAGCACTTTCTGGAGCGTGCACACTCTGTTAACCAACTGCGTTTCCGCATAATTGATTCTGTGGGCAAATTGAGACGTGGGGGCGATAGAGATCGGGCCCTACGGAAAAAAGAGCTCAGATGGATTTTTGAATTGAAGGCACTCCAACCCCATGGGGTGAATATTGAATTTAATGTAGGTAATATTTAATGCATTCAGATTAATATGTGATATCTGTACCCAGTATGATGATTTTATTACATGTTCCCGTTTTTTAACCGCTTTAATGATTGGTAATTGGTTCACTATTATGCACGATGATAGTGCACTAAACTGATCGGTTTGAGGGATCCCTTGTTTTTTGTACAGATTGCTGAGAAATATATATACACAGCACAAGGTTCCTATTACAGCCCGTGGACGAAGTGTGGTGGCGAGACGTCACTAGTAGCAACGAGAAGCGCAGCCGGGTTGAGAAGGAGGCGTGCATAGGTATCTGAAGATCGCATAGACAAGAGCGTCTGCGATTATGTGACTGAGGGAGTGACAAACTGCCGCCTCCTCCCCTGACATGCGCACTGGCTACAGGGAGACGCGCTACTATGCGGCATCGAGGGACGCTGGATCTATCTGATGTAGCGGGTGAGAACGGTGTTTGGTATAAGCACTTTTTGCACTTATATTATTGTGATACTTACTATTATATGAATTGATGATATGCATGTGGTGTGGTACATGGCGCGATTGGCCACGCTTAGGAGAGGAGGTGTGGCTCACGCTTTATAAACTTGAACATGGATTGATCACAGTGTGCTTGATAAAGGCTTGGGAATAGCCGAAACGTAGCAACTTTTTTGTAATCACGTTTTTTATGTGAGCAGTCCCCAATAAAGGGATTTTTTCCGGATATGCAGCCTTTGCCATTTTTCATTGGACTACATGTATAGGAGTCTCTAGGAATCTAGGACTCCAGGCGGGCTGTTGCATTCTGGGTGACCAGGAGATCTGGTGAGTGCCACTCTTCTACTATATATAGGACCTCTATTTGGACAGCCCAGAAGATTTCACCAACAAGGGGAAATGGCTTATGAATTCTAGCAAATGGCAAAGAAAATCAACAAGGGTTATATTAGTAGTTCCTTATAGTCATCTTACATACACACTAGTCAACAGTAGCCAGAAAGTGGCCTACCCCTTTAATTTGTACAACTTGCTGGACACTATCTGAGCTGCTGATCCATCCACTTTATGTGCTCAGGAGGATAGTGAGAGCTTCCCTACAATGTTACAGTTGACAATGATGTTACGGACTGTGTCAGCTAACCAGTTTGGCTTTGGGCTAAACCTAAGAACATTGTCCTGGCAGTTCTAGGTTGGCCACTCAGACCATTCTCAAAAGATGGACTTTATAACCCCACCCCCTGCAGCCGATGGGAAGTTAAAAAATTAAGGCACAATGAACTTCAGGTCAGCTTTGGGGGTAGGAGGGAGAGTGACTTTACCCCCTGCAGCTCATGTTCATACAGCATAATGAGCTGTTCAAAAGGACATCCCTGCGTCCGTCCAGGCTTTGCATCGGACGGAGGGTCAGAAAGCCAAACTATCTGGCCTAAAACCAGAACTCTGGCCACCCTAGACGGTTCCCTGGTATTGACCCTTAAACTCCTATATAGGGATCTGGACTTCACTGCAAGGAACCAACCAGACCACTACCTCCAGGAGTAGCCCTGGTGTAGTTGGATGCAGACCCGCAGAGCTCAGAGACACCAGTATGAAGCACCAAGCACACAGCCAAAAGCATAGTCTGAATACAGTCCAACAGTCAGGGCAGGCTGAGTACTTGCATATTCCAAATAGTGATTCTAAGTTCAGGGTAAGCAGAGTTTGTGTGTAATCCAAGTCATAGTTTCAAGGTCAGGACAGGAAGCAGAGGCAGAATCAGAAAACAGACAGGGTTCAGTACATGGTAATTCAGACAATATTACCTTCACTGGCTACTAACAAGTAGAAACCTTAAAGATCAAACAAAGAGTGGGATCCACAGCCCAGATAAATAGGAGGCTGATCAGCAAGTTAACAGCACCTGAACAGGGGCAGGAGGAAGGGATTAACTCTCCTAGTGCTGAAAGGAGTTGACTGAGCACTAGTCCCAGTACACACATGGAGAATGGAGTGATGCCTGCGTTTGCCTGGGACAGCAGGACAATGGCGGACATGAGCTACCAGCCCAACAAATGATTATCCATTCAACAGCTATCACACATTCCATAACTCCTGAATTGGTCAAGAAGCTTGTACTGCAACTGTGCGAAAATACCCCAAGTGTTACTATTGAAAAGTCAGCATACACATATATTCTGCCAGAATTGGAAAGTATACATACCTACTGTAGTTTAAAGTGGTCCAAAGATACAAATTAGTACGTTATACAATATATACCAGTGGCGTGCCTAGGGTGTTTGGCACCCGGGGCGGGTCCTTTCTCTGGCACCCCTCTTTCCCCCCCAATACTTGACCACATACCTTTTACATTCAGGGACATCTCTTGTCATATAGACCTTTTCTTTCCTCTTCTCCTCCGTTAGACCGACATGACAAATTCTTTCAGCCGCATCTCGTCTCTACAGAGTTTGTAATACAGACAGATTAGAATTCTCAGTTTTTCAAACAAAGTCCCCATCCTGGTGTCCCCACAGTGTCATCCTGCTGCCACTCCCAATACTGTGCCCGTTGTGCTCCCCAATGTCCCAGGTACTATACTGGTGAAAAAAATAGTGTTCCTGATAGACATTATTGGGGTCATTTATCAAACTGGTGTAAAGTAGAGTTGGATTTCCAAAAGAGCTGTCAAATATGAAAGGTGGAATCTGATTGGTGTCTATCGACAACTAAGCCAGTTCTACTTTACACCGGTTTGATGAATTACCCCAAATGTCCCTATAGAGTCCACAGCAGCTATAATGTCCCCTAGAGTGCCTTAGTAATAATAACACCCTATATTGTGCTCCAGGCAATAATCCCTGTATAGTGTCCGCGAAAAATAATAGAATTGCCCCTACAGTGCCTCCCCAAATAGCAACGCCCCCCATGCTGCCCCCATATAGAAATTTCTCCCACACTGCCCCTATATAGTAATTAGCAGCACACAGTAGTTTCCCCCAAACAGTAGTTTCCCCCACACTGCCCCCACACAGTAGTGTCTCCCACACAGTAGAGTACCCCACACTGCCCCCACACAGTAGTGTACCCCCCACAGTACTGTACCCCACACTGCCCGCCACACAGTAGTGTACCCCACACTGCCCCCCCATAGTAATTCCCCCCACACTGCCCCCACATAGTAATTCCCCCCACACAGTAGTGTCTCCCACACTGCCCCCCACACAGTTGTGTACTGTACCCCACACTGACCCCACACAGTAATTTCCCACACACAGTAGTTTCCCCCACACAGTAATTTCCCCCATACTGCCCCCCACACAGTAGTGTCCCCCACACTGCCCCCACACAGTAGAGTACCCCACACTGCTCTGACACAGTAGTTTCCCCCACACTGCCCCCCCCCACAGTAATTGTCCCCATATAGTAATTTGCCCCACACAGTAGTTTCCCCCATATTGCCCCCATTTAGTGATTTTCCCCCACATAGTAATCCTTCCCATAATTATTTTCCCCACCTTAATATTTTCCCCCAACATGTCCTCCTGTGTCCCCCAAAGTTACTTGGCCCTTAAAAGAAAAAAAAAAAAGAAAAAACTAAAATCTAAATTAATACTCACCTATGTCCAGGCACTTGCTCGCACACTTTACTGTGCTGCGGCGTCCAGGCACAGGCGCGCGCGATTACATCATCACACACGCCTGCGCCGTGATTTCACTACCGCATAGGCCTCAGGCCTAGTAGGCCTGAAGCCTATGGTGGGCAGTGATTGGCGGCGGGGCAGGGAACTATGCGCTCCTGTTCCCGTTCCCCGACGCAGTATGTGGGCTGCGGGCTTCAGCGCTCTAGCAATGAGCGCTTCCATCTTTATTCATGGAAGTGTTAATTGCTTCTTTGGCACCCCCCTGACAGCCGACACCCGGGGCGGACAGCACCCCCGCAACCCCCAGTGATATCATAGTAAGCACCAAAGGTCTAGGAGAAAAACATCTGGAGATGTCTCCGGAGCTGTAATCAGTTTCCTCTAGTTTCTATTTCTTTCATTCAAAACTTACTAGACTTTATTGATGATATATGAGTTGGGCCCCAAAAATAATATCCTCTGACAGACCCAAGGAAACCTAATCCGACCACGCTCGCTCTAATGATGGTCCCACTCATATTTTTTTTTTCTTCACAAAAATGCTGCATTTTAGGGGCATTTTTTGCAACAAAAAAGACTGGCCAGATATCCTAAGTCAAAGGAAAATTATCAAATGTACTTCAAACGGTGGGTCTTTCTATGGTGTTTTTCTAAACTTGTGTTTTTGTGTTTTCCTTTTTTTCCCATGGACTTCTCTGTAGGGATAGAAATAAGCCTAACAAAAACACATAAAAAAATGTGTGACCAAAAAAAAAGGCAAAAACAAGTCTTGCAAAAATTGCACAAATGTCATGGTGCTTCTAACAAGCCCTAAAAATTGTCACAATTAACTGTGAATAAAGTGTAAGGCTATGTTTACATGGGCTAAATTTGCTACTGATTCTGCAGCGAAAAGTGGGTGTTTTCCACTACATAATATACTGTATATTCAAAATGTCTTTAACAGCTTCCCATTGACTTCAAACTGATGCACATGGTAGAGGTTGTTTTTTAGCAGCTGATTTGAAAAATGCTTGATAAGTGATGTTACTTCCTTGAAGCACATTTGATGGTGGATTTCCATAGAAGTCAACGGAGAAGCAGGAAAGCCTCACTCAAAAACTCTTCTAAAAACCCTGTAAAAACTGCTACAAAAATACAACCAAAAATGATCTGTTTTAGTTGCTGATCTGCCACTGATTTTTCCACTGTGGATTTTGCTGTGTGAACCTAACCTGAGGAACGTTCAAGGCTAATTTCAGATTAGCATATCCACTGTGGGAAACACGCTCTTTGTGGGAGTGTGATATCCCATTAAGGACACTACCCCTGGGAAATGAGCGAACCGCACTGTGACCTCACATAATGCCATCAGGACAAATTACAACGGAGGATTTGTCTGAACATGGAAAGAATTACAGGCAACTACGTTAAGGGAGCCTTCACACGCTGCAGATTTTGTTGCAGAAAATTCCGCAGCTGAAAATCGCTTCCATTCAACTGAATGTGGCTTGCAGAAATTCATGTGACAAATTAATGGAACTGATCTTCAGTTGTAAAAATGTCTGCAACAAAATCCATAGCATGTGACCGTACCTAAATAGTCAAAATTGCGCTAGAGTGCTAATAATTTCAGTTTGCAAAATCAGAAAATTGCTGATGGTCGTGCAATGTTATTTGATTTAAAAGGGTGTTGCCATACAAAACCATCTTGTAGCTTGCACCATTTTGACATTTCTCCATGCCTCTTTCCTGTGTGACTACAATTTCAACTTCATTGCGATATAATATAATTGCCAAATGTAAAACCACCTCATATGCTATCAAGCTCTGCTGCCATGGAAACAAGCGCTTGAATTGCTGAATTGTACGAGTTATCAAAGCATTAATGCCACCTTACAAGAGAGAACAAGGTTTGTGCGGTCTGTAAAAAAGATAGCAATCAGGACACGAGGATCAAGGGACTTCAAAAGCATTACACCTGCATGCTACACAGTGTAAAGCAAACAAATGGGCAGAAAAATGGACATTACCAAGGTGTAACCGTAGCATATTGGGAGTTAGTCCTCCTAGATTGACCCCTTCAATGGAGGAACTGCATTGTTGGCAAACAACTGGCCAAAAAGTCATGGAAAGTACTTAAAAGAGATAAATAGTTCATGCATGTATACCGCTGGCCCAATCAAACCTCAGACCATGGTCTCAAGAAAAACTCAGAACAGCCTTCAATTTCTGTCTGAAGGATCTTATGTCACCTGTAAGTGTTACATCTGAGCTTCAATGTTTATGAAATGAGCCAAAAATAATTCTTGTTCATTAAAAACTACCATATTTTTGCACTTTATTTGACACATTATCCCCCCCCCCCCCCAAAAAAAAAGTGTGGATGGGGGGAAATGGCAGTGCATCTTATAAGGCGAATACTAATGAGTGCTTCCATCATGGAAGCACTCATTAGTAGGCAGGAGGCATGGGAAGCGGTAAGTGCAGTGCTGCTAGTGCTGGATGTACTTACTGCTCCCTGGTCTTCTTCTACTGTACTGTGTCCTGACTGCATATAGCATCAGGATGTAGTGCACTATTACCTGATGCTGTGTGATGCCGGGACGCAGTGCAGCGTGGCGCAGGCAGAAGATCAGGGATCAGTGAGAGCAGGAAGAGTGCGCCATCCAAAGCATGGAGTACTGTGTACAGTTCTGGGCTCCCGTGAACAAGGCAGACATAGCAGAGCTGGAGAGGGTTCAGAGGAGGGCAACTAAAGTAATAACTGGAATGGGGCAACTACAGTACCCTGAAAGGGTATCAAAATTAGGGTTATTCACTCTAGAAAAAAGACGACTGAGGGGAGATCTAATAACTATGTATAAATATATCAGGGGTCAGTACAAAGATCTCTCCCATCATCTATTTATCCCCAGGACTGTGACTGTGACGAGGGGACATCCTCTGCGTCTGGAGGAAAGAAGGTTTGTACACAAACATAGAAAAGGGTTCTTCACGGTAAGAGCAGTGAGACTATGGAACTCTCTGCCTGAGGAGGTGGTGATGGTGAGTACAATAAAGGAATTCAAGAGGGGCCTGGATGTATTTCTGGAGCGTAATAATATTTCAGGCTATAGCTACTAAAGATGGGTCGTTGATCCAGGGAGTTATTCTGACTGCCTGATTGGAGTCGGGAAGGAATTTTTTCCCCTTAAGTGAGGAAAATTGGCTCTACCTCACAGGGGTTTTTTGCCTTCCTCTGGATCAACTTGCAGGAAACAGGTCGAACTGGATGGACAAAAGTCTTTTTTCGGCCTTATATACTATGTTACTATGTTACTATGTAAGTTGTTTTATTTATTTTACTGTCTAATCTGAGGTCTGATCAAGATTGAGGGTCTGATTGGGGTGGTCTGATAAAGATTGGGGGTCTGAACTGAGGTCTGATAAAGATGGGTGGTCTGATCTGCGGTCTGATGAAGACTGGGGTCTTATTTTTAGTCTGATAAAGATCAGGGGTGTAAACTGAGGTCTGATGAAGATTGATAAAAAATATTTTTTCTTATTTTCCACCTCTAAAAGGTAGGTGCATCTCATGATCAGGTGCATCTTACAAAGCAAAAATGTGGTAACTATTCCATGGTCACTGTGGACAGTGTACCCCAATATTTACACAAAATTACATTTATTTTTCTAAAATAAAAAAAAGAATAAAATAAAAGCACCCCCCCCCAAAAAAAAAAATATATTTAAAAAAATCACTTTACCCTACAATGGTTTACCATAAAAATTAAATTATATTTAGTACTGTTGCACTCATGACCCATAGAACAAAACTTAACTTGGTATTTTTTATCGACTGGTAGCAGCAAACGATATGTAAAAACAATTCTAAACATTGGTGAAATTGTGTTTCTCTTTGCAAAAAAATAAAAAAAATTATATTAAAACTAATCAATAAATCATATGTGGTCTAAATAGTTCCATTGACAGAACAGTACTGCATTCTGCAAAATACAAGCCCTCATCAGAAAAAAGCTTGATAAAAAGCTTGGTCTAAACATATGCAATATCCAGAGCAAAAATTATATAAAAGCTTTTGTATATTCTATATAACATAAAGAAAGCAAGAATACATTTTCTGTTCTAAAATGTATGCAATCTTCTAGACAAAGGTTTTCTTGGGAATATTAGATGCTGACAGCGTTTTTTTCTTTTAAATGCATCCTTTTAATTCAAAATGACGTTGTTAGGCATCCCACAGAAAATCTAAACAAACTGGTATCGGAAAGGACACAGAACAAAAGGAAATGGATTCAGACAGGTTTACAAAGCTTGCGAGAATGATTGGTGTTTATAAAGCAGACGGTTATTTTCACACAGACCAATTTGATATAAAGAAGACATCATTTAATATTTCCTGTTGACAGCAACATCTCCATCCAATTCACAATCTAGAATTTTTCCAATATTTTTTCCTAGCAGAAGGGGAGAAAAGTCCACATTGTAAAACCATATGAGTTACTACCCCTGCCCTATCCAATAACATACAGGTGCATCTCAACAAATTAGATCATTGAAAAGTTAATTTATTTCAGTAATTCAATTCAAAAAGTGAAACTCATGTTATATAAATTCATTACACACAGACTATTTCAAAAGTTTATATATATTTTTTTTAATGTTGATGATTATGGCTTACAGCTAGTGAACACCCAGATGTATGTCAGAAAATTAGAATGTTATAAAGACCAATTAAAAATGTCCTGCTGCAAAGTATGTACCGTATATGCACTCAGTACTTGGTTTGCATGAATTACTCCATCAATGCGGTGTGGCATGGAGGCCACCAGCCTGGAGCACTGCTGAGGGGTAATGGAAGCCCAGGTTGCTTTGATAGCGGCCTTCATTGTTGGGTCTCGTGTCTCATCTTCCTCTCGACAATACCCCATAGCTTCTCTATAGCAGTCTAGCTGCTGTGAAACTACAATTCCCAGCATGCTCTATTAATTTCTATGGGAGCTCGGACAAAAGCAGAGAAAGTATGCATGCTGGGAGTTGAAGTTTCACAACAGCTGGAGTGCCGGAGGTTGCCTTCTCCTGCTCTCAAAGGTTTAGGTCAGTAGAGTTTGCTGGCGAATCAAGCACAGTGATATAGTGGTTATTAAACCAGGTATTTGTACTTTTGGCAGTGTGCGCAGGCGCCAAGTCCTGTTAGAAAATGAAATCAGAGGGAAGCATGAAGTGCTATAAAATTTCCTAGTAGATGGCTGCGCTGGACCTTTGAACTTTTTTTGGAGTCTTCTATATACAGCTCAATGCAGGTGCTGTGTCCGTGCTCATTACAAGAAGACGTAGGTGAGAGCTGCTTTTTCTTTACAAGTTTTATATCAATACCAGCATATGACATGGCTCACCCAACCAGCACTGACTGTGTAAACTTCACATTGGAGTGTGCTCCTCTCCACTCTTAACATAGTAACATAGTTTCTAAGGCAGAAAAATGCCCATCCAGTTCAGCCTGTTATCATGCAAGTTGATCCCGAAGAAGGCAAAAAAAATCCCTGTGAGGTAGAAGCCATTTTAGGGGAAAAAAAATTCTTCCCGACTCCAATCAGGCAATCAGAATAACTCCCTGGATCAACGACCACTCTCTAGTAGCTGTAGCCTGTAATATTATTACACTCCAGAAATACATCCAGGCCCCTCTTGAATTCCTTTATTGTACTCACCATCACCACCTCCTCAGGCAAAGAATTCCATAGTCTCACTGCTCTTACAGTGAAGAATCCTTTTCTATGTTTGTGTACAAACCTCCAGACGCAGAGGATGTCCCCTCGTCACAGTCACAGTCCTGGGGATAAATAGATGATGGGAGAGATCTCTGTGCTGACCCCTGATATATTTATACATAGTTATTAGATCTCCCCTCAGTCGTCTTTTTTCTAAAGTAAATAACCCTAATTTTGATAATCTTTCAGGGTACTGTAGATGCCCTCATTCCAGTTATTACTTTAGTTGCCCTCCTCTGAACCCTCTCCAGCTCTGCTATGTCTGTCTTGTTCACAGGAGCCCAGAACTGTGCACAGTACTCCATGTGTGGTGGACTGACTAGTGATTTGTAGCAGGATTGTTTTCATATCGGGCATCTATGCCCCTTTTGATGCAACCCATTATCTTTTTGGCCTTGGCAGCAGCTGCCTCTTCCTCCAGACTCTGGACCCTTGAATTCCAAATGAAATGCAAAATTAACTTTCATCTGAAAACATGACCACTGAGCAACAGTCCATCTCTTTTTCTCCTTGGCCCAGGTAAGACACTTCTGCTGTTGTCTCTGTGTCATGAGTGGCTTGACACAAGGAATATAAAAGTTGTAGCCTATGTCCTGGATACGTGTGTGTGTGGTGGCTCTTGAAGCACTGACTCTAGCCACAGTGCACTCCTTGTGCGTTTCCCCCACAAATTCTTGAATAGCCTTTTTTGACAACCCTTTCAAGGCTGCGGTTATCCCTGTTTGTGCACCTTTTTCTACTACACTTCCACTCAACTGGCTTACTGCCCTTGTGGAGGGTGTCAATGACTGTCTTCTGGACAACTGTCAAGTCAGCAGTCTTCCTCATGATTGTGTAGCCTACTGAACAAGACTAAGGGAATATTTAAAGGCTTAGGAAACATTTGCAGGTGCTTTGTGTTGATTCTCTGATAACACCATGACTCTACAATTTTGAACTTTTTCACTCTATTCTAATTCTCTAAGATACTGACTTCTGGGTTTTCATTAGCTGTAAGCCATAATAATAAACATTAAAAGAAATAAACGCTTAAAATCACTGTGTGTAATGACTCTTTATAATATATGAGTTTCACTTTCTGAATTGAATTACTGAAATAAATTAACTTTTCAATGATATTCTAATTTATTGAGATGCTCCTGTATATGATAACGTATAATTTGAATTTAACAGTTGGGTTCATTTGTCTTAAATTTTAATATGTCCATATAAAAGCTAAGGATCGACATTTGCATTTTTGGTGCAATTTGGTGTATCTAGGTTTAAAAAAAATGCCTTGTGTTTAGCTTGCCAAGTGGAAAATATACAAAAAAATTATGAATTATGAAGGAGTCCTAAATTCTCATTCAGGTTTTTTGATACAGTTTTTGAAGCCAAAGCCAATAACGGATCAAAAAGAGCAGACACAAAGGCAGGGCCGGGTCCAGGTTCATGTGGGCTCTTGGGCGATAAAGTCTCATGGGGCCCCCTTGTGGCATTTTGCATGATGTACGCAGCAATGAAACTGCATGTATTATAAATAGAGATGAGCAAAGTTTTGAAAAATTCCATTCGTCTGATTCTCCGAACTTTGACAAGAAATTCAATTTGTTACGAATTAATTTGTCGCGAATCACTAAAAAACAGGTATACCCAGGCCTCTCAGTGTGAAGGCTTGGGAGTTAACCCTTTCCCGATTGCCGACATTATATTTATGTGGGTGGCCAGGCACTTAAAAATGGCTGCCGCTGGCACATGCAGCCACCGCTGGAAGTCTGCTGTTTTACAGAGCAGACAACCGGCATTAACTTTTAACCCTTCAGATACCATTACCCCATATCAGCAACAGCCCTTGTTTGGTCATCATCTTATATGGCAGCTAGTTTTCAGGCTCCTGTCCCTCAGGCCTCTTGCAAACGACCGTATGGCTTTTTCAGTGTTTTGCGGTCCGTTTTTCACTGATCCGTTTTTCCATTTTTTGTTTCCGTTGTGTTTTCGTTTTGGTTCCGTTGTTCCGTTCAGTTTTTCCGTATGGCATATACAGTATACAGTAATTCCATAATTAAAATTGGCTGGTCTTAAAATTTTGTATAGATTGTTCTGCAAAAACAGAACGGATACGGAAGACATACGGATGCCTTTCCGTATGCTTTCTGTTTTTTTTGCAGACCCATTGAATTGAATGGAGCCACTGAACGTGATTTGCAGACAAGTATAGGACATGTTCTATATTTAAACGGAACGGAAAAACGGAAATGGAAGGCATACAGAGACACTTCAGTATTTTTTGCAGACCCATTGAAGTGAATGGTTCAGTATACTGTCAGTATACTGAACTGAAAAAACTGCCAGTATATGGTCCGCAAAATACTGTTGTGTGCACTTGCACATGACAGTATTTTGCGGACCGTATACTGGCAGTTTTTTCAGTTCAGTATACTGAACCATTCACTTCAATGGGTCTGCAAAAAATACTGAAGTGTCTCTGTATGCCTTCCGTTTCGGTTTTTCTGTTCCGATAGAACGTGTCCTATTCTTTTCCGTAAATCACGTTCAGTGGCTCTATTCAAGTCAATGGGTCCGCAAAAAAAACGGAAAGCATACGGAATGGCATCCGTATGTCTTCCGTATCCGTTCCATTTTTGCAGAACAATCTATTGAAAATTTTAAGACCAGCCCAATTTTTATTATGGAATTACTGTATACTGTATATGCCATACGGAAAAACGGAACGGAACAACGGAACCGAAACTGAAACACAACGAAAACTAAAAACTGAACCACGGATCCGTTATAAACGGACCGCAAAACACTGAAAAAGCTATACGGTCGTGTGCAAGAGGCCTTATGGCAATAATCCAGTGTCCATGTTTGATCCATCCAGTTTTAATCCTAATACATTCTTAAAGCAAAATACCATTAGGTGCATAGTATGGAGGGATCCACACGAGTTAAAATTTCATTGCACTACAACGTGTTTAAAATTTGTCGTAGCTGTCAGAGTGACGCAGAATAAAATTTTCGCTAACAGAACGTGTTAGCTTGGAATAATGAATTTGGGTCCAGTTGGTGGACTGATTTGTCTGGTAATACCGTTTTAGGTCTGACCATAAAGGAGTGCGATAATGACGCAGACTAATTTTCTCGGTAAAAGAATGTATTAGCAGGCATTTTAACTCTGTCAAGGTGTTATGGGTTAAAATAAATTTAGAAAAACTGTGGTTTGTTGGGGGACCAAGCGTCCAAAAATTCTATGGACGCAGAGGCAGCCAGGGGCGGACAGGCCATAGACCCTACAGGGGAATTTCCCCGTGAGCCGATACCCAGAGGACCACCCAAGCCCTCCTCTTTGCCAAAATCCAGGTATGTACATAAAGATCTGATACTCTCAGCATTAATTAATTTAGGCAGTATTTTGTGCTGCACTGTGGAATCTGGTTCTGCTGTCGTTGTATTTTGTGCTGCACTGGGGTATCTGGGGCCACTTCGAGTTTTTTTTTCCAGGGCCACTTTAGGTTCCCAGTTCACCCCTGGAGAGCAGGACATACCTCAGCCATTCCGGGACTGTGGGACAGCCACCGAAATCCATAACTGGGGCAGTTAGGAAATGGAGCATAATGACAAATAAATGGGTCCAAAGGCAGCCAAAAGTTTTCCTGGATATTTGGGGCTCATTATGGATCCACTGGTACTCTGGTGGACCAATCCAACTGTATCACATGCTCAATCCCCAGTGCAGGTAATCTGTCTCCGAGAACCAGTATGCCACTTCACAACACTGCACATCAGGCAGATGGATCAATGCGTCTAAAGCGGCATGCTTTCACCACATCTCTTATCAATTACAGACAAAAGATAGACTGCAAAGTCATGGGAGAGGATTATGCTGCAGCATTACTCTTCTTTAGACAGTCTGCAGCATGAAAGGAACCTCAATCCGTCTGATTAGAAGTCCATAATGGCACTGTACATGGATATATCGTAATCTCTGTATATTCCAAAATAATATATACTCCTGCAAAGAATATAGATCGTCCAGATGCATTTCAGCGTTATCTCAACAACTTCCTCAGTGGCTATCAGCTATTGCCTCACTGTATTTATAAAGACCAGGTGTTCCCTATCTGTAACAATGGATTGTAAGGATCTTTCATATATATCACAATTCACATTAGTATGATAGTATAATATACTACTATATCATTTGGCGCACAATACAGTGATGAATCATATTCATAAAGTACCACGTTATATTATTGCTTGTATGACTTAATTCGCATTAGTATAATGCTGTGTTATTAACCTCACAGTACCAAACTAGGTTATGTCGAAAGAATATTAATATGTGTGTATATATATATAAATACAGCAGCCATATGATCACTATATTTGCTATACTAATAACTTACTAATCATTAATTATCTGAGGACTACATCTATACACAAGTGTGTCTATGTAAATTAATTTGCTGAATATTCAGCCTCATTCATGTATCTAATTATTAGCATGTATTAATAATATTGTAAAAAATATATATAATTATATCCCCACAAAAGAAAGAAATGAAAATAGACAAAAAATTATATATAAAATGGAGATCAGCATATGGGACATATATGTAAACTCTATGATATTTAAATATCACCACCACTAATGTGGGTACTCACAGTATGACAGACCTCTTATGGTGAAGAAGTTGCATTCATCAGGGGCCAGATGGGGGTCACTTGGATATTTTCTGCACGGACTTGCAGACTCTGCTTTTTAGAGAGGCTTATAGTTCAGGATCCTCCCGGTGCTCAAGGGTGGGTCATAAATATGCAAAAGCCTGCTTTTAGGCATCAGGGAATCTTTCCCTAAACAACTATATTGTCCCTGCCTAAAAGCGGAGTAATCGCCCCGAAAGGGGCAGCCCCAACTATCAGTGGCTGTGCCCGTATACAAACAGTCCCTACCTATCCAGTAGTTCCCAATCGTAGATGATGCCAATTTAGCAGTCAAATGTCCCATGTAGTATGTGGTCTCCAATATTCCAGAAGGTTCCAACGCATTTTCCCTGTTACATAATCCGGTTCATCAGGGGACCAGTAGAAAAGAAGCACGATAGCATAAATGATGGAAGGCCAATGGATGCTGACCTGCGGTGTCGATGGATTCCCGCCACAGGTTTAAATACCCTGTCTCTAATGGCTGTTTAGCGTCTGTTAAGTTTCAATGCGGAAGCGCCGCTCCGATGCATGCGCGCGCCACCCCGCCCTACAAGCGTCCATTGAATGCATTAGAAGAGGGCTGCGTTATGTCCAAATACGTCACTTGCTCGGCCACGTCTAGCGCGCATGTGCCCGCTTTACTGTGTGAGCATAGATATTAATGGCAAACAGCATCAAGACATAGGGGCGCGCATGCATCAACTAAGATAGTATCGCTCTGAATAAGAGCCACATCGGCGCATGCGCATACTCCGTGCTCCAGGTATTAAGGATCTAGGTATAGATTTATGCTGAAATAAATATGTGTCTGCACCTATATATAGCTTATCTCCATATGCGCTGAGGGCTATTGTTGACATCCAAAATGGCAAACATAAAATAGTTAAAAATTCCCTATTATATATTTTTTTTTTGGGGGGGGAACAAGAAGTGACCTATATCTTAGACAGGGTAATATACCGTATTTTTTGCTTTATAAGACGCATCTGATGATAAGACACACCTAGGTTTTTGAGGAGGAAAGAAAAAAAATATTTTGAACCATAAGGTGTGCTTTTGGTGGGTTTTGAACTAATGGTTGTCTGTGGCTGACACTATTCTGGGGGATCTGTGGATGACACTGTTATGGATGGGATGTCTGGATGACGCACTGTTATGGGGGCATCTGTGGATGACGCACTGGTATGGGGGCATCTGTGGATGATGCACTATTATGGGGGCATCTGTGGATGACACACTATTATGGGGGCGTCTGTGGATGACACAGTTATGGGGATCTGTGGATGACACTGTTATGGATGGGATGTCTGGATGACGCACTGTTATGGGGGCATCTGTGGATGACGCACTGGTATGGGGGCATCTGTGGATGACGCACTATTATGGGGGCATCTGTGGATGACACACTATTATGGGGGCATCTGTGGATGACACAGTTATGGGGATCTGTGGATGACACTGTTATGGATGGGATGTCTGGATGACGCACTGTTATGGGGGCATCTGTGGATGACGCACTGGTATGGGGGCATCTGTGGATGACGCACTATTATGGGGGCATCTGTGGATGACACACTATTATGGGGGCGTCTGTAGATGACACAGTTATGGGGATCTGTGGATGACACTGTTAGGCTAGTTTCACACTTGCGGCAGGATGGATCCGACAGGCTGTTCACCCTGTCGGATCCGTCCTGCCACTATTTCGCCGTGCTGCCGGACTGACCGTTCCATCCCCATTGACTATAATTGGGCGGGGGCGGCATGGCAGTGCACGGAGAGAGACATACAAAACTGGAGATGATCACAGCACTCAATCTATTACTGACTGGTGATGGGTGCACGTCAGGTGTGTTCTTAGCTCCACCTCTTGGAACTATGATAAGTATATCAGGCAATTCAGACGCCACTCCAAAAATGTTTTTGCTTAATGGATTTTTATTTGTTTAACCGGACATGGTGGTACATGAAGCAATGTTTCGGGCAAACAGAATGCCCTTCATCAGGCTAATTAGTACACACAGGAGGTGCGAGTGACCGGCATGCACGGGGAGAGGACGCCGGACTAAAACTACGACATGTCTGACTTTTTAGTCTGGCGGCCTCTGCTGTGCGCATAGTCAATCAGGACAGAGCGGCAGTCCAACAGCACGGCGAAATAGTGGCAGGACGGATCCGACAGGGTGAACAGCCTGTCGGAACTGTCCTGCCGCAAGTGTGAAAGTACTGTTATGGGGCATCTGTGGATGACACACTGTTATGGGGGCATCTGTGGATGACACACTGTTATGGGGGCATCTGTGGATGACACACTGTTATGGGGGCATCTGTGGATGACACACTGTTATGGGGGCATCTGTGGATGACGCACTGTTATGGGGCATCTGTGGATGACACACTGTTATGGGGGCATCTGTGGATGACACACTGTTATGGGGGCATCTGTGGATGACACACTGTTATGGGTGGATCTGTGGATGACACACTGTTATGGGGCATCTGTGGATGACACACTGTTATGGGGGCATCTGTGGATGACACACTGTTATGGGGGCATCTGTGGATGACACACTGTTATGGGGGCATCTGTGGATGACACACTGTTATGGGGGCATCTGTGGATGACACACTGTTATGGGGGCACCTGTGGATGACACACTGTTATGGGGGCACCTGTGGATGACACTGTTATGGGGGCTTCTGTGGATGACACACTGTTATGGGGGCATCTGTGGATGACGCACTGTTATGGGGCATCTGTGGATGACTCACTGTTATGGGGTCATCTGTGGATGAGGCACTGTTATGGGGGGAATCTGTAGATGACGCACTGTTATGGGGGCATCTGTGGATGACGCACTGTTATGGGGGCATCTGTGGATGACTCACTGTTATGGGGTCATCTGTGGATGAGGCACTGTTATGGGGGCATCTGTGGATGACGCACTGTTATGGGGGAATAGCGGTAGCGTAACGTAACTCACACCATCACATGCCTGCTCCTTCCACTTTATTAATGAACCAGGCGCGTGATGGAGTGAGTGCCTGCTATGGTAGTTTGATAGTGAGTACTACAGAGGATTGCGATACTTTAACAAAGCTCCCATGACTACACTTTACATATAAAGACTGCTGTGAGCGGAGCCTGGTGTAATAGAGTACAGTGACTGCAGCGGGCCCCGCCACAATTCCAACAGCAGTTGCCGGCCTCCAGCCTCTCCTCCCCCCTGCTAATACATCGCAACCTGCGCTGTGCAGCATAGCGGCCAGCGATGTATCGGCGTCACCAGAGTAAAAATGGCAGCATTCGCTTTATAAGACACACTGCCATTTCCCCCCCAAAAAAATACGGTAGATATGGGCATGAAAAAATTAGCCCTATAAAAGCATTGGCTGTGGGTACAAATAACTGAAGAATAAGTTATTAGAAGACATTCAAAAACAACCAAAATCAAGGAAATATAGGCATATTCAGCCTTTGCTTAAAGGGTTTCTGTCACTAGATTTAACCCTATGAAGTTAGCTGACATTAGCGATGTGCTAATATCAGCTAAAACTAACTAGCCTATTCTTACTTTTCTCAGTGCCTGCATTAACCTAAAAATCGAACTTTTATAATATGTTAATGAGGCTCTAGGAGCAGGGGGGGCGTTGTTCCTGCTCCTAGAGCCTCCGTTCTCCCACCTTGGTCTCCTCCCTCCAAGTCTTGATTGACAGGGCCAGGCAGCGCTTGCGTCCATCTGCCAGCCCTGTGCTCGGATGTAGTCTCGCGCCGTTCTGAACTCAGCGCAGGCGCGGTGAGGAACCTGGCAGCCGACGAGCGTCTTTCCCTCACCGCGCCTGCGCTGAGTTCAGAACGGCGCAAGATTTTATCCGAGCACAGGGCTGGCAGACGGACGCAAGCTGGATCACTTGGGGTACTTTCACACTTGAGGCATGGCTAACCGGCAGGCTGTTCCGGCGGGTGAACAGCCCGCCGGATCAGCCATACCGCAAGTACCAGTGTGCTCCCGCTCTGTCCCTATTGACTATAATGGACCGGGGGGCGGAGCTATGGCACAGCACGGCAGTGATAGCCAGACTAAAAAGTCGGAACAGCCTGCCGGATAGCCATGCCACAAGTGTGAAAGTACCCTTACTTTATTTGTTTTCTAAAAATCCTTGGTGACAAGCTCCGGCACAAGAAGAAAACTGGAATTCAGATGTAATTGGTAAGAGGTCAAAATATTTACAGATGTAAAAATCTCTAGCTCTCAACACATTAAATGGTTTGTCCCATAAAGACAAGTTATACCTATCCACAGGACCACTGGCACGAGTACAAGGACTCGGCTATCTCCAGCAGCCCTATACAGCTGAATGTGTGGTTAACATTTGCAGCTTTATTTGAAGCACCAGGAAGCCGGATGAAGTGCTTGTAGCACCATTAGCACCATACCCCTGTACTCTATGTACACCCTTCCCTTTGACAGAACTTCTCGTCTAGCGGTGGGTTCTTGCACCAGTGGCGAGTCAGCCCAGTGACTCAGAGCGTATGTAGTGGATCAGAAGCTACTTTCCGAGCTCTGCACAGAACACAGGGCTACACAAAAAGCCTAACCTTGTCAATCAAAGGGAAGGGGGACATACACCGAGCACGGGGGCTTGGCACTAGCAGTGCTGTAAGCACTATAGCCAGCCCCTTGGTGCTCCAAATAGGTAATTTAGATAATTATAAAAAGGATAATCTGCAAATATCAAGCCTAGAGGCAAAAGATACATGTCATTTTAGTCAGTATGATCAAACCTACCGTCAAATAAGCCTAGTTTAATAAGGTTGCTTATGCTGACAGATGCTATTTAAGCTAAACAAGAAGTGTAACAACTGCACTTCCAAAGCTACCACATGTCGACTGAGGCATTTTAAAAATTATATCTGACACAATCTGTTAAAAACTGAGACTTTGGTTTTAGGTATTCAGTCAACAATAAATGTATTCCTGAGGGGGTTAATTTGGCGGATAAAATGTTATTGTCTCTTCTGTGTAAAATGGGCCACGGAACTGAATGGATGCCTAATGCATACAATTTAAAACGTTTGTCAGAATTTAATACACCCTGAAACTGTAGGCTAATTATATATTTCCTCATAGCAACAAGCATCAGCCTTATCCATTTGTAATGGGCATTTTAATGTACAGATGAAAATAAGTGAATGTTTTTACCTGTGGTTCCGGGCACTAAAAATACTTCTATTAACCGGTTTTATTTGATCGCTAATTCTAGGAAGCAAAACCTTTGTTCAATAGAGATTCATAAACAGCAAAGAACGAATGTTACAAGTAAGCAAGTTTCAGTAAGGCTATGAGTGACCACACATTGCGGTCGTGTGGCACTTGTGACACGGCTGTGCTGTGTTCGAGTACCACATGGCCATATGGCGGCAGTGGACTCTAAGCTAATGAAGTCAATACTGTTTAGTATGTCTGTATTGCTGTACTGAAGGTGCCATGTGGCCACTAACTATACAGACTGACTAAATTTGGTAATCATTAGCTCAATTACAGCCCACATGGTTGTGCGTGTGCGGTACTCAAAGTTTGCACGTGTCGCAAGCGCCACAAAACTGCTCCATGTGGTCCTACTCTAATAAAGTTAATTCTTCATTATGCAGAGTCCTGTAATGATAATGTAGGTACCTCAGGGATGGGGCAAAGTCTTGCAATGCCAAAGGTAGGGATTTCAAAATGCTCCTCTGTAAAACCTTGAAAAACTGTTGAAAACAAAAAGCTGTTGAACAATCATTAATTTAATTGCACTCATCAGACCAGTATAATATTATAATATATATTTATTTATAGCGCCACCATATTCAGCAGCGTTTTTCAAATTTATAGGGTTCATGTATAAAACAAGTAACTGGCTAATATACAACTGAAACACTAGGAGTCAGAGCCCTGCTCGCAAGAGCTTACAATCTATGAGGAATTGGGGGTGAAACATAAGATAGTTGATTGTGATAAGTAGGATTCGAGCCTTTAATGAACTGAAAGCAGTGGTGCCGGCCGATCAGCTTCGGATTTGGGACTGTAAGAGGATCGAGTTCAGGCCAGAGGAGTTGATGGGGGAGATGTTTACTTCGATAATAATAATTTTAGGTAGCTTGATGACCCTGCCTGAAAAGATGTGTTTTTAAGGCACGTTTGAAGGTGGAGAAGTTGTGAATTGACCTAATATTCTGGGGAAGAGTATTCCAGAGAGTAGGTGCAGCTCAAGAAAAGTCTTGAAAATGGGAGTGAGAGGTATGAATTATGGAGGATATTAATCTTAGGTCGCTAGCAGAACAGAGAGCACGAGTAGGGTGGTAGACGGAAATGAGGATGGAGATATATGGAGGTGCAGCACTGTGGAGAGCTTTGTGGGTGAGGGTGAGAAGTTTGAACTGTATTCTGTGGTGGATGGGCAACCAGTGAAGTGACTGGCACAAACTAGTAGCATCAGTGTAGTGGTTGGATGGATAGATAAGCCTGGCTACAGCATTTAAGGCAGACTGGAGGAGGGAGAGTTTAGTGAGAGGGAGAGCAGGAATACTATTCTGCTTTTGTAGCTCAAGGATGGTACCTTTTCCTGCCCATTTCCTGTCTTCCAGTTCGGTGGAAGACTTCAGGAACTACTTTACAACCAGATTAAATATGTGCACTACGCAGGGCGCATGGGTCAGCCCTCCTTGACACAGTGCCGTCACAATGTTCTTCCCGTTATCCATTGTTCCAGTCTTCAGTTGCTGAGGAGATAGCCAGGATTTGATTTCCTCTTAAAGGACACATAGCATTTCCTCTACAGTGTGACTCCGTTTGCCCAGGCAAACCAGGTGCAGAGCAGTGTGACACAGCCATGCTCTGCAGGGCCGGCGCTTCCATATAGGCAAAGGGGGCAATTGCCCCCGGGCCCCCGAGTTCTTAGGGGCCCCCAAGCAGCGCCAGCGCCGGCCCGCAACTAACAGGAGATATAGGATGGATAAGCCTGGGCCGCGGCCGCTCTGAGCCCCTCTCTGCCTCTTTAAGAGAGCAGTGCCTGCTGGGGCCCAGAGCGTGCCGCCACACAGGCACATCTTCGCGGTCTTGCCAGAGCCCCGCCCCCCAGAACCAAAAGAAGCAAGTGAGTGTAGCAGTGTGCACTGCCCTCCCTCACCCACCGTAGCTGCCGCCTCCTCCCTCCTGCTGCTGACTTCTGAGTCCTGACTCCACTTCTGTGCCTCTCTCTGCCCATACCAGTGACACAGGCATTCAGGCAAGAAACAAGGGGATCATGCGACTGTGGGAGGGAGTGGGGGGGGGGGAGATGTGCATTGTGCTGGAGGAGAAATGAGCCATGGGGGGAGATGTGCATTGTGCTGGAGGAGAAATGAGCCATGGGGGATGTGCATTGTGCTGGAGGAGAAATGAGCCATGGGGGGAGATGTGCATTGTGCTGGAGGAGAAATGAGCCATGGGGGGATGTGCATTGTGCTGGAGGAGAAATGAGCCATGGGGGGAGATGTGCATTGTGCTGGAGGAGAAATGAGCCATGGGGGGATGTGCATTGTGCTGGAGGAAATGAGCCATGGGGGGATGTGCATTGTGCAGGAGGAGAAATGAGCCATGGGGGGATGTGCATTGTGCTGGTGGAGAAATGAGCCATGGGGGGATGTTGGGGATGTGTATTGTGCTGGTGGAGAAATGTGCCATGGGGGGAATGAGAGATGTGCTGCTGCCACTGGCCCATACAGGGGAGAAATGTGCCATTCTGGGGGGTGACAAGAAGGGGGTGATGTAAAAGGAGGAGGTGATGACGTGACATGGATGGAGCTGGAGGGGGTGGGGTGACATGGAGGGGAGAAATGTGACATGGAGGGGAGAAATGTGACATGGAGGGGGAGAAATGTGACATTGAGGCTGGGGGGCATCATTGGGGGCACCACTTTTTACTGCCACATTATTGGGGGCACATTTTACTGGCACATTATTAGGTGGCACTATGGAGGCACTTCTTACTGGCACATTATTGGGAGGCACTATGGGGGACCTCTTACTGGCACATTATTGGGGGCATCTATGGAGGCACTTCTTACTGGCACATTATTGTGGGGCACTATACGGGGACCTCTTACTGGCACATTATTGGGGGCATCTATGGGGCACTTCTTACTGGCACATTATTGGGGGCACTATGGGGGACCTCTTACTGGCACAATATTGGGGGCATCTATGGGGGCACTTCTTACTGGCACATTATTGGGGGCATCTATGGGGGCATCTACTGAGGCCACAAAGAAGGGGTATTTTATATGGGGAAGGGGAGAGGAACACTGTGGGGGCTTCTATTGAGGCCACAAAGAAGGGGTATTTTAAATGGGGGGCTCTGTGTGGTACTAGTATTATCAGGGGTATTATCTGTTTCTGCAGTATAGTATAGGGGAGCATAGCGGCACAATATTGGGGGTAGCAGGATGATTTGTTCAGAAGATGGGAGGATGATGGAAAAGTAGTAAACAAAGATTTTTTTTTTTTGTCAAACTGCAGAGATGGAAAATGGCGACAAAATGAAGGTCTGGTCTGAAAGGAGAAGATGGGGTCAAAGAACATCTACATCAAAGGAGACGTCACTGGATGTAAGAGGTATGGGGCGCTGTATTTCTGTATGCTGCCATGGAGGGGAGGGGGGGGGGAATAATGTGACGCGAAGGGGGTGATGTAAAAAAGAGACAGTGATGACGTGACATTGAGGGGGGGCCCCTTATTGTTTTTCGCCCCTGGGCCCCATTTCACCTAGAACCGGCCCTGATGCTCTGCATAGGTGGCATGCTTGAGGACCACTCTGAATTGTGCCTGCAGTGGAGGCTGAGGACAAGGTTGAGGATAAGAAGGCAGAGGAGGACATTGGCGCAGGAATCACAACTTGAGAACACAGAGGCGGCATTGCCGTCTCCTGGCCAAGTTGCTGGGCAGTAATCGCATTTACCTAGTCGGTCGTAAAGGACAGATATTGTCCTTGACTATAGTTACAGCTACACATGGCACTGCTGTGAACTGTACTGGACACCGACAGGCTCAAGGACTGGCCCACCTTCTGATCAACATAAGTGTGCAGGGCTGGTACAGCCTTTTTGGATAAGTAATGACGGCTTGGGACTCTCCACCTTGGCTTGGCACAAGCACTCGTTCTTTGAAAGGTGCAGAGTCAACCACATGAAAAGGGAGGGACTGTGGTACCAGCAGCTTGGCCAGGAGCACGTTCAGCTTCTGCGCCATTGGATGAGTGCACGCATAATGTTGTCTTTTGGCAATCACCTCAATGATCGATTGCTGACGAAATGAGTGACTAGAAGTAGGAAGAGGAGCATCAGGAACGGTAAATGATGGGAAGGAAACCCAGCTCCCTTCTGCTGAGGTGGTGGAGCCTTGACTGCTGGAAAAGGGTTGCCGACTTATAGGAGATGCCTCAGGCTGTACCACAACATTAGAGCCACGGTTTTCCCAGGCCACTTTATAGTGACGTTCCGTGTGTTGACACAAGGCCGTGGTGTCAACATTGGCACCCTGGCCACGCTTCACCTTCTGCCCACAGATTATACAAACAGCCATGCTGACGTCCTCTGGCGACTTGTTGAAAAATTCCCACACAGGCGAGCATTTTACCACTGTGTGCTGACTGCCTAGCCGTGTACCGCTAGTTGTCTCTGGACAGGTAGCCTCCTGAGTAGCAGACAGTCTACCCCGGGCTCCAGATCTCACACTGCTCTCACGGCCACGCTACCACCATGCTGGCTCAGCTGCGGCCTCACATTCAAGCTGCCAACCTCATTCCCTGATAATGATGATGAAGCCCCCTCTTCACCCGGGTCCCAAGTTTGATCAGCTACATCATCAATCACTACTGTCTACACATCACTGATGTCACCTTCACCAGTCAGAGGGCCATGTGTTTGTGGATGCCCCAGTTGCAGTGGAAACAGTGAAAAAAAAAGTGAGTGTTCTTCAGAGGTCTTTTAATGACCACCTGGGGGACATATTATGTGCCAAAAATAAATTAAAATAAAAAAATTATTAAAAAAATCCAAAAAAATAATGAAAAAAAATAAAATAAAAATGCCGTCACTAACCGTCACCATAGACGCCACGTTCACTCAAACCTACACATGTTTTATATCAAAACCATGATCACAAAATGGGGAACCCATTGCAATAATTCATTTTTGTGTTTGTTTTAACATTTAAGAAATAAAAAGCTATCATTTAAAAAAAGGACCTTTTAATAAGAATTTTCCCCAAATTAAACCTAAACAAAGGGAAAAAAATCTCAAAAAAAACATGCTAATAAAAATTCCTAAGTGTCAACTAAAAAACATCGCAAAAATGAATGTCAAACAAATAGAGTTAGGGTCACTAAACCATCACGTTCAGAAAATCACGAAAAATTGCCTGGACAGGGCCTTTTTTAGGCATGGTCATAAAAGGGTTAAAGTGAATGGGGGTGATTTTTTTTTTTGCCTGTTTTAGTAAAATTTTTGAAATCTAATTTTTTTTGGCACATTTACTAAGGAAAGTGTGCATGTTTTGGGCGAATCTGTTACTATGTTTCAGCCTATCTATGTAGGTTCACATTTTTAAGCATGAATTAGGCACAAAAACATTCAAATTTTTACTCCACTCCAGGAGTGGCTTAGTTTTTTTTTGGTCGGCTTTTTTGTGGGGCCGTGACAATTTTATTTAAAAAGTCGCATCGTCTGGTGTATGTGGCTGAGACTTTTTATATCTGAGACTTTTTCGCTGCACTTTTGCACGCAATTGGTTAGCCGACCAAGCAGTCTTAATTCCACATGATCCACCTGTGCCCAGGCGAATACAAAAACGTACTGTATCTCCTAATTCATCACCTACTGTGTGACTCTTGCAAAATAGCGACAGGCTAATCCACTACACTGATCTAATTGAACTGTAAAAAACAGACTAGCATGAAAAATTACCCCCAATAAGTTTAGCTTCAAATAGGTAAAATAATTTAGGTAATCTGTGTCATTTTACCATGTGAGGAGAAGGTCATCTATGTAACAGTCATATCACTTGATATGACCATGGTGCGAATTATCAGCCATACAGTATATAGATCACACTTTTCCCACCATTCCATATAAAGGTTAGGTCTCATGCACACGACTGTAGCAGGTCCATGCCCGTATTACGGGTCGTAAACAGCAGGTCCGCAATATACGGCTATGTGAGCACTATATCATGGATGCGGACTCATTCACTTCAGTGGGTTTTCTGTCTGTCCCTCTGACTGCAAACAAGTAGTGCATGAACTACTTTTTTGCTGTGTGTATCTGTCACGACTGTGACTGATCCAGATAGGTCTGGGAAGAGAAGGTCGCAGCGACTTGCTACTCGCGATAGCTTGTGAGTTTGCTCCGTGGTTCAGGGTATGTCATCCGGGTTTTGCCTTGTGAACCTTTTTGTCCTGACTGGGAGTTTGTAGGCATTCTTCTCAGGTGAGTGCTGTCTGCCACTCCCAGCTACTATATTAGTTTCAGTTTCACTTGCAGTCATTGCCAGATATAGTCCTTACTTCCAGTGCTATTCTGACCTTTGAAGGAGATCGTTTGACGGTATTGCTGTGGAGCTCTTGTCTGGCGTGGACTGTCGTTATTGGGATCATCTTCTCTGCTCGTGACTGGATAAGTCTATCTCTGCTGGAGATTGTTTGTTTGTTGCTGTCTTCCCCTGTCTTCCCCTGTTGTTCTCCTAGACATGAGTGATGGTGACTAGTGCTCCCATCTGCCTTTCCCCAGTCTAGTCTTCTAAGGGTGACTCAGGGTTTAGGCATCCTGCTCGCCGCACGGGTTCACACCCCGTCTAGGGTATCAGGGCAGACAGGTGCCAGCTTAGGGTTTGTAAGGGGTGGCCGTTCTATTTCCCATCCATAGATAAGGGTCCCCCTTCCCCTCCGTCTGGTGCGACACGACCGCTGCTGGGATAGCGGTCGTGACAGTATATCTGGCCTTTTAAAAAAAAAAAAAAAAAAAAGAGTGATATTTCTTTTTTTTTTTTTTTGCTTGCTGTTTTGCTTCGGTTTGTTGTGATCCAGTCGAACCAATGCAAATAGGGGGCGCCACTAGACGGGTGAATCCTCCTAAGGTCCGCCATAGGTCAGAGGTTTGTTTTCATTGTGGGGGGAGGGGTCATTTTGTGAAGGTATGTCCCTCAGGACCCAAGAGATCACAAACAAAGGAGCCGCCGGAAAACTAGACTTCCCAGACTGTGCGGAGGATAACAGTCTGGGCGTATTCGTTTCCTCCATACGCATGTCTCAGTTTTTGTTGTCCGCTACCGTTGCGGCGGGCAATAAGACTGAGATCTGTTCCGTCTTTTTGGACAGTGGGGCGGGGGTCAACTTGGTGGATTCACGGTTTGCTCAGGCTCTGGGTTTTACTCCGGAACCGGTACGCAGAACTATTCCTGTTTTTGCCATCGACTCCTCCCCTCTTACTCAGAGAGAGTTAACTCAGGTCATCCATAATATCCATCTGCAGGTAGGGGACCTCCATAAAGAGCATA
Organism: Bufotes viridis; assembly: GCA_033119425.1. Taxonomy (NCBI): domain Eukaryota; kingdom Metazoa; phylum Chordata; class Amphibia; order Anura; family Bufonidae; genus Bufotes; species Bufotes viridis. Next base: position 50,878,502 of record CM065599.1, on the reverse strand, counting down.
TCTCTTGTTATGTCCCGAACGGTCTTCCGGCTCCTATAGTATTGGGGCTTTCCTGGCTGGTGACTCACAATCCAGTGGTGGATTGGCAGGCCGGGGAGATTGTGGAGTGGAGTGAACATTGTAAGGACAACTGCTTGAGTAGTAGGTGCTCAACACTCTCTGTAACATCTCTACCTGCCTTTCTGTCGGATTTTATGGATGTGTTCTCTGAGAAGGGTTGTCAGGGGTTACCACCTCATCGTCCATATGATTGCCCAATTAATCCGTTACCTGGGGCAAAACTACCTAAAACCCGGTTATACAATCTTTCCGGCCCGGAGAGGAAGGCTATGAAAGATTATATTTCGGAGAGTTTGGCTAAGGGACACATCAGACCCTCTTCTTCACCCGTGGCTGCAGGGTTCTTTTTCGTTAAAAAGAAAGATGGGGGCCTGCGTCCCTGCCTGGATTTCCGGAATTAAACCGGATAACTATCCGAGACCCCTATCCTCTTCCTCTCATTCCCGACCTCTTTAATCAGGTTGCTGGTGCTAAATGGTTCTCCAAAATGGATCTCAGAAGAGCCTATAACCTGGTTCGCATCAAAGAGGGGGATGAGTGGAAGACGGCTTTAATACTCCGGAAGGGCATTATGAAAATCTGGTCATGCCATTTGGTCTTACTAATGCGCCTGCGGTGTTCCAACATTTTGTCAACGATATTTTTAGTCACCTTATCGGGAGATTTGTTGTGATATATCTTGATGACATCCTGGTCTATTCTCCGGATCTGGATACACATAAGATCCATGTGAGACAAGTGCTGCAGATATTAAGGGCCAACAAATTGTTTGCCAAATTAGAGAAATGTGTGTTCGCCGTAAAAGAACTGCCATTTCTGGGGTATGTGTTGTCAGAGTCAGGTTTCCGCATGGATCCAGAGAAAGTCCGGGCAATTTTGGACTGGGATCTGCCTGAGAACCTGAAGGCATTACAACGCTTCCTGGGGTTTGCCAATTTTTATAGAAAGTTTATAAAGAACTATTCCTTGGTGGTCAAACCACTGACGGACATGACCCGAAAGGGATCCGATTTTTCCAAATGGTCACATGCAGCCAAAACTGCCTTTACATCTCTGAAGGAAAGATTCACCTCGGCTCCTATTCTCGTACAGCCAGATGTCTCGCTTCCTTTTATTGTAGAGGTTGACGCATCAGAGGTGGGGGTGGGAGCGGTACTATCTCAGGGCCCGTCCCTGGTGAATGGCGTCCGTGTGCTTTCTTTTCGAAGAAATTGTCTACTGCAGAAAGGAACTATGACATTGGCAACAGGGAACTTTTGGCTATTAAGTTGGCCTTAGAGGAGTGGCGTCATTTTTGGAGGAGCGGTTCATCCCGTCACAGTGATTACTGATCACAAAAACTTAGTATATCTGGAGTCTGCTAAACGTCTCACCCCTAGACAGGCTCGGTGGTCGTTATTTTTACTAGGTTTAATTTTGTAATAACCTATCGCCCGGGGCAAAAATACTAAGGCGGATGCATTGTCTCGAAGTTTTCCTGGAGGGGTGATGATGATGTTCCAGAGCCTATTTTGCAAAGGGGGTGGTGGTCTCTGCATTACACTCAGGTTTAGAGGGAGGGTGTTGGAAGCTCAGGGGACGCCCGGCCTCCTGCCCTCGGGTAAACTGTTTGTGCCAGAAAATTTACGCCTGGAGATACTAAAAGAACACCATAACTCCGCACTGGCAGGACACCCAGGTAGTAAGGCAACCTCTGAATTAGTGTCTCGTCGGTTCTGGTGGCCTAAGTGGCGCCAGGAGGTGTTGAATTTTGTGTCTGCATGTCCTACCTGTGCTCGTTCTAAGGTGGATCATACTCGTCCGGCAGGGCGTCTTTTACCTCTGGCCATCCCCAACAGGCCTTGGACGCACCTATCAATGGATTTCATTACTGATCTACCAGTATCAGCGGGGAAGACTGTTATTCTTGTTGTTGTTGACAGATTCAGTAAAATGGTGCACTTTATTGCTCTGACCGCATTGCCTAATGCTAACACACTGGCTCAGGTTTTTATTGACCACATCGTGAAGCTTCACGGGGTCCCTTCCGATATTGTTTCGGATCGTGGTACCCAATTTGTTTCTAAATTTTGGAAAGCTTTTGTTCTCGTTTAGGGGTTCATCTGTCGTTTTCTTCATCTTTCCATCCACAGTCCAACGGTCAGACTGAACGTACCAATCAAAACCTAGAGACGTATTTGAGATGCTTTGTTTCCGAAAATCAGGAGGAATGGTCATCTTATTTATCGTTAGCCGAGTTTGCCATTAATAATCGTCGTCAAGAATCCACCGATAAGTCACCATTTTTTGGTGCGTATGGTTTCCATCCTCAGTTTTGTACGTTTAGTGAGGGGGGGGCCGTCTGGGATTCCCGAGGAGGAACGATTTGCGTCTTCACTTTCATCAGTGTGGAAGAGTGTGCAAGAAAGTTTGAAGAGAATTGGTGGTAGATACAAACGTGTGGCTGATAAGAAGCGCTCTGAAGGTCCGGACCTTGGGGTGAATGACTTGATGTGGTTGTCTACCAGAAATATCAAGTTGAAGGTTCCCTCATGGAAATTAGGTCCGAGATTTATTGGTCCTTATAGGGTAATTAAGATCATTAACCCGGTGGCTTTTCGTCTGGAGCTACCTCAGACTCTAAGGATCCATAATGTCTTCCACAGATCTCTGCTTAAGAGATATGTAGAACCTCCTGAACCATTGCCACTACCGCCTCCACCGGTGGTTGTTGATGGCAGTCTTGAGTTTCAGGTAGAAAAGATTGTTGATTCACGATATGTTCGCCGCTCTCTTCAGTACCTGGTGCACTGGAAAGGTTATGGTTCCGAAGAGAGAATGTGGGTGCCAGCATCAGAGATAAAGGCGGACAGACTCATTCGGGCTTTTCATAGGTCCCACCCGGAGAGGCCTGGTCTGGGAAGAGAAGGTCGCAGCGACTTGCTACTCGCGATAGCTTGTGAGTTTGCTCCGTGGTTCAGGGTATGTCACCTGGGTTTTGCCTTGTGAACCTTTTTGTCCTGACTGGGAGTTTGTAGGCATTCTTCTCAGGTGAGTGCTGTCTGCCACTCCCAGCTACTATATTAGTTTCAGTTTCACTTGCAGTCATTGCCAGATATAGTCCTTACTTCCAGTGCTATTCTGACCTTTGAAGGAGATCGTTTGACGGTATTGCTGTGGAGCTCTTGTCTGGCGTGGACTGTCGTTATTGGGATCATCTTCTCTGCTCGTGACTGGATAAGTCTATCTCTGCTGGAGATTGTTTGTTTGTTGCTGTCTTCCCCTGTCGTTCTCCTAGACATGAGTGATGGTGACTAGTGCTCCCATCTGCCTTTCCCCAGTCTAGTCTTCTAAGGGTGACTCAGGGTTTAGGCATCCTGCTCGCCGCACGGGTTCACACCCCGTCTAGGGTATCAGGGCAGACAGGTGCCAGCTTAGGGTTTGTAAGGGGTGGCCGTTCTATTTCCCATCCGTAGATAAGGGTCCCCCTTCCCCTCCGTCTGGTGCGACACGACCGCTGCTGGGATAGCGGTCGTGACAGTACCGTCACCAGCAGATCGTAGAACCCATTAAAGTAAGGATAATTTATATGATATTTATGTAGTGTGGTTGTAACGGATGTGGCAAAAGCAAATATGGGGGAGATTTTAAATGAAAAAAAAGCATATTTTTTTACTTTTTTTTTTTCCACTTTACTAATCCCACAAGGGGACTATAACAGGCAATCTTGATTGCTTCTAAAATACAATGCACTATCCCTATAGTGCACTGTATTTTAATACCAGTGCTATACTGACATTGACCAGCAGGCTGTGCCAGAGAGGCACAGCCTGCCGGAAAACACTCAAGGCAGGCTTGGGGGCTACACCAGGTCCCAGCCTGCCTATACACACATCGGTACCTCGCAATCACATTTGCTCCCTCTATCACCACTTACATGCAGCGGACGCCATTGCCCACAGCATGTAAGGCCCGGATCGGAACTACTGCCGGAGCAAGCCAAGCCCTCGTTACCGCCAAAAGGAGGCAACCCAGCCTAAGGCCCCTTAGTGACTGCCGTAAATAGGCACATTGGTGGTCACTAAGGGTTTAAAAGTCATCTGAAATGACAAGCATGTTTTAATCCCTTCTGCTCTAAGCTAGTTGTCACCTTCCTGCCCAGGCCTATTTTTACAAATCTGACATGTCTCTGGAATAACTCTGGAATTGATTTACTTATCTAACCGATTCTGATAATGTTTTCTGGTGACACACTGTACTTCATGATAGCAGTAAATTTGGGTCAATCATTTTTCTAATTATCCCAAACCATTTTTTATGCACCGATTCAGTTATAAAAAGATTTTGAGGGGCTTATGTAATAGAAACCACCCATAAATGACCATTTTAGAAACTACACCCCTCTAATTATTTAAAACTGATGTCACAAACTTTGTTTACCCTTGAGGTGTTCCACAAGAATTAAAGGAAAATGAAGGGAAATTTCAAAATTAGATTTTTTTTTGGCAGATTTTTTATGTTTTCTTGCAACACAGCAAGAGTTAACAGCAAAATAAACGTCAATATTTATTACCCCGATTCTACAGTTTACAGAAACATGGCAGTGGTAAGAAGGGATGGACCGCCATATGGTTTTTGGAGGGCAAGTTTTGTTGAAATGGTTTTTGGGCACCATGTTGTATTTGAAGAGACCCTGAGGTAACCCTACAGTGGAATCCCCAATTTTGAAAACTACACCCCTCAAGAAATTTAGTAAGAAGTTTACCGAGTACTTTTACCCCCACAGGCGTTTTACGGAATTTAGAAACACTTGGCTATGAAAATTCTACATTTCATTTCTTACAATAAAATGTTGTTTTAGCCCCAAATTTTTCACTTTCACAAGGGGTACCAGTAGAAAAAGCACCTCAGGGCTCAGAAGGGAAGGAGCGCCATATGGTCTTTGCAGAGCAGATTTTGATGGACTGGTTTACGGGCACCATGTTGGTACTGAACAGTCTCTGGGGTACCAGTACAGCTATTTTCTGACAAACATATTTTTCCAGTTTCACACTACATTGTATTCAATATTAAATGGTGCCATTAGAAATTGCAACAAAAAAATTATGGCTCTGGGAAGGCAGGGAGTAAAAAACAAAAATGCAAGAATGGAAAACTGCTATGTTCTCACAAGGTTAAGCTCTTTACCTTTGCTCACTGCGCTGTTTATGTTATTTAATATCAATTGATTATATTTAGCTGTTAGTCCATTTAACGGTTAACACTATACACCATAACCTGCATGAGTGAATACAGATCTGAATGAGGACATTCTTCACAACTATCTGAAATTGCTCTTTTCTAATGTAGGATGGGATTATTTGTACTTATTGAGTGTATGTTCTTTGAAGATCAGATAGTTCTTCATCTGTATTTGAGTTATCTCTACAGGGAATTGATTTTCAGATGCAAGGAAGGAATGAGTACATAATGTTATGTCACACTTCTCATCAGTGGGACTGTGCACCGTGTATTTGGTTTATTTGTATAAACCAAAGGAGTAGAAAGTGTCAATTTGCCCTTTTGAAGCTAAGAAGAAGCACCATGTAGAACAGGTATCGGCAACCTCCAGCATGAAGTACAGTGACAATGCAGGGCCCTGTCAGAGCGCTCTTAAGCATGTATATTATGCGCCCCTCCCCTGGTGCACAGAGAAGAGGTGGGCAGAAGCGCGCGGGAGGAGGGGGGGGGCACATACTCACCTGGCAATTCTTGTAACTGCTGGACTGTCCTCTCCAGCATGAAGCTCTCTCCGCTCCCTGATTCACTTTTCTCAGAGCTCCGGCGCTCCCCCTGCTGGCTGCACAATGAGCTTCTGGCTGTGGGAGGAGCCTCCAGCACAGCCAGCCAGCAGGATGTGAGTGTGGGAGCGCGACATCAGGGAAGGTAAGTATGTGTGATTCTTTTTGTTTTTTTTTCTTTCCACCCATAAAGCTGCAGACTGAACCACTGTGAGGGGGCACATATCTGGGCATTACTACTGTGAGGGGGCACATATCTGGGCATTACTACTGTGAGGGGGCACTTATCTGGGCATAACTACTGTGTGGCGTCACATAATCTGGCATAACTACTGTGAGGGGGCACATAAAAATGGCATAACTACTGTAAGAGGGCACATAATATGACATAACTACTGTGAGGAGGCACATATCTGGGCAAATATACTGTGAGGGGGGACATATCTGGGCATATCTACTGTGATTGGGCACATATCTGGGCATATCTACTGTGAGAGAGGGGTACATATCTGGACATAGCCACTGTGACAGGGACAAAGGGGGCATAACTGCAGAGGGACCGCAAGGAGGACATAACTTTTGTGAAGGGGCCACAAGGGGTGCTTAATTACTGTGAAGGGCCACAATGTGTGCATTAGTAATTTGTGGTAGCACTTAGGGGAAATGTCCTAGATTACCCTGCTATACATTGGCATGGCTCAGTGTTACAGGCCAGCACAGCACCCCCTGCTGGTGATTTTACAGGGGCAGTCACCATCCTTTCCTGATGTGATTATTCTTTTTTTTTCCCCACAGGGACTTCGTTCTGGATCCATCGGACATCACGCCGACGCCAGCGACACCCTGGATGAGGTAGGACCACATGCATTGGGTTTAGTGTAGAAAAAATGTGCCGCCTCTTTGTATAAATTGGGTTTGCACCGGGGCCCATAACACTCTAGTTATGCCACTGGAAGGAAGTATTAAATACATTCACAAGGTTGACACCTAATAAAAAGCTTGGATTGAGACAGTAAGGTAAATGCATGTTTATTACAGACAGTATACTTTACTGCATGTGGAAGGGTTTAATTGCCTCTGGCACCCACTACACTTCAGAATGGCCAGAAGGGCGGCACCCTGCAGACTTGGCATTGCAGAAAATACATTGAGAGATTGCATGCTTATGGTCATTTGGGAAGTTATCATTTGCCACCTCATGTACACAGTACATATGCCTCAGACCTATGCCTACTTCTTGCGTATGTAATACAAACTCCCATCATATGCTTAGTGCTTAGTAAAGAGAGACTTAATTTATTCTAATCAAACGGGCCTGGTCATTGCCTTTACCATCTGCCAGTCCTTTACGCCTGCCCTCCTGCCTTGCACCCTTCAACTCAAGATCATGGGCGCTACTACGAGGCAGGAGCCCCCAAAAGTCCAGGGTGCGCTCAAAGGGAATTTTTATCACTGCATGTTGCCAATGGCGGATCCAGGGGGGAGGGCAATGGGGCAATTGCCCCCCCCCCCCCCGAGAATTTCCATCCATCAATTTGCCACACTGCCCCATGCCACTGTGGCAGTGGCACCATGATCCATCCCCCGGCTGCAGTGCACGCCTGCATACATTGCAGGCAGGGGCCAGGCCCCTGTGACTGTCGGCCGGTGGCGGCACACACGCGCACCCCACTGAGGCTGAGCTCCTGTGCTCAGCGCTTAGTGGTGCATCGATTCGCCGGCCAGGTTACCTGCTAGGGGGGCGGAGCCTGATGACACTCGGGAGCAGCAGAGCAGAGTCACGGCCGGCAGGAAGTATGTCATGTCTTCACTTCGTGCCAGGAAGTGTGGGAGTGGTCTGGATTGGCGCCAGCAGCCAGAGGCGTTCTGTGGAGAGCACTGCTGAGTCGCCTGCCACCTTCAGCCAGCTTGCCAGCCTGTTTTAAATTTACTTTATTTAAGTGAAGAGGACTGAGGTGAGGACGAGATCTGTGATGATGATGATGATGATGATCCATCATCTGTCAAGTGAAATATATAATTATAACTTTAAAAAGATAATGAATTTAAAGCTATCCCCATTTCTTTCAGAAATGGTGGATATGGTATAAAAGTCTAGATTCTGCATAGTGCCTGCCTGTATTTCCAGAGCAACTTTTATAACATATTTAGCTTAATTTACCTATATAAGATGAGCTAGAGTCCTCCTGGACTGTGTACATTTTACACAGTCCAGGACTTCATTTCATGTGGGTATAATCAAAAGTTATTATAAAAGTTTCTCCTAATGCAAGCACAGGCACTGCAGAATCTAGAATTGTATACCATATATCCAAGTTCCAACATTTGTAGAAATGGGAGTAGCTTAAAATTCAATATCTTTGAAAAACACAATATAAGGGCACTTTCACACTTGCGGCAGGCTGTCCGGCGAGTGAACAGCCCGCCGGATCTGCCACTCCGTCCCCACTGGCTATAATGGGGCGCGGGGCAGAGCTACGACGCAGCACATTTTTTTTTCTGTCCACCGCCACAAAACAATCTGGAAGTGCCCCTCCCGAGACCAGGCTCTGGATCCGCCAATGGGCCCGGGGGGTGCCAGGATGAGGACTGCTACAGTGAGTACTAACACTCCCATCCTTGCCACTGCAACCACTCCTGTCCTCCATACTCCCAGCTCCCCTGCAGGTAACAAGGGGCACTATGTTTAGGGGGACCTGAGGTCCAAAATGTGCCCTAGCCCATAGGACTGTAGTTACACCCCTGACTGGAATAAAGAGCTTTTTCTTTGGTTGAAACTTCCCAGAATCAAACTGTGGCTCCACTCCCCCTCTCCATCTCAATATTCAGTCTCAATATGCATGAGGCTGAATTTAAAGGGGTTGTCCCTTCTCACCATTTCTAAGGCAAGATGGCACTAAGTACTGACCGCCAGGTCAGCTATCTTGTTTAAAAGTTATGGCCACTACACTGTTTCGCAGCCACGTGGTGGTCAGTGCTTAGTCCCATCTCACCTTAGTAACTGCATTATGCCCATTAAAGCAAGAAAATGCCTTTGCATGTAGACATCAAAGACAGATCTCTAGGGGCCACTTTGAGTATAGTATGTAATTGAGTGTATCTGGAATGTCCAGCAGAAAGAGGTGGAACCAAAGTTCACGAGACTGCTGGGGAAATTCAATGAGCCTGGTGAGGAAAAGGTCTGGCAGAGAGTTAGCAGGAGAGACACATGTTAAAGGCTATGTATACCTTTAGGGCCAATTTTATTTTTATTAGTGCATTGTACTCGTTATGATCTAAAAATCATTTTTTTCAGTCTAAAAAATATGTCCTTTTCTCTGTACAGGGCTAAGATGCTTGACTAGCAGGATCTGAATTTATTCTCTGCTTCATCAGACAGGTTGCTGACAGGATCCTTATCTCTGTCCTGAGTAAAGAGTCTGAATACTTATGTCAATGCAATATATTAGTTTTTTATTTTCAATAAATTAGCCAAGATTTCTAACATTCGGTTTTCAATTTGTCATTATAGAGTATTGAGTGCAGAATGATGGGGGAAAACTTGATTTTTTTTAAATTTGGTGAAGGCCACAAAATTTGAGAAACGTAAAAGGGTCTGAAGACTTTCTGAATGCATTGCACGGTCTAATACGCCCCATTCTCCATAAACCCTATGTAACTCCCGTTTCATGATATTAGGCTCACGTGCATGAAAAACGAGCTTGAAATAATACGTACTATGTAATCAAGCCCGCTCTTCCATCCCCTTTAAAAGCAGACCTTGGATTTAGAAGTGTTTCATGATTATATTCTATGATTGAGTTTTATTGCTGTCATTTGCTGGGATCAATCATTTTACATTTATCTTAATTGTCATAGCTGCATAGAGGAATAATCAGCTTGTGACACTGAAAAAAGTCCTCAATCAATTCCTCCGCGTTTCTGAATGGCTTGGTCTGCCTTTTATGTTCTCAAATGAAGGGAAAAAAGCAAACTACTACTATATAACTACTATCCCAAAGTCTGAAAGAAAATCTCAAAGGAATAAGTGAAAAATCAAAGTGCATTTTCAGGTTAACCCTTGGAAGTTAGTTATATTTTACAGGCAAAACTTGGTTCTACATTTTCATTCGAATGAACATCAATAATTAGTGATGAGCGAGCACCAAAGTATTCGGGTGTTCTGCCCGAACACATTGCTATATTCGTGTGCTCGGCCAAGCAGCCGAGTATAATGAAAGTCAATGGGTGACAACCAGGTACCCCCTGCTCTGAAGAGGGGAGGGTGCCTGGTCCATTGGAAAAGGTCAGAAAGTGACAGAAACACCACTAAACACCACATGGGGGAGATGTCTGGATGCATCTTGGACTCCCAGGTCGCTGCTGGGAACCATGTTGTCCGAGTTGTACGTCACTTTTCAGACGCAATACGCACAAACCCCCCCCCCCCCCCCCCAAAAAAAAAAAAATCAGTTTCACAGGAAAAATTGTTAGGAAACATTCTTTCCTGTATATTCAACTGTGTATAAAGTGCAAGTGCTGCCAAAAAAGCAAGAGGCACTTCGAAACAGCCTGTATATCACATAAAGGAGGGCCTCATTTACATTGTGGTACAATTGTTCAGGTAGTGGGACTCCTACACTCATAAAGCCTATTCACCAAGTGAAAGGGCTGCCAAAAATTACAAGGAACCGACACTACAATACACTCTTTTTTACACATAAAGGAAGGCATTGTACGCACCCTTGAAAAATTATGATTGGTGGCCTGCTGGTGACCCTCTAAAACATTAAAGGGCTTCTGTCACCCCCGATTTAGCTTTTTTGAGTAGTGGACATTAGCTATTTGCTAATGTCCGTTGAGTTCATACATATTACTATTACCTCTCTCTGTGCTCTGTCCGTTGAGTTCATACATATTACTATTACCTCTCTCTGTGCTCTAAATTCTGTAAAAATCGCACTTTTATGTTATGCTAATTTCTTCACTACCAGCAAGTTGGGCGGTTACTTGCTGGTAGCCGCCGCGTGCTCGGACTATAAACACGCCCTCTCCTCCACTTGATAGACAGGCCAGCGACGCTCTTCCTCCCGCTGGCCCTGTCTTCCATGAAATCCCGCGCCTGCACGGTCTTCATTCGCGCAGGCGTTCTGAGTGAAGGACGGGCACTTGCCAGCTCCTTCACTCAGAACGCCTGTGCCGAATGAAGACCGCTACGGCGCAGGCGCTGGGATTTCATGGGAAGACAGGGCCAGCGGGAGGAGAAGAGCGCTCGCTGGCCTTGTCTATCAAGTGGAGGAGGGGGCGTGTTTATAGTCCGAGCACGCGGCGGCTACCAGCAAGTAACCGCCCAACTTGCTGGTAGTGAAGAAATTAGCATAACATAAAAGTGCGATTTTTACAGAATTTAGAGCACAGAGAGAGGTAATAGTAATATGTATGAACTCAACGGACATTAGCAAATAGCTAATGTCCACTACTCAAAATTGCTAAATCAGGGGTGACAGAAGCCCTTTAAGGGCGAGAGCCTGCTGGTGAGCTGACATTCTAAAACATTATATGCGAGTGCCTGCTGGTGAGATGACGCTCTAAAACATTATATGCGAGTGCCTGCTGGTAAGATGACGCTCTAAAACATTATATGCGAGTGCCTGCTGGTGAGATGACGCTCTAAAACATTATATGCGAGTGCCTGCTGGTGAGCTGACGTTCTAAAACATTATATGCGAGTGCCTGCTGGTGAGATGACGCTCTAAAACATTATATGCGAGTGCCTGCTGGTGAGATGACGCTCTAAAACATTATATGCGAGTGCCTGCAGGTGAGCTGACGCTCTAAAACATTACATGCGAGTGCATGCTGTTCAGCAATCCACAATATCTCAGGTACCTCTTAAAGTTTGCTGGGCGCGAGGGCCAAATCTAATAGTGCCGCTGGAAAGATCTCCTCAGAATATCCGAGTTTGGGATCACTTGTTTGGCAAGCCTCTTTATGTTGGGAAGAAGGATGATCAGTGTGAGGATTTGGTTGACCAGACTCTTGACTACAGAGACTGGACGAGAGGGTGATGCTTAACCGACTGGAAGCATTACCTTCAGCAATCCAACCGACCAACTGTTCGCACTGGTCCCACTTGTACAGCAGTGTTGTCCTGCGCCACCCTGCTAAATTGGACATGAAGCTGGGTAGGGTGGATAGTTTTTTTTTTCTGGTGCATGGGTAGCAGGCACAGTTTCATTGTGCCCAGAGCCACGGCCTCTGCGTGCACCATCAGCATCATGCCCACTTCCCCGTCCCTTAGTGCTCGCCTTCTTCATATTAATGATTTTGTCACTAGATTACATACATGTGCACGCTGGTAGACGCGTTGCTGATGGCATTCACACCTGAAAGCAGGGGCTCAGTGGAGGCACAAGACGAAGGCAGAGGAGGAGGAAGAAGTCGCCAACGCAACTGGGGCACCGCCAGCACCTCAGAAGGGAGGGTTAGCATGGCTGAAATGTGGAAAAGCTTTGTCAGCACGCCACAACAACCAGCATCCCCAGCTGATACGGAATGTCTTAGCAGGAGGCAGCATTTCAGCAAAATGGTGGAACAGTACGTGTGCACACACTTACGCGTACTGACTGATGGGTCTGCCCCATTCAACTTCTGGGGCTCCAAACTGGGTATATGACCTGAGCTTGACCTTTACGCCTTGGAGATGCTGGCCTGCTCTGCAACAAGTGTATTGTCCGAACGTGTGTTTAGCACGGCAGGGGGGTAATCACAGACAAGCACAGCCGCCTGTCCACAGCCAACATGAACAAGCTCACGTTCATTGAAATGAAAAAGGCATGGATCCCACAGGACTTGTCCATACCTTTGCTGAGTAGACAAGTATATCGGCAGCACCCAGTCATTGTTATACTCCAGCGCACTTTCTCTTTGCATTCTCTTTTCTATTTTCCAATGTTTTCAGGTCTTCCCAAATTTATAAAAAATAAATAAATGAAAAAAATATATAAATAAATGAAAAAAATAAAAAAACAACAAAAACAGTGTTGGCTACCTACTCCTTCTCAACTGCCGCTTCCACCTACACATCCACCGCCTCCTCAACCTCCTAGTCCACTTTGACCTCCGCCTCCTAGTTCAAGATTTTTTTTTTTTCTATTCTATGTTATTTTAAGTAATTTCCCTATCCACATTTGTTTGCAGGGCAACTGTCCTACTCTTACCCCCATTTTGCTTCCTTTTCCAGCACTCTAGCCCTTACTACGACTATTTTACAGCCATTTTAGTGCACCAACATTCAGGTCCCCATTGACAGGTCCCCAGGTAGTAAAGAAATGCACAAAGGGAAAATTGCCATGTCAGAAAGAGGTTAAGCATTTTTCATGGCCATGTTTTCCATCAATTTTCATTTTTTATTTGTGGCTTTTTCTCATATCTTTAGATTTTCATTGATGCCAAACTACCCTAGGCATGCCACTGCTTCCCATCTATCTGTCTCATGGCATTGTGAGCTGATGGCCCTGAACTAGCCTGTCAGTGTCATGATAAGAGTGGGCTTGCAGGCAGTGTGCACAGGGTCACATCAATGCTGCCCCTGCTGTGCTGTCATTATGATAATGACAGAACACAGCAGGGAATTCTGTGTAGTTTAGCTGACATTGCGCAGGCCAGCGAGCCCCAATGTGGAACTTCACTTGGAAGTGTAAAACTCACCCAGGCAGCCTAGGGGAGGAGCAGCAGTGATGTGACAGATCTTGAGCGGCCCAGCCCCATCCATGGTAAAAGTCCAGACTGTCAAGTCAGTGGAGTGCAGGGCTGGCAGGCAGGTAGTGACTGAGTCACTCACAGCAAGTCCCTGACACTGCGCACACCACATGGCCTCAACCACCCTCCCACCTCCGCGTATACTTACAGCCCTAGAAGTATCAGGCAGTCGGGATTGAGCAGCGCAGCAGGCGGGATCTTTGTCAGCCAGCGCAGCAGGCGGTATGTGTATTGGTGCAGACTGCGACTGTTTAAACAATAGCTGGGCTCCACCGGCCCACTAGACTAGAAAAGAAATGCGGCCCACAGGGAAGTTTCCCGGTACATTACATTGCCAATCTGCCGCTGCACACAATGTATGAAGCTGATGAATAGATCTGCCATTGCTGATGGTGTCTCATCAAGCCATTGCTGCTGTCTGCCTCCCTATCATTATGTTGCCTACTATATGGCCACCGCAGCCACCTCCGCAGCTGCTACTCCTTGCTTCTGATCTCCTACTGCTACTTCCATTACCTCTACGGCCACTATCATTACCGCTACACAGTCTTTACTACTACTACACATCCACACTTACACCTACTGCCTTGTCTGTTCCATGCTGTTACTACTATTACGGCCACATGTCAGTGTCACCCTACCCTTTCCACGTCCACACTGTACTGCTGCTGCTCCTAATTACACTTGTGCGTATATAAATAGGGGCAGGCATTCTGCCTCCATTAAAGCATAATCTTTGGATGCTTGGTCCCCACAAGCCACTTGCTTTTTTTCCACTGTAGGATCGATTTGGGTTCAAAGAAAACTTTAAAAAAAATTCAGCGAACCTAAACCAAATGTCAAAAGGTTCCCACATCTCTAATACTTTTACTTCTGGCCTGATCCTTCCAACCATCTTTCCACTGCATTGATCCCCAGGAAGCAACGCCCTGAGGGAGCACACTGTGACACATTTCATTAAGAAAATAAAGTCCTAAGAGATTAGAGGGTCTAATATACTAATTTTAAGGGTAATTGGAACAACTTTGATTCGTGGAGAATCGATTCAGACACAAATCAAATTTTTCTAAAATTTGACAAATCAGACACAAAACGAATTTCAAGAAGTTCGCTTATCTCTACTTCATTGCATTGGACCGCCTGTGCATGGATGTTAACTGTGCAAGGATCGGTTGCATAGGTCATCACGGATTGAGGTGAGTACAAGTTTTATTTTAATTTTTTTCTGGAGAAAGAAGGGGGCAATTAGGGAAGAATTTATTATTGTTATCATTGTAGGTGTATTTGAGGTTAGTTTTTCAACTGGAATTCAAATCTCCAGCATAACTTACAGTAGAGCTGCGCTATATAAGAACCAGACAGTCATAAGAATAATATTATGAAGCACATACCAAAAATGACAGGCAACAAATATACTGAATTAAAGTCACCATAAGATGAGAGTACAATATACTGCTTTTATGGGGTTTTTCCCATAATAAACATTTATCATTCACGCACTGGCATAACTAGCACTGACTGGGCCCCACAACAAATTTTTGAACCCCCCTTTTCTCCGAACAACCCCATCATCCCATGCAACCCACGTTCCTGCAGCTAGTCAAGATCATTCTCAGACAAGGGTAGGCAGCCGCTCCATCCATTTCCTACACATATATACTGTATGTCATGTCACAGTATATACTGTCATTGTATATGGAGGAGTGTTTAAACTAGGGACTGGGGGGAGAGGTAATTACGTTATAGGAGGTGAAGATAGTGCAGTTAGAGACCAGGGGCGAGGTAATAGGACTGGGGGAGGAATGGGAGGGGGAACTAGAACAGTTCATAAAGAATGATGTAGGGTAAAAAATATACAACAAACTCTCCATTGTATGTATACTAATGCCAGAAGCCTGACTAATAAAACTGGGAAACTGGAATTAGTGATGTGTGAGGAGGACTATGACATAGTGGGAATAACTGAGACATGGCTGGATGATAGCTATGACAGGGCGGTTAACGTACAGGGTTACAGTCTGCAAAAAACGGAGAGGGGGAGGGGTCTGCCTTTATGTAAAGTCCTTTTTAAAGCCCACAGTCTGAGAAGATATAAGTGAGGGACATGAACATGTGGAGTTTATTATAAACCACCTAATATACCAGAGTCCACAGAAAATCTATTACTAAACGAGATAGACTAGGTGGCAAATCATAATGAGGTGGTTATTATGGGGGACTTCAACTACCCAGATATAGACTGGGAAACTGAAAGCTGTACATCCCATAAAGGAAACAGGTTCTTGGCAATAACCAAAGACAATTATCTTTCCCAACTGGTTCAGGACCCGACTAGAGGGACGGCCATACTGGACTTGGTATTAACCAATAGACCTGACAGAACAACAGATGTGCAGGTTGGGGGACACCTAGGAAATAGTGACATAAATCAAATTTTTCTAAAATTTGACAAATCAGACACACCTTCAGTAATTACCTTCCAATTGTCATTCAAAACAGTGTTTATTCAGGGAGGAACAAAATTAGGGTGGGTTCACACTAGCGTTAGGGATTCCATTATAGCATGGTTATAACGGAAAATAACGGAATCTATAAGACAGAAAGACGGATCCGTTCTTCTGCGCATATATTTGTATTATGACGGAATCAAAAAAGGAAGCCTTTAAAAGGCATTCCGTTTGCTTTCCGTCCTAATAAAGTCTATGGGAATCAAAACAGATCCGTCTGGTTCCCGTTATGCAAGACGGAAAACAAAGTCCACGGGACTTTGTTTTCCGTCTTGCATAATGGGATTCAGACGGATCCGTTATGCTTTCCCATAGACTTCTATTAGTTCTGTTTTGCATTCTGTCTGGGCATTCCGTTATTTTCCGTTATAACCATGTTATAACGGAAAGCCATAATGGAATCCCTAACGCTAGTGTGAACCCACCCTTACTGGACTTCCTAAAAGCAAAATTTGACCAGCTAACTAAGGGTACTTTCACACTAGCGTTTTTCTTTTCCGGCATTGAGTTCCGTCAAAGGGTCTCAATAGCGGAAAAGAACTGATCAGTTATATCCTAATGCATTCTGAATGGAGAGAAATCCGTTCAGGATGTATCAGGATGTCTTCAGTTCAGTGACTGAACGGTGTTTTGGACGGTGATAATACCGCAGCAGGCTGTGGTATTATCTCTGTCCAAAAGCCGGTTCACTTTTTGGAATGCCGGCATTAATTTACATTGAAATATATTAGTGCCGGATCCGGCATTAGAAATACCTGAAGGACCTTTAAAAAAATAATAATACAAGAAGGATCCGTCTTTCCGCATGACAAGCGGAGAGACGGATCCGTTCTTTCAATGCATTTGTGAGATGGATCCGCATCAGGTCCGTCTACAAATGCATTCAGTTTACATCCAGATCTACGGACTCTGCCGCAAGTGTGAAAGTATCCTAACTTGGACAAGCGCCTCAAGAATTAAAATACAACCACAAAATGGGATATTTTTAAAAGCATCCTAAAATCTAGTTGTGAGAGGTACATACCTTATGGTAATAAAAGGGTAAGGAACAAGAAAAAAACTATGTGCATAAATACTGTAGAAATGTAAAGAAAGCAATAAATGACAAAAATAAAGCATTTAAAATCAGTAAAACAGGAGGATAGTGGGGAAGAATTGAAAAACTATTAGGAAAAAAATAGAATATGTAAAAGACAAATAAAAGCAGCCAAACTAAAGACAAAGAAGAGTAAAACTAACAAAGACAAAAAAAAAAGTAAAAAAAAAAAAAGAGTAAAACTAACCCTAAAATGTTCTTCAATTATATAAAAGGTAATACATTTAACCTCTTTCCGACCTCCTCACGCAGGATTGCGTCCTGCGGGCGGTCGGTTCATTCCTCCTTGACGCGCTCCTGAGCCCGGTGGAACGCAAATGGAACGCACCGCCGGGCTCAGGACAAGTTCGTCACCAGCCTGCCAGCCAATGATCAGCGCTGGCAGGCTGGTGATTTTCAAAATCACCTATAGAAATCATCAATATAGTTTTTATTTATAAATATAAGGATGTTAAAAGGGATCTGTGCCATGTGCTGGGTCCTTTTCATCAGTTGGACCCAGCACAGAGCACAGATCCCAAGTAAGTGCACCAATCACTACATATCAGGCCCTGATCACCCCCCTGATCACCAATAATTAACCCCTTGATCACCTGTCAATACATAGTGAAAGGGAAAAAGTGATCAGTGTCACTTTTGTGAACTGTCACTTTTTTTTCACCAGTATTGACTGTTAGGTTTAGGTTAGTTTAGGTCCCTTTGGTAGGTAGTTAGCGTTAGCGCCCAGCCCACCGCACCGCAGTCACTGATTCGCTGATTAGCGTAGCGCTAATCAGCGTTTGTACTTTATAGTATCTGTAAGTGATCAGAACTGATCACGGTCAGATCTATAATAGTATTACTGTCACTTTAGTTCGCCCTCCACCCCAAGCGCAGTGTTTGCCCGATCAGACCTGATCGGTCGCCCACACCTGCGTTCACCCACGCCCGCCCGCCGCAGTGACAAAAAAATTTTTTTGTATCACTGCACAATCACTTCATAGCGCTGCGGCAATAAAAAATCTGTTTTGATCTTTTTATCAATCGCAGCGGCTTCTGTACTCGCTACACTCCCATTTGTAAGACAGGCTTGCTTTTTTTCTTGGGTAGTCTCAGGGAATACCCCCAAATTTAGACGCCCAAATGTCAAACAAGGGGTATTCCTCTGAAGAGGCCTACAGGATTCTGACCCAGTCGGATGAGGAATGGGAACCCTCATCTGGCGAATCTAGCGGGTCAGAATACGAACCTGTAGAGAGCAGTGGCTCTCTGACTCAAAGTTCTGACGAGGAGGTGGAGGTCCCTGATAGAACCAGGCGTACCCGGCCCCGTGTTGCTAGACCGCAGGTTGCGCAGGATCCGCTTCAAGGGCAGCAGAGTGGGGCTGGCGCTGCCGGATTACGTGGTGAGGCATACACCAGCAGCGCAGCCCGTCCTGGACCTAGTACCAGCACTGCCGTAGAACATGGTGAAGTGGCGAGCACCAGAAGGGCAGTTGAAGCTGGTGCGGTGGCACGTGCAGTAGTTTCCCGTCGCAGCCACCGCAAAGACAGGCCCGTAGAGCCCCTAGAGTCCCTGAGGTGCTGGCAAATCCTGATTGGCAGCCCCCAACTTCAGCCGCACCAGTAGTTCCCCCTTTCACCGCCCAGTCAGGAGTTCGGGTGGAAACAGCTCAGATAGGATCGGCGCTGGGGTTTTTGAGCTGTTTTTCACTGCGGGCTCTATGACTTAGTCGTGGCAGAAACAAATCGGTATGCCACTCAATTTATCGCCGACAACCCGGGAAGCTTCTATGCCCAGCCTTTCCGGTGGAAACCAGTCCAAGTTTCCGAATTTAGAACTTTTCTGGGCCTTCTCCTCAACATGGGCATTACAAAAAAACATGAATTGCGGTCATATTGGTCCACGAACCCAATTCATCACATGCCCATGTACTCTGCTGCCATGTCCAGGACACGTTTGAGACCATCCTGCGTTTCCTGCACTTTAGTGACAACACCACCTCCCGTCCCAGAGGCCACCCAGCTTTTGACCGGCTCCACAAAATTCGGCCCCTCATAGACCATTTCAACCTGAAATTTGCAGATTTGTATACCCCTGCACAAAACATCTGCGTAGACGAGTCCCTAATACATTTTACCGGGCGCCTTGGCTTCAAGCAGTACATCCCAAGCAAGCGCGCCCGGTATGGGGTCAAATTGTATAAGCTCTGTGAAAGGGCCACAGGCTATACGCACAAATTTCGGATCTATGAGGGAAAAGATCAGACCCTGGAGCCGGTCGGTTGCCCTGACTACCTGGGGAGCAGTGGGAAGATAGTCTGGGACTTGGTGTCACCCTTATTCGGCAAGGGTACCATCTTTACGTGGACAACTTTTACACAAGTGTGGCCCTCTTCAAGCATTTGTTCCTAGAACAGATTGGCTGCTGCGGCACCGCGCGACCTAGTCGCCGGGGCTACCTCAACGACTTCTTACCACCCGACTTGCAAGGGGCAGAGGGCTGCACTGTGTAACGACGAACTGCTCGCGGTGAAATGGAGAGACAAGCGTGGCGTTTACATGCTCTCCTCCATTCACGCAGACACGACAGTCCAAATTGAGCGGGCAACCAGTGTCGTTGAAAAGCCCCTCTCGGTCCACGACTATAACCTCCACATGGGAGGGGTGGACTTCAACGACCAGATGTTGGCCCGTATTTAATTTCCCGGCGCACCAGACGCTGGTATAAGAAGGTGTCTGTATATTTATTTCAATTGGCTGCCTATAATAGTTACGTTCTCTACAGTAAGGCTGGGAGAACAGGATCCTTCCTCAAATTTCAGGAAGAGATCATTTCGGAACTCCTGTATCCAGGAGGTTCCGTGGCCCCATCCACCAGTGTAGTTAGCCGTCTACACGGCGGCACTTCCCTAGCGTTGTGCCTGGTACCTCAACCCAACCGCCACCCGAAAAAGATGTCGTGTCTGTAGCAGGAGTGGAATAAGGCGTGACACCCGTTATTTCTGTCCTGACTGTCCTGACCACCCTGCCCTATGCCTAGGGAGTGTTTCCGGAAGTACCACACTCAGGTACACTTAGGGACCTAGGGATTGCAGGACACAGGTAGTTTTACAATCAGGCTCAAGGGTCTCTCAGGATACTAGGTTTTGAGAGACCCTAACACATAGGGACGGTGCTGCTGTGCTGCTGTGCTACTGCAGAAGTGTGAAGCGGTAGAAACCTCTCCTTTCACTTGGGATAACGTGTATAGTGTACTTCTCACCATCTCTGTGTGATTTACACTTTACACATTGTCCCATGGGAAAGGAGAGGTTTCTGCTAGAAAAATAAAGCGTGAAATGGTTAAAAAAGAAAAAAAAATGAAACAGGTAGCAAGAAAAAAAATCTTGAGTTAGTTCAGGTTTTAAAAGTTCATTTTTTTTCATGTTCAGGTTTTATTCATGTTTTATAAAGTTTGCAACGTTCAAGTCATGTGCCTGTTGCCTGTTTTTCTTTTTTTTTCCCCTAACCACCCTTTATTTTCCAGGTAGATCAACGGACCAACCGATGAAAACGCCGCAGCACTGATGTGAATTCTGAGAGAAGCATTGCGCTGCTGTCAGAAGACACGTGAAGTCAGTGTATGCGGCGCTGCAAGACGAGATTTCTCCTCTGCAGGACAGGTACGTTTGCCCTGGCATGTGAGCTGAGGAGAGGTGTTGGAGTTCATATGCTTTGGCAAACACTTTGTATCAAAAATCTGGCAAAGATGTCTTCCTCCACACCGATGGATTGATCGATGTGAATGGAGAAATCACATTTGCCAGGACATAGGAGCTGAAGTGGGTATGGATGTTTGGGCGGAGCCCCTATGTCCTGGCAATCGCCAGGCCCCTCTATTTTTTGCATATTTTTTGGCAGAGATTTTTCATCCACATCGATCGATGCGAATGAGGAAATCTGTGCCGTTCATTTTCTTTCAGCCCAGAGGCTGAGCGGAAAAAAATATCATTACCCGTATGCTCCATATAAGGAGAATAGCAGAAACTCCTAATGCTGGCCATACGTGTAATGATTGCGGAGACCCTCAAATGCCAGGGCAGTACAAAAACCTCACATGTGACCCCATTTTGGAAAGAAGACACCCCAAGGTATTCGCTGAGGGGCATATTGAGTCCATGAAAGATTGAATTTTTGTCACAAGTTAGCGGAAAGGGAGACTTTGTGTGAAAAAACAAAAAAAATCAAATTCCGCTAACTTGTGCCAAAAAAAAAATTCTTGTATGAACTCACCATGCCCCTCACAGAATACCTTGGGGTGTCTTCTTTCTAAAATGGGGTCATATGTGGGGTATTTATACTGCCCTGGCATTTTAGGGGCCCTAAAGCGTGAGAAGAAAAATGCGTAAAAATGCCCTCCTGAAAGGTACTCATTGGAATTGGGGTCCCTTTGTGCATCTTGGCTGCAAAAAAGTGCCACACATGTGGTATCGCTGTACTCAGGAGAAGTAGGGCAATGTGTTTTGGGGTGTATTTTTACATATACCCATGCTGGGTGAGAGAAATATCTCTGTAAATTGACAACTTTGTATAAAAAATGGAAAAGTTGTCATTTACAGAGATATTTCACACCCAGTATGAGTATATGTAAAATACACCCCAAATCCACACTTTTGTCACAAGTTAGTGGAATATGAGACTTTGTAAGAAGAAAAAAAAAAAAAAAAACATTTCCGTAACTTGTGACAAAAAATAAAAACTTCCATGAATTCACTATGCCCATCAGCGAATACCTTAGGGTGTCTACTTTCCAGAATGGGGTCACTTGTGGGGTATTTTTATTGTCCCGGCATTTTAGGGGCCCCTAAAGCGTGAGAAGGAGTTTGGAATTCAAATGCGCAAAAATGCCCTGTGAAATCCTAAAGGTACTCATTGGATTTAGGGCCCCTTTGCACGTCTTGGCTGCAAAAAAGTGGCACACATGTGGTATCGCCGTACTCAGGAGAAGTAGGGCAATGTGTTTTGGGGTGTATTTTTACATATACCCATGCTGGGTGAGAGAAATATCTCTGTAAATTGACAACTTTGTATAAAAAAATGGAAAAAGTTGTCATTTACAGAGATATTTTCACACCCAGTATGGATATATGTAAAATACACCACACACATTGTCCTACTCTGCCAGTGCGGCGATACCACATGTGTGACTTTGCAGCCAAATGCAAGGGCCCTAAATCAATGAGTACCTGCTAAGATTTCACAGAGCATTTCTACTCATTTGGATTCCAAGCCGCTTCTCATGCTTTAGGGACACTAAAATCTCAGGGCAGTAAAAATACCCCACAAGTGACCCCATTTTAGAAAGTAGACACCCCAAGGTGTTCTGTGAGGGGCATAGTGAGTCCATGTAAAATTTTATTTTTGTCACAAGTTAGTGGAATATGAGACTTTGTAAGAAAAAGAAAAAAAAAAACATTTCCGCTAACTTGTGACAAAAATAAAAACTTCCATGAATTCACTATGCCCATCAGCGAATACCTTAGGGTGTCTACTTTCAGAATGGGGTCACTTGTGGGGTATTTTTATTGTCCCGGCATTTTAGGGGCCCCTAAAGCGTGAGAAGGGTTTGGAATCCAAATGCGTAAAAATGCCCAGTGAAATCCTAAAGGTACTCATTGGTTTTAGGGCCCTTTGCGCATCTTGGCTGCAAAAAGTGTCACTCATGTGGTATCTCCGTACTCAGGAGAAGTAGGGCAATGACTTTTGGGGTGTATTTTTATATATACCCATACTTTGTGTGATAAATACCGCTGTAAGCGACAACTTTTAAAAAAATTTATACAAAGTTGTCAATTTACAGTGATATTTCTCTCACCCAGCATGGGTATATGTAAAAATACACCCCAAAACACATTGCCCTACTTCTCCTGAGTACAGCGATACCACATGTGTGCCACTTTTGCAGCCAAGATGCGCAAGGGCCTAATTCAAAGAGTACCTTTAGGATTTCACAGGGCATTTTACGCATTTGGATTCTCACGCTTTAGGGGCCCCTAAAATGCCAGGGCAGTAAAAATACCCCACAAGTGACCCCATTTCGGAAAGTAGACACCCTAAGGTATTCGCTGATGGGCATAGTGAGTTCATGGAAGTTTTATTTTTGTCACAAGTTTGCGGAAAATGAAATTTTTGAAAAAAAAAAAAAAACATTTCCGCTAACTTGTGACAAAAATAAAAACTTCCATGAACTCACTATGCCCCTCAGTGAATACCTTAGGGTGTCTACTTTCGGAAATGGGGTCATTTATGGGGTATTTCTACTGTCTGGGCATTGTAGTACGTCAGGAAACAGGACAGGTGCTCAGAAAGTCAAAGTGCGGAAATTCACTTTTTGCACCATAGTTTATAAACGCTATAACTTTTACCCAAACCAATAAATATACACTTATTGCATTTTTTTATCAAAGACATGTAGAACAATAAATTTTGAGAAAAATTTATATAGAAATGTAGTTTTATTTGACAAATTTTCAAACAGAAAGTGAAAAATGTCATTTTTTTGCAAAAATTTCGGTAATTTTTGATTAATAGCAAAAAAAGTAAAAATGTCAGCAAGAATGAAATAGCACCAAATGAAAGCTCTATTAGTGAGAAGAAAAGGAGGTAAAATTCATTTGGGTGGTAAGTTGTATGGCCGAGCAATAAACGGTGAAAGTAGTGTAGTGCAGAATTGTAAAAAGTGGCCTGGTCATTAAGGGTGTTTAAGCTAGGGGGGCTTAAGTGGTTAAACCTGAAAGTGTTGGACCTTTACAGAGTGCTGAGGGGGAGTTGTAGAGAGTGATGAGGAGAAAGCGAAGCTATTAAACATTTTTCTCCACGTGTAGGGCGCAAATATTCGAATTTCAAATTTTTTTGCGAATATCACCACTTCGAGAATTCGCAAAGATTTAGAATATATTGCTATATATTCGATTCGCGAATATTCTAGATTTTTTTCATCTGAACCCATGATCCCTCCCTGTTTCTTGCTTGTGGGCCAACGAGAAGACTGCAATGTCCTTGTCTGAGCTTAGCAACATCCCTAGCAACCAATAGGAAAGTTGCCGACCCCTTACTATATTAGAACCTCCCCAGCAGGCATTTTTTGCATTTTTTTTCTGTTCTGAGAGAGACAGCAGTGTCATTGCTGTGTCACATTACGTTAGTTAGTTAGTTAGTTAGTTAGTTAGCTCATTAATATAATACAGATAGTTAGTGGGAGATAGACAGTGTAGGTTAGATCGTGATATAGCATAGTCTAGCTATAGTTGAAGTGCAGAGTGTTAGGTTCTGCTATCCATACATATAAAGATGAGCAACAAATGCGAATTTCCTCGCGCTTCATGGTAACGAATTGCAATTTTCCTAAAATGGCGGCCACATGTGTGAGGACTGAGGGCAAGGAACTCTGGGAAGGCGGGATCACCCAGATTGACATGCCTGCATGCAGCCAATCAGCAGCCAGCCAGCCCTGTGATGTAACAGCCCTATAAATACAGCGGCCATCTTACAGTCAGACATTTTCCAGAGTGCAGAGTGCAGGGACAGACGTGTGAAGGCACTAGGGACAAGAAGTGGAAAAACAATTCTGGGAAAAACAGACGGGAAAAACAGACAGGAAAAACGATTTATAGGTGCAGGGAAAGGATAGGGAGGAATCATTTCACAACATCTTAGTGCAGGGAGAGACATCAGAGGGCGATAGGGACATTGATAGGAAAGTTATTTACAAGTGCAGGAAAAGATTATTTGGAGATCCAAATAGTCATTAGACAGCGCTGTCATTCCAGGTTTTTGTTATTGGGCTGCAAGTGTTATGTTGAAAAGCCTTTAGAGGCTTATATCTTAGTATCTTATTCAGAACTACAAGAAAAATATATACGCATTTCACTTCTGCAGTTATTTTTTGTCCTCAACCTGCCTCTGGCCTTTTCTGTTTCCTCACCGCAAGAAGTACTACATGTAGTGGGCTCAGTTTCACTTTTCAGCGAGGAAGAGCTACTAGAGGACAGTGAGCAGCTACTGCCCAGCCAAGATGTGGAGGAGACATATGTCACTTCCTCCGCTAGGTGGGCAAATAATGATGAGGAGAGTGGCACAGGAGCTTGTGTTACGAGTGGTCAGGCTCCTGACCCAGAGGCCGCTGAGGAGGACATCGGTGATGTGTAGACACTACTCGATGATGATTAAGCCGATCGCACTTGGGAACCGGGTAAAGAAGGGGCTTCATCATCATCAGGAGAAGAGGGTGGCAGCTTGCCGCCAGGCAGCGGCTAAGCCAGCAAGTCTCTAGCGTGGCTGGAAGTCAGCAGGGTGGCAGCAGTGGGAGGTCGGGAGCCATACGGGCACGGAGTAGACCACCCGCTTTGCAGGAGCCTACTTGCGGAAGCAGCGGCAGTAGTGGGTAGTGTTGGGGGGAAAATCACCTACTTGGCAGTTTTTTGTGAAGCCGCCAGAGGAGGTCAACATGGCCATATGTAGAATATGTGGGCAAAAGGTGAAGCGTAGCCAGGGTGCCAATGTTGGCACCACGGCCCTGCCTCAACATATGCAGTGTCACCATAAAGTGGCCTGGGAGAACCGTGGCTCCGATGTGGTGGTCCAGCCTGCCACAGTTCCCGCTACATCACCCAGTGGCACGCACCCAGTTTCAGCCAGTCAAGGCTCCACCACCTCAGCCGAAGGGAGTTGTCTGTCAATCCCATCTTATGCTGGTCCAGATGCTCCTACTCCTTGTCAGTCATTCTGTCAGCAATCGGACATCAAAGCGATTGCAAAGAGTCAACAGTATGCGTGCACGCATCAAACGGCGCAGAAGCTGATCGTGCTCCTGACCAAGTTGCTGCTGCTTCATTCCCCCCCTTTTCCAAGTGGTGGACTCTGCACCTTTCAGAGAACTTTGCGAACGGAGTCACACAGGGGAGGAACTGCTCCGTGCGATGCATCAAGAAATAAAATCCTGGCTTTCTCTGCGACAACTGAAAATCGGAACCATGCCGACTGACAACGGGAAAAACATGGTGTCGGCGCTGCATCAAGGAAGAATGAGCCATTTGCACAAATGGCATGATGCATGCTCATATGCTTGCGTAGTGACAGCTAAATTGTCACTATTCGGCAGAGGGATGACGTCTGGCTCTCCTCCTTGTTGGACCCTCACTACCGGTCCAAAATGGGGGCCTTTTTTACACCTACCGAGAGGGAGGACAAACTGAACTACTACAGAAACATCCTATGTAGTCAGTTGGCTGCTGCCGATATGCGCCATTGTCCATCCTCTCGCAGGTCTGACTGGGGGGCTCTCTGCGCTCACGTTACACTGCCATGGCTGCTGGGGAGGGGTGGGGTGGCAGGAGCAGTACCAGCTCCATCAGCAGCAGCCTGAGTCTACAGTAGCTGATAAGTAGCTTTCTTCACCCGCATAGTGAAGAAACTACTCAACAGCAGCAGCAGCAGGTAGACTTGGAGCAGGACCTGAACCAGCAGGTGGCGGCATACTTGGACTGCACCCTGCCACCCCACATTGAAGATCCGCTGGACTACTGGGTTAACATTAACTCAAAATTGTCGGCCATAGGTTTTTACTTTGATGGTACAATCATCGAAAGTAAAGAAACAAAAAAAAAAATCTGAATTTTTTTGACAAGTTGACTTACTCTTGACAGATCCCAGTGATTTACCTATGAGCTGACACATGTCAGCATCTCACAGATACTAAACACACATCATATTTCTATAGATCAACAAATAACACAGTTTCATATAATATCCGAGGAGCTGTGCCAGTTTTAGGCAGGAAGCCCTGCTGTTATCAGATGCAATGACAGCCATGTAAACAGAAGGTGTGCACGCTTTCTTCTACCAGTCTCACCGTGGGTGTCATGGAATTCTCTTCTAATTTCTCCTCACTAAACCATAGGGTGCTTTATGCATCTGTTTATTGAATTTCTGCAGCTTTCGCAGACACATGGGATTGAGCGCTCGCAAATGTGACAGTGATGTCCCAGCAAAAGGAAGACATTTTCCAGCAGGCTTCTTATAACCATTGTTTTACATGCACGCTCAGTTTTAATTTTCTTAAGTTGAGTTGTGTTTGTTTGCATTTAGTGAATTGCCATTGAAATAGGTCAGGATGACCCATATATTAGCCTTTCCTTTTTATACTTTAAGACAATACCGCAACATAGTTACACCTCGGGCTTTTCAAGATTTTTTATATAGTCCAAGGTGAAAAGATAATTAGGAGATCACTGGCTTTAAACTATGTGCGATATTTTTCAAGCACCATTAAATTAGAACTAATAATATCAGATGTGTACCATACTGCCAATTTAACATGCAGAAGGGATAAAAAGGTCATCTAAGTAGTTGTGTAGAATAGATTACAGAAAACATGTGGTTATTTAACTCCTTCAAAACCATGCTCTTTTCATTTTTCTGTTTTCATTCTTTTACTCCGTGCCTTCCTGGAGCCATAACTTTTTTTAATTTTCCGTTCACATAGCTATATAAGGGCTTAGTTTTTGTGGGGCAAGTTGCACTTAATGATGGCACTGTTTAATATTGTATACGATGTAGTGGAAAGCTGGCAAAAAATTCCAAAAAGGGTGGAAATGGAAAAAAATGTGCAATTCCACCACAGTTTTATGTTGTTGTTTTTTTATAGTGTTCCCTATGCAGTAAAACTGAACTGTTACTTTCATTCTTCAGGTCAGTATAAATACAGTGATTCCACATTTATATTGTTTTTCTTGTGTTTTAACCTCTTTAGGACACAGGGTGTACATGTACGCCCTTGTGTCCTGGTACTTAAGCCCCCCGACAGGATGGGATCACAGAGGGAGGGAGCTCCCCTCCCTCCCCATCCATCACCCGCTGCTCTGTTCTGGCATTTATATATATATAATGTGGGGAGTCGCTCTGGTAGATAGCGGTGCGGGTGCAGTACAGAGGCAAAAGGAGTCCAGTAAGTGCAGCAAACAGTGTTTAATTCACACTTGCACAACATAAACAGCATACAGTCACTTGGGGTTAATTCACACCCAGCAGAAAAACGTGAGGCAAAACAAAAAGTCAAATACAGGTTCCAGTCACCTGGGAGGTTTAGGTGCGGATTCACACCTGGCTGTCAGTCCAGCCGCAAGACAGTCGACGTCAGGCTTCCAGGCTGTTTGCACTCCTCCTTGCTGGGCTCTGGCTTCCAGCCCAGAGAACTCCCAAACTCAAATGATTCCACAGCCAACAGCAGCTCCAGGACAATCACACCACCTGCTGGTGCTGGCTGTGTTTTTAAACCCAGCCCAAAACCAGGACTGGGTCGTGGGGAGCAGCCACCCACCCTACACTTTAGCTGCTCCCGGTAAGAGCCGGCCCGGATCGGCTTTGCAGCCATGCTATTTAACAACTATGTCAGTAGCACTAGCTGCTGCTGACATCAACAAAACGGCTCTTACCTCACCGAGGCTATGAACCTCGGTGACACATACCTGCCATCCACGACGGCACCCTGCACCTTACCACATACCCCCCTTTGTTCAA
Organism: Bufotes viridis; assembly: GCA_033119425.1. NCBI lineage: Eukaryota > Metazoa > Chordata > Amphibia > Anura > Bufonidae > Bufotes > Bufotes viridis. Next base: position 50,849,803 of record CM065599.1, on the reverse strand, counting down.
CCCTGAGGGGTGGACACATGTGAGGCAGTGGACGCGGGAAAGGGCATCTGCATTACCCTGCAAGCGGCCTGCCCTATGTTCTACTGAAAACTTGAAATTTTGTAAGGAAAGGAACCACCTGGTGACCCGAGCATTCCTCTCCTTGGCCTGGCTCATCCACTTGAGAGGGGAATGGTCGGTCACCAGACGGAACCTCCTCCCTAACAGGTAATAGCGGAGAGATTCGAGTGCCCACTTGATAGCCAGGCACTCCCTCTCCACTATACTATACCTGGTCTCGGCTGGGGTGAGTTTACGGCTCAGGAAGACAACGGGATGTTCTTCCCCATTGACCTCCTGAGACAGTACTGCACCGAGACCTACCTCCGAGGCATCCGTCTGAACGACGAACTCCCTGTTGAAGTCGGGTGTCACCAAAACCGGGGACCCACACAGGACCGACTTCAACGCGGAGAAAGCCTCCTCCGCCTTCTCATTCCAGCTAACCTTCCCCGACTTCCGCCCCTTCAACAGGTCTGTCAACGGCGCTGCTATTGTGGCAAAGTGGGGCACAAACCGCATGTAGTACCCTACAATTCCCAGGAAGGACTTTACCTGCCTGGTGGTGACCGGTCGGGGCCAGTTACGAATGGCCTCTACCTTAGTTACCTGCGGCTTGATGACTCCGCGCCCAATAACATATCCCAGATATTTGGTCTCTTCCAACCCAATCGCACACTTCTTTGGATTGGCGGTTAGACCAGCTTTCCTCAGGGCATCTACTACCGCCTGCACTTTGGGCAAATGGCTTTCCCAGTCGGTGCTGTGGATGATTACATCATCTAAGTAGGCCGAGGCGTACCGACGATGAGGTCGCAGCACAATATCCATTAACCTTTGGAAGGTGGCGGGGGCGCCATGCAGGCCAAAGGGTAACACCTTGTAATGATACAGGCCCTGCGGGTAACAAAGCGTTTTTCCTTGGCCGCCTCCGTTAAGGGTACTTGCCAGTATCCTTTAGTGAGGTCTAGCACAGAAAAATAACGGGCTTGCCCTAAATTCTCAACAAGCTCGTCTACCCGGGGCATGGGATACGCATCGAACTTGGACACTTCATTTAATTTGCGAAAATCGTTGCAGAACCGCAACGTCCCATCCGGCTTGGGTATTAGAACTATGGGACTGGCCCACTCACTTTTCGATTCCTCAATGACATCGAGCTTCAACATTAATTGCACTTCCTCCGCGATGGCCCGTCGCCGAGCCTCGGGTACCCGGTATGGTTTTAGCCGGATTTTGGCCTGAGGCTCAGTGACGATGTCATGTTGGATGAGAGACGTGCGGCCAGGGAGGTCCGAGAACACATCCGTGTTCCGACTGATGAACTCCTGACTTCCTGAACTTGTTTGGAAGACAGGCTGTCTGCAATTTTACCGTGGCTACCGCTTCGCAGGCCTCGAACTGTGGGGCTGGACCCTTGTCACCTAGAAGCCCTGGCCGGGGCTGTTGTCGTCGGCCGTGTCCCTGTCTCTCCACGGCTTCAGTAAATTCACGTGGTACACCTGCTCCGGCTTGCGCCGCCCTGGCTGGTGTACTTTGTAATTTACTTCCCTACCTTCTCGATAACCTCATAGGGGCCCTGCCACCTAGCTAGGAACTTGCTGTCAAGGGTGGGCACCAGAACCAAAACCCGATCTCCCGGGTTGAAGTTCCGCACCCGAGCCTGACGATTATACACCCTACTCTGGGCTTGTTGCGCTGCCTCCATATGCTCCCGGACCAGCGGCAACACCCTTTCCATCCGGTCCTGCATCTGGGTGACATACTCAATGACACTTTTGTGGGGGACAGGCTGTTGTTCCCACGCTTCCTTGGCGATATCCAACAGGCCCCGAGGGTGTCTGCCATAAAGCAGTTCGAAGGGCGAGAACCCAGTAGAGGCCTGGGGCACCTCTCGCACGGCGAACATGAGATAGGGCAGAAGCAGGTCCCAGTCCTTCCCATCTCTGGACACCACCCTTTTTAACATATTTTTAGAGTTTGGTTAAACCTTTCGACAAGACCGTCTGTTTGCGGATGGTAAACGGACGTCCTTAACTGCTTTATACGCAACAATTTACACAGTTCCCTCATAACTTTGGACATAAAGGGGTCCCTTGGTCGGTCAGAATCTCTTTGGCAGGCCCACACGGGAAAACATTTCCATTAACTCTTTGGCAATGAGCTTAGCCGAGGTATGTCGCAGAGGCACCGCCTCTGGATATCGAGTAGCATAGTCCAGAATCACCAGGATATGTTGGTGACCCCTAGCAGACTTCGGTACGGGTCCGACCAGATCCATGGCAATACGCTCGAATGGGACCTCAATTATTGGGAGAGGGACCAGGGGACTTCTGTAATGCGGCTGGGGGCTATTTACCTGACAGGTCGGACAGGACTTACAGAACTCCTCTACTTCCTTAAACAAACCGGGCCAGTAAAATCGCTGTAGTACGCGGTCCTGCGTTTTCTGCCACCCCATGTGTCCCCCAAGAACATGTTGGTGGGCAAGCTCCATAACAAGCTTGCGATATGCGGTGGGCACCACCAACTGTTCAACGGGCTCACCTCGGATTTGGTTCACCCGATACAACATATCCTGAAGAACAATAAATCGTGGGAACATTAATTCAGCCCCAGGTTTCTGGGGTTTACCATCAATCATTACAACACTTTCCCAGGCCCTGGTTAGGGTTTGGTCCCGGTGTTGTGCGGTCCCAAAATTTTCCCCGGAGACATTGAGGTCTGCCAACTCAGGTCCCGGTGGCAAGTCCTCCGTGTCTCCCACCATTACCCTCAGTGGGGTTGCCTCCCCTCTACCGCTGGAGCAGTGGTCACCCCTACCGCTGGCCCTTCAGATTCGGGCTCCCAGGGTTCTGGCCTTCCAGTGGTATCAGGCCACTCTACTAGGGTTACCCCTGTCTCGGGTCCCTCAGATACCTTTATTGCCGGCCACAGCGCCGGAAAACCTGGGAAGTCCCTCCCAAGTATCAGTTCGTGTGGGAGTTTAGTAGCGACAGCCACCTCGTGGGTCCACTTACCAGCGGCTGTGGACAAAGTCACTAGTGCAGTGGGGTAGTCTTTTAGGTCTCCGTGGATGCACAGGACCCCGATTTTACGGCCGGTATACTCCACAGGCCGTACCAGGGCAGCCCTTACCAGGAGACAAGACTCCCGGAGTCCAGCAGGGCCACCGCCAGAGAATCTCCCACCTCTACCTGACACAGATGGTTATTGTCCTGCACCTCACGGGTGCCAGTTGCACACAGCTTCCGTGCATACAGGGAGTGGCGATAGCCGTAGTTCACTTCCATCGGCTCACCCTGGTGCGGACAGTCGACCCTGAGGTGGCCTGGCTCCTGACACCTCCAGCATACCACGGGAGGCGGAACCGCAGGGGGCACATTCCGTGCAGGTCTCTCTGTCGCCGGTCGTCGGAACTGGGGTGGAGGCCTCCGGGTTTGACTGGCCCCTTCCCAGCAAGACTCCCCTGCAGGTTTCTGGTGGCCTCGTAACGCTCCACCAGATCAACCATCTCAAGGGCATTAGTGGGGGATACCTGGCCGATCCAGTGCTGAAGGGGGTAAGGTAGGGCCCTCCAGAACGTGTCGGCCAGCAAACGGTCCAGCATAGCCGTCGGACTTAGAACCTCAGGCTGCAGCCACTTTTGCAACCTGTGCAGCAACTCATAGTACTGCGGCCTGGCGGGTTCAGCCGTTTTAAAGTCCCACTGGTGGACCCGCTGAGCCCGGACCAACACATTTACCCCCAGTCTGGCCAGGATCTCCCCTTCACCGTGGGATAATCAGCAGCCTGGTCATCTGCTAAGTCAAAAATACTTGCTGGGGTCCAGACGCCAGGAACGGAGCGACGACCTCCGCCCACTGTTCTCGGGTAATTTCTCCCTCACGGCCACCTTCTCGAACACCGCCAGATAGGTCTCCACATCATCCGAGGGGGTCATCTTAGGGATCGCTGCACGGACAGCTTTCCGGGCATCGTGGACGTGGTGGGACGCTCCTGCAGCTTGTAACGCCATCACGTGCTGTAGCAGTAGCTGGTTGGTCTCCCGCTGCTGCACGTTAGCCTCTATGAGAGCTTTCACAGCCGCCTCCATTTTGTCAGGGAACACAGGCTGCAACTTTGCCGGCCGAATATAGGACATCCAGTCGTGCCCAGCAAAAACAAACTTCGGCGTTCACGCCAGCCTCACTGCGCATGCCCGCATCCGACACCAAATGTGGGGAGTCGCTCTGGTAGATAGCGGTGCGGGTGCAGTACAGAGGCAAAGGAGTCCAGTAAGTGCAGCAAACAGTGTTTAATTCACACTTGCACAACATAAACAGCATACAGTCACTTGGGGTTAATTCACACCCAGCAGAAAAACGTGAGGCAAAACAAAAAGTCAAATACAGGTTCCAGTCACCTGGGAGGTTTAGGTGCGGATTCACACCTGGCTGTCAGTCCAGCCGCAAGACAGTCGACGTCAGGCTTCCAGGCCGTCTGCACTCCTCCTTGCTGGGCTCTGGCTTCCAGCCCAGAGAACTCCCAAACTCAAATGATTCCACAGCCAACAGCAGCTCCAGGACAATCACACCACCTGCTGGTGCTGGCTGTGTTTTTAAACCCAGCCCAAAACCAGGACTGGGTCGTGGGGAGCAGCCACCCACCCTACACTTTAGCTGCTCCCGGTAAGAGCCGGCCCGGATCGGCTTTGCAGCCATGCTATTTAACAACTATGTCAGTAGCACTAGCTGCTGCTGACATCAACAAAAACGGCTCTTACCTCACCGAGGCTATGAACCTCGGTGACACATACCTGCCATCCACGACGGCACCCTGCACCTTACCACAATATATAAATACAGTGTCAAAAGCCATTTTTGTCACCTTCCATCACAAAAAGTGTAATAGCAAGCGACCAACATGTCATATGCACCCCAATATAGTGCCAATAAAACCACCATCACATCCCGCAAAAAATGAGCCGCTACATAAGACTGTCGCCCAAAAAATTAAAAATAAATATGGCTTTTAGAATGGGGAGACACTAAAAAAATCATTTTTTTCACAAATGCTTTATTATGAAAAACTGAAACAAAAATTCCCAAAAAGTAGTCATATTTGGTATTGTCGCATCCATAACAACCTGCTCTATAGAAATAGCACACGATCTAACCTGTCAGATCAACTATGTAAATAACAAAAAATAATAAGTCCCAAAACAGCTATTTTTTCAATTTTCCATTTTAATCAATTTTTCAAATAACAAAGCAAGGGTTAACAGTCAAACAAAACTCAATATTTATTGCCCTGATTCTGTAGTTTGCAGAAACACCCCATATGTGGTTGTAAACTGCCGTATGGACAAACCGCAGGGTGCAGAAGGAAGGGAACGCCATATCGTTTTTGGAGGGCGGATTTTGCTGGACTGGTTTTTTGACACCATGTCCCATTTGAAGCCAATAGATAAATGTGGCACAGGTTTTTGGAAGAAAGCTGACATTTTTTTTCTAATTTCGAACCCTTTAAAGACTTATAGACTTTAAAATATATCTGCATATTCATATTTAGTTCTCAAAAACTGTATTTCACCTTGTAAGATACATTATTAGCAGCATTATTCCCCACAGCCCAAGTGAACTGGTAAGGATCAATAAGAAAAGAAGTTGATTGGGTTTATCTAGAAAGCATGGGGCCATATATATTCCATGGGACACCATGGCCTCTGAAGTGGAAATGAGTGGACCATGTAGAGCTACCACTCTTGACAACAGCTTATCTACAGGGCAGCTTCTTTCTAGGGGTACGGCCACACAGTCAGGTTTCTGACAACGTTTTTGAAGCCAAAATCAGGAGTGGATCATGAAAGGAGAGAAAGTTTAAAGGACAGATACTTCTTCTCATTTTTTTTTTTTAATTCACTCCTGGTTTTGGTTTCCAGGATCCCCAGAACCAGGATGCGTCACTGCCACTCCTGTCTTCTGCTCCGGCTCCTCAGTGGCTTGCTAAAGACTCACTGCCTGCCACCAGACTTTTCAGAGCAAAGAGCATGCCAGCTGAGTGACATCTTAAAGAGTTAGATACAGGTCAGTTAGGTGGTACTGAGTCTTTGGCTCAGTACATCTGATTACTTCAAACCAATTTTTGGGTTATAGATATTGATGACCTATCCTTAGGATAGATTAGATGCAAACAAGGGGACAGCACTACCGTAGGTCAATCCCTTGTACTGATGTGGCCACTATGCTTGAAAAAGACTCATAGGAGTCAAACGTCGCATACTGGGACAATAAAGAAGAGTTAAAAAGACCAACTACGAGAGTGCTGTGGTATTTCTTTTTTGACTATCCTTAGGATAGGGCATCAATATCAAATTGGTAGGAGTCCAACACCTTGCACCTCCAGTGATCAGCCGTTTGCTACTGCTGCCAGAAATTGCACAGAGAATGTAGCCAGAAGCACTGCTCCATCCATTGCATAGTGGCCATGCCAGGTTACTTAAGCTCAGCTCCGATTCAGATGAGCTGTTCTCCCAGCCCTATTCTGTTTTAGTTCCTGCATGGGTGCTGGCTGCTTCAAATGGCTGGGTATTGGATCCTAAGCAATCTGATATTGATGACCTGTTCGAAGACTAGATCTTCAATATCTTTATATCCTTAGGAAACCCATTTAAGCACCACCAGCAGGTTGAACAGTGACACATTGGGTCCACGCTCTTGTCCAGAGGAATGACCATGATAATGCAAAGCTGATTTTCCCCAATAATGCCCAATAATGAGAAAAGGTCAGTGTTCAGCAAATGTAATCCCAAATTTTCTGAAATAATATCTACCAGCTTTATAGGGAACAGAACAAAGTGGCATTTCATTTGTCTTGACAGAATATTTTGTAGAAAAGCTTTCAAAGTAAAAATGTCAGAAAGACTAAGGGCTGTTTCACACGAGCAGATGCCGTGCGTGACATCCACTGTGTGAATGAGAGCCAAAACTCGCTGCGGACAGCAGAAGCACTGAGCATTAACATGAATAATAATGCTCCGTGCCTCTCTGTAACCTTTTTACTACAAAATCACAGTGAGATAAAGTTGTCCGGAGGTTAAGGAAACTTTGATTTGCAACAAATCTGATTTCTGATGCTGCGTGGTAATTAATCAGTTTTTCGTAAAAAGGCGGCTGCACGTTACAAAGTGAAAGTAAGAACCCCGGGAAGGCGAGATCACCCATAATACCATGCAGCCAGCCAATCCACAGAAAGCCATCCCCTGTGATGTCACTGCCCTATAAAACCCTCATCCCGCACAGTCTCTGCCATTGTCCTGTGAGATGAGCATAGGGAGAGATGTGGCAAGTGTTCATGTGCTAGGGACAGTGTTGCTGAAAATGATTAATAGAAGAATATTGGAGAGGGAGCGTGCAGGGAGCGTGCAGGGAGAGTGCAGGGAGACTTATTTATTCCTACATTTACTTACATGTGTTACTACATCAGCCATAAATGTAATTCAATACCAATAAGATGGAAGCCTTTATTATTCCAGTGCCAGCATGCCAACCAATACCATCCAGACTGCACCGCTTAGTGGGGCCAGGTCTTAATGATGAACATCCTCATCTTTCGCTGGCATTACTTCTTCCACATCATCCTTCAAAGTCTCCGAGTCCTAGAAAAGTTAGCAAGATGCAGAGATAAGAGGAGCTGGATGTTCCTGATGACATATCATCGATGTTAGATCATGTGGAAAAGGAGGAAAAGCAGATGGCAGAAGAAGGGTTCCCACCTGTAGGGCAGGAGAGTGCTGGGGTTGGAGAAGTGGGTATGCCAGAGCTGATTAATATTCTGTGTTTACTGTCAAATAACCTGTAGGAGATTGCAGGCCAGAACAGCAATCATTTGCATATTGTACCCCCACCTAACCAGCCAAACCCCATACCAGCAACAGCCCCTGTTTAAAGGTGCATTAAAGGTGCCGCATGGCAATTTACAACGGAGAAGGACTACAGTGTGGTCTTCATTATTACATGAAAGGCAGCTGCAGGCTATTTGGCTGTGCGGTTCTTCACCGCAGCATAGCCACAACCCACCCACAGCATGGCCTCTCCATGTGGCCGTACCCTAAGGCAGAGTGGCCTGGGTGTTAGGCCTGGGCCTTCTGCCATACCTCCCGCTGTCTCTTCTGTCATATCCCCAGCATCTCCTACCTCGCTGCCCACTGCTGACTCTACCAGATGTGGCAGGTGCACGCCTGCCAGAGGTCTCCTCCATCCGATGTTGGTGTCCCATAGGGGTGCGAGCCTGCTGCTTCCTGTTATTTATGCTTCCAGGGGCGTGTTCTTCCTGCCTCACAGCACATCCTCTGGGCGGGGTTACAAGGTTAAATAGCAGCTTCCCCTTCCAGATAGTTGCCTGAGCATTTCATTACTATTAGTAATAGCAAAGGTGTTCTGATCTGATCTTCTGTGTTTGACCCACCCTGCAGCCAGCATCAACTACTGGACCTGTCTGACCCTGAGCCTGTCTGATGCTCTGTACCATAGTATCATCTGATACCAGCTTCTGACCTGACTTGTCTCTGACCACGCTTCAGCTTCTGCCCCTGACGATCATCATCTGCTGCCTTTACTCCAGTCTTCTCTGCAATACCACATCTCACCACAGTGTCAGCTATTGGACTCTGTTCACATGAACTGCAGTTCTTACTGCAACTTAAGCCATTGGGGTGTTACTTGTTGTCTGACTCTGTGAGCCAGCGTTCAACCATATTAGCTAATCCTACAGGTAAAGGTTCAGTTTCTATCTTGCTGCATTCTGCATTAAAGAGGACCTTTCATTATCCTAAAAAATCTGAACTAAGTATACAGACATGGAGAGCGGCGCCCAGGGATCTCCCTGCACTTACTATTATCCCTGGGCGCCACTCCCAGGCTATGAGCTGAGCGCTGCGGTTGGCCAGCGCTACAGCCTGGGAGAAGGAGACGCCCAGGAGAACAAGGGCAGGCTCCTCCCTGTTGAGTCGAAGAGCTGAAGTTACCGGAGCCTATACCGGGAGAACGGAGCGATGCCCAGGGATAATAGTAAGTGCAGGGAGATCCCTGGGCGCCGCTCTCCATGTCTGTACACTTAGTTTAGATTTGTTAGGGTAATGAAAGGTCCTCTTTAAATGAGAGTACACAACTCATTCTAAAACTCCTGTCTTAGACACCAAGAGAGTTTGGCCCACCCCTTCTCATCATGCTATATTTTTTAGGTAGCAACAGTGGAACCAGATCCAGGACACTGTGGGGTGGATTTATCAAAACGGGTACTGTATAAAGGAAAGCTATCTTAGTTGTCCATAGCAACCATTTAGATTCCACCTGTCATTTTTCAGAGCTCCTCAGGTCATGGAAATGGTGCAGTTTTCTGCGACATTTAGTAAATTTTTCCAACATTTGCTGTTCCTCGCCACTTTTCATAGTGGTCTATGTTTAAGGGCTAAAGTGAGATTAGACTTAGATCATGACTCATTTACTATGTGCGACTTTTGCAAAAGTCACAAAAAAGTCGCAACCTACACCAGGTAACCTCCAGGTGTACTTTTACACATAAAGTTGTAAAACACATTGAACTGATTCCAAATATATTATTAAATTTGGTGCAGGCACACAAAGCAAAGCTAGAATTAAAACTGACACAAAAACAACCTTAAATGATAAATGTCTCCCTAATCTATTAAAGTAACAATTATATTTTCCCACAAAACACAATATCCAATTTAATGCCAAAATGGAACACGGTGTCTGTGCTTTGTGTTGCAGATGTATGTATATGAAGGGTTAATTTACTAAATAATGCTGAAACCTAGGGACTCCAACAATTATGGTCCATAATTGCAGGACCTTTGTGTAGTAGAGAGTGCTGTGTTTGGGGCATTGAACCATGTCAGAGCAAGTTATTTGTGTTATAATTACATCCCTTAATTATCGTCATCCACTTTTCAGAGGAAGCAGTGATTTCTACAGCTGCTTATGTAAAAGTAAAGGGATTCTGCTGATGAGTTTCAAATAGCACTAACACTGAAATGTCAGATAAACGATAAGCAATGTGTGGCAGAACTACCAACCTGAATAAATCCTAGTTCTAAAAATGGATGCCAGTCATAATGAGTTAAAGTAATTCCTTTACTTTATCCACCTGGATTCCCATTATTACAGGATTCAATGATTGACTAAATCTCAAAATTATCTCTCTCATTTTATCATATAATACAGATTAAAAAAAAAAAAAATTTGATGCTGTGAAAACACCTTAACTTTGATCATGAAACCCCACTAAAATAAGTCAAATATGTTAGTAAAAAAAGAGAGTAACTCAAGGTTTATTGTATATCTCCCACTTAGAAAAAAAAAAATTACAGCAAGTACAGTTCCTTGACTAAGTATTCATACCCCTTGAATACTTGGTCAATGTAATATGCACGTAATGCGCGCGCAATACAGGCGTGGGTCACTATTGCTACATTTTTGCAAGCTACTAGTAGTTTCCTGAGACTGGAGAAAATGCTTGGCCCGGCAGAACATTACAATAGCTTTATATGCAAATAGAGTGCTCTGATATATTCGCAATTGCGCAAATCGGCAATTAATGAGGCATATATTTTTCTGCTATATGTGCAACTTCACATTTTAGCAGGTCTGACTACATATTAGTGATTGGTGCACTAATTGTTGTGAACTTGTGACATCACAGCACTATGTCTGTAGCATGTATGTATATATATCACTATCTAACCTACACTATCTCCCACTAACTATCTGTAATATATAAGCTAATTAACTAATAGTGTTGAGCGCGAATATTCGCTATTTCAAATATTCGTTTTTTTGTTTTTTTTAAGTTTTATTTCTTTCTTTCCCACTTCCTAAAAGTAGTTCTTACCTGTCCTGAGGATTCCTGGCTGCTCCAGTCAGTGCCCGTTGCCGCTTCTGCCGACTTCCGTGCTCATGGAGCGTCCCTATCACCATGGGAACGTCTCCCTATACTAAAATGTACTGTCGGATTTGAGAATTACGTTGAAATCACAATGCGATTAATTCAAGTTATATTAAATCGCATTGCGATTACAACTTAGCAGTGCACTGCTATCTTACATATTAGGCTAGAATTAACAAATTGTCACGACCGCTATCCCAGCAGCAGTCGTGTCGCACCAGACGGAGGGGAAGGGGGACCCTTATCTACGGATGGGAAATAGAACGGCCACCCCTGACAAACCCTAAGCTGGCACCTGTCTGCCCTGATACCCTAGACGGGGTGTGAACCCGTGCGGCGAGCAGGATGCCTAAACCCTGAGTGACCCTCAGAAGACTAGACTGGGGAAAGGCAGATGGGAGCACTAGTCCCCATCACTCATGTCTAGGAGAACAACAGGGGAAGACAGGGGAAGACAGCAACAAACAAACAATCTCCAGCAGAGATAGACTTATCCAGTCACGAGCAGAGAAGATGATCCCAACAACGACAGTCCACGCCAGACACGAGCTCCACAGCAATACCGTCAAACGATCTCCTTCAAAGGTCAGAATAGCACTGGAAGTAAGGACTATATCTGGCAATGACTGCAAGTGAAACTGAAACTAATATAGTAGCTGGGAGTGGCAGACAGCACTCACCTGAGAAGAATGCCTACAAACTCCCAGTCAGGACAAAAAGGTTCACAAGGCAAAACCTGGATGACATACCCTGAACCATGAAGCAAACTCACAAGCTATCGCGAGTAGCAAGTCGCTGCGACCTTCTCTTCCCAGACCTATCTGGATCAGTCACAGTTGTGACACGAATATGGAATATAGCAGCAGTGCCAAGTAGAAATCGCAATGCGATTACTCCAAGTTATATTAATCGCATTGCGATTTCAATTAGCACTGCTATATTCCATATTCGTTAACTTCATTAATTCTAGCAAGCTGACTCATTATAAACCCAGCTCGAAGTTGAAATCGCAATGCGAATAATATAACTTGAAGTAATCGCATTGCGATTTCTACTTAGCACTGCTAATATATTCCATATTCGTTAATTCTAGCCTAATATGTAAGATAGCACTGCTAAGTTGTAATCGCTATGCGATTAATATAACTTGAACTTAATCGCATTGCGATTTCAACAGACATGGTTTACTATGGTTGCTAAAACGAAGATGGAGAATACTTCGTTATCTTCGCTTTGAGGAATATGATGAATGCATTCGTCATATTCGCTAATTCTACCAAGCCAACCATAGTAAACCAGGTCTAAGTAGAAATCGCAATGCGATTAATTCAAGTTATATTAATCGCATCGCGATTTCAATGTAATTCTCAAACCGACAGTACATTTTCGTATGGAGACGTTCCCATGTATGGTTGGCTTGGTAGAATTAGCGAATATGACGAATGTATTCGTCATATTCCTCAAAACGAAGATAACAAAGTATTCTCCATCTTCGTTTAAGCAATCTATTCGTCAACTTCACTAATTCTAGCAATCAAATAGGAGGGTTGACTATAGAGACAGCTGTGTTTAATTTGCTATGCGATTATATTATTATTATTTTTTTAAATAAATAGAATAATTATAATAATTATCAAGTAATATAATTATTCTATTAAAAAAGCAAAGTAATATAATCGCATAGCGAATTAGACACAACTGTCTCTATAGTCAACCCTCCTATTTGATTGCTAGAATTAGCGAAGTTGACGAATAGGTTGCTAAAACGAAGATGGAGAATACTTCGTTATCTTCGTTTTGAGGAATATGACGAATTCATTCGCCATATTCATCATCTTCGCTATAATTCTAGATATGAAAACAATAGGAAAGTAGCCTTAAGTTACAATCGCAATATGCGATTATTTAAATCGCATATTAATCGCGCTAACTAGAATAATGACGAATATTCGATTTCGACAAATATGAAACGAATATTCTATCGAATATTCGCGCATTTCGTTGAAATCGAATATGGCACCTGCCACTCATCACTATTAACTAACTATCTAATGTAATGTGACACAGGAAAGCAGAGAGCACAGCAATGACACTGTCTCTCTCAGAACTGTAATAAACTGTAGAAAATGGCTGCTGGGGAGGTTCTTATATACTAAAGGGGTAGGCAAATTTCCTATTGGTTGCTAGGGATGTTGCTAAGCTCAGACAAAGACATTGCAGCCTTCTCATTGGCCCACAAGCAAAAAGTGAGGCTACTGATAAAAAAAAAAGTAGAATATTAAAAATACGAATATATATCACTATATTCTAAATATTCGCAAATTCTCGAAGTTGCGATATTCGGGATTTGAATATTCTGGGAAATAGAACGGCCACCCCTGACAAACCCTAAGCTGGCACCTGTCTGCCCTGATACCCTAGACGGGGTGTGAACCCGTGCGGCGAGCAGGATGCCTAAACCCTGAGTGACCCTCAGAAGACTAGACTGGGGAAAGGCAGATGGGAGCACTAGTCACCATCACTCATGTCTAGGAGAACAACAGGGGAAGACAGTAACAAACAAACAAACAAACAATCTCCAGCAGAGATAGACTTATCCAGTCACGAGCAGAGAAGATGATCCCAACAACGACAGTCCACGCCAGACACGAGCTCCACAGCAATACCGTCAAACGATCTCCTTCAAAGGTCAGAATAGCACTGGAAGTAAGGACTATATCTGGCAATGACTGCAAGTGAAACTGAAACTAATATAGTAGCTGGGAGTGGCAGACAGCACTCACCTGAGAAGAATGCCTACAAACTCCCAGTCAGGACAAAAAGGTTCACAAGGCAAAACCTGGATGACATACCCTGAACCATGAAGCAAACTCACAAGCTATCGCGAGTAGCAAGTCGCTGCGACCTTCTCTTCCCAGACCTATCTGGATCAGTCACAGTTGTGACACGAATATGGAATATAGCAGCAGTGCCAAGTAGAAATCGCAATGCGATTACTCCAAGTTATATTAATCGCATTGCGATTTCAATTAGCACTGCTATATTCCATATTCGTTAACTTCATTAATTCTAGCAAGCTGACTCATTATAAACCCAGCTCGAAGTTGAAATCGCAATGCGAATAATATAACTTGAAGTAATCGCATTGCGATTTCTACTTAGCACTGCTAATATATTCCATATTCGTTAATTCTAGCCTAATATGTAAGATAGCACTGCTAAGTTGTAATCGCTATGCGATTAATATAACTTGAATTAATCGCATTGCGATTTCAACAGACATGGTTTACTATGGTTGCTAAAACGAAGATGGAGAATACTTCGTTATCTTCGTTTTGAGGAATATGATGAATGCATTCGTCATATTCGCTAATTCTACCAAGCCAACCATAGTAAACCAGGTCTAAGTAGAAATCGCAATGCGATTAATTCAAGTTATATTAATCGCATCGCGATTTCAATGTAATTCTCAAATCCGACAGTACATTTTCGTATGGAGACGTTCCCATGTATGGTTGGCTTGGTAGAATTAGCGAATATGACGAATGTATTCGTCATATTCCTCAAAACGAAGATAACAAAGTATTCTCCATCTTCGTTTAAGCTACCTATTCGTCAACTTCACTAATTCTAGCAATCAAATAGGAGGGTTGACTATAGAGACAGCTGTGTTTAATTTGCTATGCGATTATATTATTATTATTTTTTAAATAAATAGAATAATTATAATAATTATCAAGTAATATAATTATTCTATTAAAAAGCAAAGTAATATAATCGCATAGCGAATTAGACACAACTGTCTCTATAGTCAACCCTCCTATTTGATTGCTAGAATTAGCGAAGTTGACGAATAGGTTGCTAAAACGAAGATGGAGAATACTTCGTTATCTTCGTTTTGAGGAATATGACGAATTCATTCGCCATATTCATCATCTTCGCTATAATTCTAGATATGAAAACAATAGGAAAGTAGCCTTAAGTTACAATCGCAATATGCGATTATTTAAATCGCATATTAATCGCGCTAACTAGAATAATGACGAATATTCGATTTCGACAAATATGAAACGAATATTCTATCGAATATTCGCGCATTTCGTTGAAATCGAATATGGCACCTGCCACTCATCACTATTAACTAACTATCTAATGTAATGTGACACAGGAAAGCAGAGAGCACAGCAATGACACTGTCTCTCTCAGAACTGTAATAAACTGTAGAAAATGGCTGCTGGGGAGGTTCTTATATACTAAAGGGGTAGGCAAATTTCCTATTGGTTGCTAGGGATGTTGCTAAGCTCAGACAAAGACATTGCAGCCTTCTCATTGGCCCACAAGCAAAAAGTGAGGCTACTGATAAAAAAAAAGTAGAATATTAAAAAATACGAATATATATCACTATATTCTAAATATTCGCAAATTCTCGAAGTTGCGATATTCGGGATTTGAATATTCGCACCCAACAGTAGTCTTTACCAGCTTTGCACATCTAGAGGCTAAAAATGTTGTACATTCTTCTATACAAAATAGCTCAAGCTCAGTCAGATTGGATGGAGGGCGTCTGTGAGCAGCAATTTTTCAAGTCTTGTCACTAGAGATGAGCGAATTGACTTTGCATAATTCGTTGATAATTAGTCGCATAAAACTTTGTTTCAATACTGTACGGAGCGAACAGTATAAATCAATTTATTAAGTTATTATGTGAAGTCTCGCGATACTTTGCAAAGTAATAACTTCGGCTCATGTGAGCCAATACATTCTAATATTGTACTGAGCACTCGCGCAGTACAATATTATAAGCAAATTTTTATGCGAATCGACTTCGGATGTTTCTACTTGCCACAGATTCTCAGGGGGATTTAGGTTTGGACTTTGGACCATTCTAACACATGAATATGCTTTGACCTAAACCATTCCATTATAGCTCTGGCTGTATGTTTAGGGTCGTTGTCTTGCTGGAAGGTGAACCTCCTCCCAGTCTCAAGTCTTTTGCAGCCTCTACCAAGTTTTCCTCCAGGATTGCCCTGTATTTAGCTCCATTCATCTTCCCATCAACTCTGACCAGCTTCTCTGCCCCTGCTGAAGAAAAGCATCCTCACAGAATGATGCTGCCACCACCTTGTTTCATGGTGGGAATGAAGTGTTCAGAGTGATGTGTAGTGTTAGTTTTATATCACACATAGCGTTTTGCATTTAGGCCAAAAAGTTCAATTTTAGTCTTATCTGAGTCTGCAGCTACTCCAGAGTGACCATGGGCCTCTTGGCTGCTATTCTAATTAGTGCTTTCCTTGCCTTGGCTGTCAGTTTAGGTGGACGGCCATATCTTGGTAGGTTTGCAGTTGTGCTATACTCCTTCCATTTTCGGATGATGGATTGAACGATGCTGTGTGAGATGTTCAGAGCTTGGGATTTTTTTTTTTATAATCTAACCCTGCCCTACACTTCTCTACAACTTTATGTTGGCTAGAGTACCAGTCTTCTGGGCAGCTAGCTCAGGCCTTTAGTCAGCATGAACCTTTCTTCTGCCAGAAGAGTCGTTTTCTCTGTACAGAGCTGAGGTGCTCTACTATCAGGATCTGAATTTTCTCAATGCTCTATCAGATAGCTAGCTGACGGCTCCCTACCTCTGCTTTCAGACCTTATAAACACTCAAAGCTCAATAATTATCTTACTGATAAGAATGTGGTTTAAATAGGTGTTTATGACCTCTTAGTAATTTAGAGAGGGTTATTAGATGACCAGCACAAAGTGAAAGTGGAAATACCCAGCTACAAAAACAGTTAACCCTTTGTGACAGAATGGCTCAATATTTTTGATAAAGACTAATTGAAAAAATTATTTTTATCCCCAAATGAGTAAAATGCAAATTTCCCCCCAAGGTGTACATAGTCTTTAAGTACCTCTAGTAAAGAAGCACACTGGTTAACTGAAGACCCTGACTCGCAGGACTTAATTCCCATTGGGGTGCAGCATGCCTTACCTTCCCTTCTGAAGAGCAGTAACAAAAGGCGATACCTCAATGGTGTCCGGAGGAGCCAGCATAGTGTTGGGACCACCCCAAACCCGGCCACTGGACAGGGGATGCAGCTGTATTATTTTTGCTTCAGTGTGTATGAGACTGCATGCTAGGAGAGGAGAAAAGCAGAAGGGGAAGACATCTGACAGGCTCAGAGCACACAATACAGCTCAGACTTCACACCCCATATGCAGGTAATTGCTGCTCTACAAGTACACATCTACAGCTTTCTAAGGAGTAATTGTAATGTTGTGTAACTGTAGATACACTTTATCGACACGGAATTCTGTTTTACTTTAATAGCAGGAGTATTTTATAAAAAAAAATTCTGTTATAGACAATTATATGAAGTACTGTACAAGCAATGAATGTGTTTACTAACACTTTCGGAGGGGAAGCGAGGAATTTAATCTTTCGTCAAATAAAAATTGTTCTGAATTTCCCAAACAACTATTATAGAAGCAGCAAAGTCTAGCAATAAGTGCAGAGATGTATTCTCTTATTTTCTTGATATAACAAAGCAGTTAGCCCTCATGCACACAAGCGCATCCATTTTGTAGTCAGCAAACCATGGAGCCACAAAATACAGATACCGTCTGTGTGCAATTAGCCTATTTACGGACCCACTAACTTCAGTGAGTCTGTGGACTGCATGTTGTGGACCAGAATTACATATGTTCTATAATTTGTGGAACGGATAGATGTGAACAGCACACAGATGTCATCCAGACATACTGATATGAAAAAAGCACATTGATGTCACCTGGAACGGAAATGCGGACAGCACTAGGCATACAAAAAATGGCATCAAACTTTGTGATCTGGTTCCCCCCTGTCTGTTGAGATACGCTACAGTTGTTGCATTGTCTGACATCATTTTCACATGTCTTCCTGCTATCTTGGTCAAGGACCCCCTCAAGGCAAAAAGAACCACTCTTAATTCTCAAGCATTCTGAGAATCCTGACTTTCTAGGAGGCTCCAACGACCCTGAAGAAACCCCAATTGGGAATGTGCACCTCACCCCACTGGACTGGCATCTGTGGTGATTGTAATTTGAACCTGAAAGAACCAGGGCATCTCCTGAGCTAAATGCATTAGGTCTAACCACCAAGTCAGAGACGCAATTTCCTGGCCATCCAGGGATCACAGTAAACGCCAGCCAGACAATCATCAGGGCCAGGCAATAAAAACCCTCAGATTTCAGAGTCTTACACCATACCAGGTAACCTCTAGCCATAATATGGTCTGAAGGCCTGCAGCCTGGTAAAACTCTCCACAGTCCCCATTCAGTAGGGCAGGAAACAGTAACTATTACTATTGTTATAGGGGGAGTTCCTCCTTTTAAAGCTCTCCATAGATGTCCCTGTTTCCTGTCCTGGATTGGAGGTGGTCTTTCAGGGTGCTGTCAAGAGTGTAAAGGAAAAGGAACTTTTTGTAGGGGTTATTTATTAAGGGACTTGCGACTATTTTAGTCATAAAAATCAAGCAAGTCCCTTAATAAAAAACCCCTACTAGGTTCAGTTTCATAGGAAGCATTAGTGAATTATAGACATGTCTAGGATCTGAGACCATATCTAAAGAGTTTATGCAACAACAGCATCACATTTATTTGTGGTATAAATGCTACAGGCCAGGCCCAAATAAACCATTATTTAATCATTTCACGTATAAGCTTCAGTAGAAGATTGAACGTCGATAATCTTGGTGCTATGTTCTGGCTGTGCTTTTATAATCAGAATAAAAAGCTCTGTTGGCAGGGGGACATAATGTAATGTAGTGCAGGGCGGTAGTAGAATTATTCAAGTGCGATTGACAAACTCTGCGAACCATGGCTGCAGGAGTCTTGCATTCTGACTGACTGTGTAAATTCTAAAAGGTTGATAACAATGAACTATAGCTGATATGTTCTTCCTATTTCTGGTTCTAGGGCTAGCAATGAACAGACCCTCTATAAATAACTTGCCTTTACAACACCTCAATACAGGAACAACGTTTGAGGACAGAGCCACAGAAATGTTTCAGCACCTTTCTAAAAAATATCAAGAGGTCATCTTGACCACATCAAAAGTGAAAACGCTAATAAGGCCGCTTCAACACAGTGTTTGGCCAGTGTTTGATCAATGGTTTCAGTGTAGGGGTGCCTTCACACGTGACAGATTTTGTTCCAGAAAATTTCTGCAACTGAAATTCGGTTCCATTCATCTCAACAGAATTATTTTAGCAGGAAGCACATGGATTTCTGAAAGCTCCTTCAGTTGAACAGAGCCGATTTTCAGTTGAAGAAATTTTCTCCAACAAAATCTGCCAAGCGTGAAGGGGTTTTCTGATATATTGTTACTATCCTCCAGATAGGTCATCAGTAGCGTTGAGCGGATTGAGCTCCATGAAGTTGAATTCGATCCGAATTTCAGGGAAATGTTGATTCGCTGCAAAACCAAATTTCCTTGTGCTTCGTAGTAACAAATCATTTTTTCCTGAAAGGCGCCACCATCTTGATTGAAGATCCCACGCAAAATCCTGTGATCAGCGACGTATGACATCACCATGTTGGGTGATGTAATGTAATCATGCGCTGCGCAAGATTTCGTGCTAAATCAAGATGGCGGCGGCCGGCATTTTACGATCAAATGGATGAGGGTAAGTATGAGTTAATTTTTTTTATTTTCTTGCTGTCAGATGCCGTGATCAGCTTTGAACGCGGGATCTGAAGGGTACAATGTTATTGCACCCCCTAGTTACAAAGAAATGCGCCTAATTTGTCACAAAGTGAATTTTTTTGTGAAATTCGGCGAAGCAGCCAAATTTTTCAATGCTTTGCTCATCACTATTCATCAGTATCTGATCGGTGGGGGTCATCAGCGCTCACAGAAGCCTTTTTAAACCTTTCTGTAGGCCATCTGACATCACATTCATTGGTCACAAGGACCAAAAGATTTGCAACATTTTGTGCCCAAATGCACCAGATATTGGTGCACAATAGTAAATGTTGTCCACTATGTTGTGTAGGGACCACCAAATATGTGCGCGCCCTATAGAGTGTTAGCATTTTTAATCCAGTTATTGATTGTTTCTCCAGTAAGAGAACGTTTGACAAATTACAGTAAAAACTGAAATCTGAAAATGTTCCCCCATATAAGGGTCAATTAAAATGCTATTGCATGCCCTCATCATCTCCCGCCTGGACTACTGCAACACCCCCCTCTGTGGGCTCCCATTTAATATTCTTGCTCCCTCCAATCAATCCTCCACTCTGCTGTCCGGTTAATCCACGTCTCCCTTTTTTTCTCCTCTGCCAATCCCTTCACTGACTCCTCATTGCTTAGCAAATACAGTTCAAAATATTAACAATGTCATATAATGCCATCCACAATCTGCCCCCCCCTTACATTTCTGACCTACTCTCTTGATACATCCCCACACGTAATCTCGGATTCTCACAGTATCTGCTTCTTCGTTCTCCTCTTGACTGTTCCTCGCGCAATCGTCTACAACAATTCTCACGTGCATCCTCCAAACCTTGGAACTTATTACCCCGGCACATCAGACTCTCCCCCAAATTTCAAACCTTCGAATAAACCCTAAAATCCACCTCTTCAGGAAAGCCTACTGCAGTACCCCAGAATAGGTGTTCTTGTTATGTGTAATTGTGCCATTTAGAATTGTAGTGCCCCCAAGTGCATCGTCTTCAATTTAACAATCCAGAACACCTCCCGTTGTAACAACCACCTGCGGTTTATTCCTTCGTTGTCATTGACTGCTACCTGCTCAATTTCCTGTCTGTGTAGCTCAGTGACAAGATGTGCCCGGCTGCTCCCATCTCCACAAATCTATGTTCTCTGTTTTCTCTTTAAAGTTGTTTATTGCAGGTGAATGCTCATTAACCCTTTCACAGTGAATTACAGGTCTAGCGTGTTTGGTAATCAAAGGCATTGCCACAGGGGCCATTTCAACATATAAATAACATTTTTCTATCACCGGTATAAAACCTTGTGGTAAGAACCTTTGTTCTTATGGACACATGATATAAATTCTTCCCTTTTATCATATAATTACATTGATGAAAGGGATTTCCAATGTAGATTACAGAACTATTAGTGATCCCATGAATTTGTGAATACAGCCCGCAAGGTGTGCTATTAACTTGTCCTAAGGCAGGGTCCTTGTAAGCAAAGAAAAATAAAATTGAAAAAATTGTCGTTGCTAGCAAATATTGGATATCCCAGTAGGTTAACTGAGACCTTGTTAGCCCTATGCAACATAGTTCTGGGGTTCTCCTACTTGACGGTTGAGGTGCCCTTGATGGTGAAGGTTTTGAGGTGCAGGATCTCAGTTGTCATGACACCAACGCTTTGCAGTGTAGAAGTAGTGCAGGAAAAAATGAGGCAGTTCTGGAGCAGAGCAGTTCTTTACTAAAGAATTCAAACTCCAGATTTCTGAAGAAGGGACATTGATCCAAGGAGTTATTCTGAATTCTGATTGAATGATTGGAGTTGGGAAGGAATTTTTTCAGCTAAAATTAGATGAATTTGCTTCTACCTCACAGGTTTTGCCTGCAAATGCATTCAGTTTTTTCCGCGCGGGTGAACTGCGTTTTTACACGCGCGTGATAAAAAAAACTGAAGGTTTACAAACAACATCTCTTAGCAACCATCAGTGAAAAACGCATCGCACCCGCACTTACTTGCGGATGCAATGCGTTTTTCACGCAGCCCCATTCACTTCTATGGGACCAGAGCTGCGTGAAAAACGCAGAATATAGAACATGCTGCGATTTTCACTCAATGCAGAACTGATGCGTAAAAATCAATGCTCATGTACACAGCCCCATAGAAATGAATGGGTCCGGATTCAGTGCGGGTGCAATGCATTCACATCACGCATTGCACCCGCGCAGAAAACTCACCCGTGTGAATGCAGCCTTACTATGCCCTTTGCTAGCAGACTCTTACATGAGTATCCAGATATGAGGTGTATATTTTAGACGATACAATGCAACTAGACGGCGGTCCGGCGCGGTGAATTACAGGTCTAGCTGTTTGGTGATCAAAGACATTGCCACAAGGACCATTTCAACATATAAATAACATTTTTCTATCACAGGTATAAAACCTTGTGGTAAGAACCTTTGTTCTTATGGACAAATTATATAAATTCTTCCCTTTTATCATATAATTACAGTGATGAAAGGGATTTCCAATGTAGATTGCAGAACTAGACAATGCGATGCAACTAGACGGTGGTGCGGCAGGCAAATTCTTCTGCACTTATTTTGAACAGGTTGCTGTACTTACAAGTACACATCCACAAAATCCAATGTGGGATGTGGAGATTCTGACACAGGTGATCAGTCTACTTAAAGGCATATCCAGGTACCGGAGGCTAACTCCTGGACACATGTGCTGTGGAGCTTCTAAGCCTTTTTCAGACAAGTTTTCGCTACTGGACTTTCTCTTTTTTACCCCTTCTGTTGTGCATTGTGGTATACTGCAATTCTGGAACAGGGAGCTGAATTATGAATTAGATAAGAACAATTATACCTTATATAGCTCATTTTATAAACTATGTTATTTTATGCTTGAAAAAGTAGGAAACTCTAGTCCTCTGAAGCTTCGAGCATTAGAAAATAATAAATGATGTTTACTTTTAAAACATCTTTCTTCTATATATATATGAGATATCCATATGTGGAAGTACCATTGGAACCCTAATGATTCGATCTTCATATGACCATTAAGAGATTAGAATTATGACTGCAGGCTGATGACACCTTTGAATTTATACAGGTGTTCCATGAAGTTGGTAGGTACATGTATGTAACCTACCTACTACATTGAAATAAGTCTGCACTTATAAAGTAATCTCCAGTTATTATAACAGAATGTCTATGGTTCCCATGGTCTCAGGACCATGATTCAGAACCACGGGGTCGAAACGAGTAGACAAGACATACAGGTTTGTGCTACATGGTGTCATTTTATCTGATCAATTAAGCCTGTAGAAGTTATTAAGAAGCTTGGGTGCAGTGTCCTCCAGGTGGAATATTTGTAAAAAATAGGGACACTAGATCGAGATTCTCTTCATGCCGTCTTGGCACATTGGTGTAGTTTGGGGTCGAATTTCCCAGACCACTTTTACACATGTGATTAGAGATGAGCGAACTTTAAAAAAAAGTTCGGCGTTCGGGTTGTGGTAATCGCCGCATCCCGTTATGGATTCCACTACCGCGGACTATCCCGGCATATGGAATCCATAAGGGGCGGCTTCCACCAACCCGAACTGTTGAACAGCCGAAGGACCTGGGGTGACGTCACCGTCATGTGATCAGTGCAGGGGGCGTGGCTCAGCACGGGATCAAATCCAGTGCTGAGCCACGCTCCCCGCACTGATCACATCCCTACAGTGAAACATGGTGGTGGTAGCATCATGCTATAGAGATGCTTTTCTTCAGCAGGACAGGGAAGCTGGTCAGAGTTGCTGGGAAGATGGATGAAGCTAAATACAGAGCAATCCTGGAGGGAAACCTGGTAGAGGCTGCAAAAGACTTGATACTGGTGCTGAGGTTCAGCTTCCAGCAGGACAACAACCCTAAACATACAGCCAGTTCTACAATGTAATGGTTTAGATCAAAGCATATTCATGTGTTAGAATGGCCTAGTCACAGGCCTAAATCCCATTGAGAATCTGTGGCAAGACTTGAAAACTGCTGCTCACAGACGCTCTCCATCCAATCTGATGGAGCTGGAGTTATTTTTCATAGAAGAATGGCAAAAATGTCACCCTCTAGATGTGCAAAGCTGGTAGAGACATACCTCAAAAGACTTGTAGATGTAATTGCAGCGAAAAGGGGCTGAATACAGATTTTTATTTATTAAACATTTTGAAAACCATGTATCATTTTCTTTTCACTTCACACATATTTGCTACATAAAATCAAAATAAAATGCATTTAAGTTTGTGAGTATAATTTGAAAAAAATTTGCAAAAGTTCAAGGGGTATGAATACTTTTTCAAGGCAATATAAAAATATAAACACTTGAATTTAAAAACACCCCTCAACCCCATTGAATGGAATTACAATATCAAATGTAACCTATGGATAACACTAGTGCTGTTTCTGAAAAACAAACTAAACTTTTTTCTGATACCCTTGAGC
Organism: Bufotes viridis; assembly: GCA_033119425.1. NCBI lineage: Eukaryota > Metazoa > Chordata > Amphibia > Anura > Bufonidae > Bufotes > Bufotes viridis. Next base: position 50,825,644 of record CM065599.1, on the reverse strand, counting down.
CGAATTTGCACATTGGTGATATCCTGCAGAATATCATTTGCAGAATCTGAACAGAAATTCTGCAACAGAGTACAAAGAATATAGTCATTTAAAATGTAAAACATTCATAGCCTTTCCCCACCCTTTGCAGAAATGCAACAGAGTTTAACAAATGTATCAATGGAATGCAAGATTTGTAGATTTTGTTGCAAATTATTTATGTATATTGTTGGTTTTGTTGCTTTTGGTGGTTCATGAGTGAATAATCAATCTTTGCTAATATTTTCTTGTCTTATGCAACATTGGTGATTAAAAAATGTGAAATATCAAGACAGCTTTTCGAATTGTGTATATATAGTATATTCTATAGATGGTTGAGGTTTAGAGTCAAAAGCACAGACAATGTGACCATGGGTGTAGGAATAGAGTTAACATCAAACATAAAGCAGATGATGAGAAGAGAAATTAATAAATTGTTTCAATGTATTTAAGTTCACTACAAAGAACCCTTGGGAAGCAGTTCATCTTCTTGAATGTGCGTATTGCAGGTACTTTTAGCTTTTTACTTGCATTTGCTCTTTACAAGTTTACAATTGTATATTATCAAATAAATTACATTTTCGGACCTACCCACTAAAAGTAGAGGTTGCATAATCTACAGTGCATCCATATTCCATTTTCTTATGGATACAGCAAAAAAGTGCAAAATTGTGCAGCTATCGGTTGCTGCGGGTGGCATTGGTAGGTAGAGGAGGTTTCTGTGTATGTAATATTTAAAAGGGTTGTTTCACTTTAACATGTATCATGTAGACAAAGTTAATAGAAGGCACTTACTAATGTACTGTTATCAGCCATATTGCCTGCTTTGCCAGCTTGACTGCATTGCATTATACAATTCCTGTATCCAGGGCTTTTTCCTATAGTGTACACGCATGGCCACTGCTGCTGGATTGCAGGGTGGTCATAACCATGGAAACGAGCAGTGTATTCTGGGTTGCAAAAATGAATCAAGCCAGGAGAGGAGAGAATATGGACAATCACAATATATTAGTAAGTGGCTTGTATTAACTTTGTCATTAAAGTGTAATTTGCTAAAGTGAGACAACCCTTTTAAGTATATGTGCTTATATATTATCATATTTGCATTTTGCTACTGTATATTGTTTAGTTGTGATTTTAAAGCATTTTATATAAGAAAACTATTTATTTAAAACAAAGAATAATTCAGTGCATTCAGTAGCCACAGATTAAGGCTGGCACTGGTCTTCTTTAAGTTTTCCTCTGCCAAGCAAATTGTGTTTCCAATGATTTTTAGGACTGCACTAGAGATTAGTAAATTTCTTTAAATTCATTTTGGGTTAGAATTAGAGATAAGCGAATCAGTTCATTACGAACTTCCTTAAATTTTGTCCATTTGATGAACCCAAAGCTTTTCAGGTTCGCTTCAGAAGAATCCAGTAAAATGGCATGTGCCCTGCCGTGTGCCCATACAACGGTATACGACCATATATGGGGTGTTTCTGTAAACTGCAGAATCCGGGTAATAAATATTGTGGTTTGTTTTGTTGACACACTTGATGTGTTACAGGAAAAATTTATTAAAATGGAAAATCTGCAAAAAAAGTAAAATTGTGAAATTTCACATCCATTCTGCTTTAATTCCTGAATACTTAAAGGGTTAACAACATTTCTACAACCAATTTTAAATAGTTTGAGGGGTGTAGTTTCTGAAATGGGGTCATTTATGAGTGGTTTCTATTATGTGAGCTCCTCAAAGTGACTTCAGAACTGAACTGGTCCTTAAAGTTGATTTTGGAAATTTTCTTAAAAATTTCAAAAATTGCTTCTAAAATTCTAAACCTTCTAACGTTCTAAAAAAATAAAACATTACCAAAATGATGCCAACATAAAGTAAACATACGGTGAATGTTAATTAATCAGTATTTTATGAGGTATTATTATCTGCCTTAAAAGAAGAGAGATTCAAATTTAGAAAACAGTTAATTTTTTCAAATTTTAATTTTTTTTATAAATAAAGGTAAAACAGTGACTCAAATTTACCTTTAACATATTGTACAATGTGTCACGAGAAAACAATCTCCGAATGGCTTGGATAAGTAAAAGCGTTCCAAAGTTGTTACCACATAAAGTGACACATGTCAGATTTGCAAAATTAGGCCTGGTCAGGAAGGGGGCAAATGGCACGGTCTGGAAGTGGTTAAACAAAATTTATTTGAGTGATAATTCAGAGTCAAAACATTGTTAGCCCAAATAATCACTATTATATTCTTGTGACATGTGGGCAAAAACCGTTCAACATTATCTAACAAATATGGGCAAGCTTGTTTAAATGATGAGTATACTATACTGTCAGGGGTACGACTTCAAGGAACAGCTATTTACTTTCCTCGGCAGCAGATACTGGTACCAAAACTCAGTGACGTAACTACAAGGGAAGCGGCTACTTCGGGGCCCGGGCTGAGAAGGGGCCCGGCGCCCAGCAGCGTAACACTGTCCAAGGAGTTATTTATCTAATAAAGTGTTTCAGGCCAGGTCGGGCCCCTTCACAAACAGTGCGGCGATGGCCTGTCCATCATGTGGAAAAAACTTAGCCCCCTGTTGCCCATGGACCCACCATCTTTTCCGAGCCCCTAGTAGTTCCTACGTGGGAAACTGGGAATGCGAAAAGAAAAAAATAGATTAGGTCAGGACAGTTAAAAAAGCGATGCCCCCCTTGCCCTTGTCAGCGCAGCCCTGGCCCTTGTCTGTAAGCCCCCCCCCCCCTTTGCCCTTTCAGCACAGTCCCTGACCCGACTGCGCCCCTCTGGGCCTTGCCTGTGCAACTGTAAATATAGAAAAAAAAAAGCACCAACATGGTGTACCAAACCCAGCCTCTCAGGGGAAGAAAAATCAAAAGTCAAAAAGCTGAGGACCAGCAAATTGCCGCTTGAGAAGTGGTACTACCGGTGCAGGAGCACACACTACTGCTTTCAACTAACTAAGGGGTGTACAATTTAACCTTTTTAGCAGTGAACTACCGGGTCACTGTATGTCCCATCACACACTCTGCCACCAGTTGTCTGCTATAAAACAGAAGGCCCCAATTGGCTAAGTCGCCCACTGAGCAAGCACCATCTTCAAACATACAACATCCACCATATACTGTATGTCAATAGGGTTGTGTTATTTCAAAGGCCAATATTGCTGAACTTACTTAGTTCTGCTGTTGTGACCTAGTGGCATGTTCCCACTTCCTGGCCAACAATCCCTGGGTGATGGCCTCCCAGGCAGTACCTGACATGGTATCAACCAAAACGGGTGTCACATATCTCCGTATGATCAATGTTATCAGCTTCCCTGCATCCAAGTGAGGCATCCAGAGGATTCCAGTCAGATCTACAGGAAGAATGTATTATGCCTCTGATGAACCACATGGTGTGTACAAAATTTTCGCCTACCAATGGCCTGCAAAAAACTGACCTTATACAGATACAATTTATGGGTGGCGTCCGTTTTTTCCATGCAGAAACGGATCCACAAACACAGACATGGGACAAGTCCAAAAATTAAAGAAATGGGCATACAGATTTTTTTCACACTGTACATTTATTTTTTTTGCAGACCCATAGAAATAAATGCATGTTATCCGCAAAAAAGACAGATCGGAAGCGGATAAAGTCATAAGCCCTTACAGTACATACTACTACTTCCCATGTAGCAGTCATGTAATTTTTGGCCCCATGATATCTCCAGCCGAAGCTGGAAGCATTTGTGTCAACGGAAGCCAAACACATAGTGTATATGGCAACTGACGGTACCATGTGTGCAGTTCTGCCCCACAGTAATTAGTCTGGCATGCATGACCAGGGGTGCACCACCAATGAGGCCAGGTGAGGCGATTGCCTCAGGTGGCACCAGGAAGGGGCAAAAGGGAGGCAGGGGAAGGGCCATGGGCAATGAACAGTTTCATTGTGGCAAAGAGGTTAGGTTAAGAAATTGCCATTTTAGTTTTAGCCACAGGCAGCAGAAAGGCTAGGTGCAACTCTGCTCATGACCATCAAAAAATGCTCAAAAAACTCCCACAAACCACCCAATTTGGAGTAAATTTGCTCACACTCTGTCCTTTCCCTGCCCTTTTGCCTATGGTTCATGTAAGAGCAACCCAACATGGCCAATACATAAAAAAAGAAAAAGGAAAGTTTGGCAACCTGTTAATAAAACATTTATTTTAGTTTTTTCTACTATAACAATGAAATAAGAGTAACGTATTACCTTACCATCTCATATTTGTGATTTGCAGGTCAAGGATCAAAACTGTTATTAAATTCATAGCAATGGCATGAAATTATCTGTAGTTCAATCACTACAAAAGCAGGAAATATATTCACCTGAGATCTCATGGGGTTTATAATAAAATGGCATGGGAGCTGCTACTGCTGAAGAGACTTTAAAAGAGTGTTCCAAGTTATTAAAATGTGTTCTTCAAAGCATCTGATAACATTCAGTCAAAAGACCTTTCATATGAGAAACTCATTAGGATTAATTCATTTGTACATAGATAAGCATTTGCTCTCAGACCTCCATGTTCCCAACCTTTCTGCTCCCTTGTATTAATGCGGCCTCATTAACCAGCACGGTTAATTAAATGCAGTTTTATCCCTTGCACTTTAGGTAGCTTTCAGCACCCTGGTCACCTGTAATCCTATGGAGTGTCACAGAATACATTACTGAGGGATAAACACAAAATGGGAGGCTTACGTTTCATCCCTCCGGGAATTCTTATGTGACTGTTTTTATATAGATAGTCTGCATTTAAATCACAGCGCTTATGCAATATAGTACAATTATTGAGACGTTTCTAATGAGATTGGGTTATTCAGAAATTATGGGAAGGGGTTTTCACACATAGGCCCCTTTCACACGAGTGAGTTTTCCGCGTGGGTGAACGCATAGCACCCGCACTGAATCCTGACCCATTCATTTCAATGGGTCTGTGTACACGAGCCTTTTTTTGTCTCGCATCACTTTTGCGTTGCGTGAAAAAAGTAACATGTTCTATATTCTGCGTTTTTCACGCAGCCCTGGCCCTATGGAGGTGAATGGGGCTTCAGTGAAAAACGCATTGCATCCACAAGCAAGTGCGGATGCAATGTGTTTTTCACTGATGGTTGCTAAGAGATGTTGTTTGTAAATCTTCACTTTATCACGTGCGTGAAAAACGGATGAAAAAACGCATTGCACCTGCGCAGAAAAAACTAAACAACTGAACGCAATCGCAGACAAAACTGACTGAACTTGGTGCAGTGTTGGTGCGAGTTTCACTGAACGCACCCAGACCGAATCCGTATTGTTCGTGTGAAAGAGGCTATAGCGTTTTGATGCAGTTTGTGAAGCCTAGCTCAGGACTAGTTTATACAGGAACGGAAAGTACTGCATATGAGAAGGATTCAGCTACTGTTCATTTTTTAGAATCCACTGCACACGTGAAATGGATGGTAAGAATGTGTATAAGACTGAATCCTGTTGGGATCAATCAAAGGCTAAATTTCTTTAAGCATTTTTAATTTTAAAGAAACATTAAAAATAACAATTGTTGGTTTGGTTTATGCAGCTTGCATATTTTACAATACAATACCAGCTGCTGGCAAGAATGAAAAAACAAAACAATTCTATGCCTTAATCGGCTCCTCTTGAGTAGTGGGAGGCAGTGTGCTATGACTTGAAGCGTATAGTATCAGGACATTGTGTGCATCGATGGAAAATACATCTTGGAGCCGGACAGCTTCAGGACAGAATGCGGCAGCTGACAGACAAGCAGTACCCAAGTGGAGATGATTAATGTATGCCAACTGCTTTATTGTTACCACTTTTTGCATATAGCTCATAAAAATTGTAGAAGTTGTTCCACAAGGAAACAGCAATGCCCTCTAGTTGTGTGGACCTAAAGAGCGCACATTAGTATTCATGTATTTCATAGGTCAATGGTATATAAAGGGAATGTGTCAGTTCCGAAACCCCCCCAAACTAGAGTAACCGGTTATGTAATTTTTATCTTCATACTCATTTGCATTCTGCATTGTGCTCCAACAAACCAGAAGTAAAATGCATTAAGAGTAGTGTTGAGCGAACTTGTATTTTAAGTTCGGCGTCAAAAGTTCGGGTTCGGGTTATCGAAGCATCCTGTTATGGATTCCGCTACCACGGACCATAATGGCATTTTGAATCCATAAGAGGATTCTTCAATGAACCCGAACCTTGGACAACACTAAGGACCTGGGGTGACATCACCGTCATGTGATCAGTGCAGGGGGCGTGGCTCAGTACTGGATTGGATAAGAGGTGGTAGCCTACCACTAACCCGAACTCGAACTTTGGACCCCGAACCTAAAATACAAGTTCGCTCAACTATAATTAAGAGGACTCCTGTTCTCCTGCACATAGAGAGGACTCAAGGAATAGTCCTCTCAATGCATTTTACTGTTGATTTGTAGGTGCACAGTGTCAAACTGTTGAGTATGAAGATACAAATTACATAATTGAACTCAGCACCACTGTAAACCGCTTTTCTCTAGTTTGGGGGGGTGTTTTGGACCTGACTAGGGATGAGCGAACTTGATGTTTTCAAGTTCAGGTTCGGTTTTCGGGTTCGGTGGCAATTCTATTATGGATTCCGTTATCACGGAATATAGCTGAATCCTTTGACAGAATGGACCACGGAAGAGGAAGTTTGCATTCAGTCATAATAGACGTCTATGGGCCGCATGACGAATCCGGCTAACAGTTTCCCTCCATTACTGTTTCTCACCCTGAGTCCAGGTGACCTGTTAGTCTGACCAAAATTTGCAGATTGACCTGGGTGTAACTGGAGATGCAGCAACCTCTTCAGGTTATGCAGAGACAAGAGTTCACTATCAATTCTCAGAATCCCCACCAGAAAATATCAGTGTTCAGGAGAGACTGCAAGATTTAAAGGCTATGCACACCTTCAGGCCAAAGTTTTTAATTGAAATCCATGTATCATGGGTTTAAAAGTATTTAAATATTTTTAAACATTTGAACTGCTTGATTTCTACAGCTTGCATGCTTTACAATATATTACCGGCTGATGGGTGTCATTCAGTGCTTACTCCGTCAGATGAGCTCTCTGCAAATCTAAGCTTACATTTTTACAAGCGTATAAAAGGGATCCCAGCTTAGATGATTTCTCAGGAAAGCCGAAAAGATCGGCATTGCCGTTACTCCTAGACGTTTTGCTCTTTCTGCAACTGCCAAGCCCTCTCCACTTTGATTGGTAGGGCCATGCAGTGAAAACGTCATCACGACTGCCTGGCCCTGTCAAAGTGCAGTGGGCATGGATAGTTTGCTTATAGTTAAATATCATTTTTCACATTGGACCAACACAGGTACCTTCAACTGCCTGGTCAGGCAGTTTCATAGGTACAAATCTGCAGACAGATGCCCTTTATTGCAATTCAATAACAGGAAAACCCTATGGTGCCATATCTTATTTATACCAGGCCATTGTAGTTTGCAACTAGTCTTATATTTATCGCCTTACATTATAGCAAAGACAAGGAGAAGTCATGAGAATATGACTTGTTTAAGCCCTTTACTAGATGCTGTGCTATGAAATCTGACATAAATCTGTCAGAGTGCTGCTCCTTTTTCAGAAGCCTTTCTCTCTCTCCTCTCCTTTTTGCATCAGCAGAGGGAGAGAGGAAGTTGTAAGTGGCAAATCAGCCTTTGGGAAAAACTTCCTGATGCCCCAGGACCAGATCCAATCATGTCCTTGTGTTACAGCAATGGGTGTAGACAGGGCTGCCATCAGAAATTTTACACAGCTCATGACGTCATCGCGCCTCCTGCACCGGCCTCTGATAGGCTGCGGGCCTTGTGCCGGCAGCCTATCAAAGGGAAAGGGAAGGGAGATGCCTCCCTCCCCTGCCCGGCCGCAGCACAGCCTTCTGTATCGCTGTCCTGAGGAGGACGATACAGATGACTATAGAGATGAACGCTTCCATAATGTAAGCGTTCATCTCCCTGTGACCTGCCGCCACCGTGGGCCCCCTTCCCGGAGCCAGAGCGAGGCCTTAGGCGGTGCACAAAAAAAAACAGTCTCGGGACCAACCAGACCCCCCCCCCTTACTGGGGTATCGGCTGTACCCCCTGATGGCGGCTCTGGGTGTGGAGCCACTGTTTTAACCAACCGGATTGTCCCTTTATTCCCTATACTGTGATCTGTATTTCACTGCAGGGAAACCACCAGGTAGCTGCCTCTTGGAATAGTCCCAGTGGGGTAAATAGTTGGCCCACGGAGGTCATAGACACTGGTTCTGGGAATCAAGGGGTCAGGCAGAATGGTAGTCAGAGACAGGCCAAGTTTAGGGCTGGCAGAGTACGTGCACAACAAAACCAGGTCCGACATCAGGGCCGGCAGCACTGAGTCAATACAGCACAGGTCAGATCAGACAGCAGAGAATCCAAGCCAGGAAGTGGACAGAGGTCAGTACACTGGCAGACAACCATACCTTTGCAGGGAACTAGCAAAGCTAAGAGCTTTATTGCTTATTCATTGTCAGGAACCCAATGTATTTAGTAATTAACCACTAGTGGCTGCTGTTTCACTCACTCTGAACTATTGTGTAGCACTTCTGCTCATCACTATTGGAGGCTGTTTGCTAGCCGATGTGTGCTGCTTGGAAACTATCTTGTTTCTTGTTTGGGCCTACTTTTACCCATGTGGCAATTTAATCATTGCTCAAGTATTTTGACTTGTTCCAGTCTCCTGCTTCTCAGAGGCATCTTAGCCAGACCGTTGCTACTCCTTTCTGTCTAACCATATCTTGATCTACACTTGAAATGGCACTACAGACAAAATCTCTACAGTTCATAACTGTTCCTATCCTGACGTATTCCATCTGGCTAACAGATTACAGCCGTGTTTACCAGTATCATAACAGGAACTTCAAAACTGGGCTATGGTTCCATCTTCTTCATACACCCTTATACAGTCACACTGGCTGGTCCATATGTATAGCTTCCTGGTACTGCAGTTCAGTCCGATTCACATTAGGGTATGGCCACATGGTCAGGTTTTTGCATGTAGTTTCAAAAGCCAAAATTAGGAGCAAATCATAAAGTCTAAGTGAATATGAACCTGGAATACTGTCAAACAACCACCAGCGGTCAGACTAATGTCAATACACCTAGTTTAGTCTCAAGAACTGCTGTGCGACTTTTAATAAATACTTGTTTTTTTTGTGAGGCAAGGTAACCACTGTTTTTATTTTTACAACATTCATTTGACAGGCTGGATCATGTGCTATTTTTATAGAGCAGGTTGTCATGGACGCAATGATATCAAATATGTCTACTTTCTTTGTTTGTTTATTTCAGATTTACATAATAATCATTTTTGAAAAAAAAAATTATGTTTTTGTGTCCCATTTCTGAACGCCATATTTTTTTAATTTTTCTGCCGATCATCTTGTGCAGGGGCTCGTTTTTTGCAGAAAGTGTTGATGTTTCTATTGGTACTATTTTTGGGTACATATGATTTTTTGATCATTCATTATTGCACTTTATGGGGCAAGGTGACCAAAAAATTGTTTTTTTTAGCACAGTTTTTATTTATTTATTTTTACAGTTTTCACCTGAGGGATCAGGTCATGAGACATTTTTATAAAACTGATCGTTACGAACGTGGCAATACGGCAATACTTTTTCTTATTTATTTCAGTTTTACACAATAATAGCATTTTTTTAATAAAAAAATGATGTTTTAGTTTCTCCATAGTCAGAGAGCCATAGTTTTTTTAGTTTTTGACCCATTGTCTTAGTTGAGGTCTAATTTTTTGCAGGATGAGGTGACAGTTTGATTGGTACTATTTTGGGGGGCAAATGCCTTTTTGATCACTTGGTGTTGCACTTTATGTGATGGTAATTGACAAAAAAATAGCTTTTTTGGCACTGTTTTTTTACAGTGTTCGCCTGAGGGGTTAGGTCATGTGATATTTTTATAGAGCTGGTTGTTAGTTATGGACGCGGCGATACTTAATATGTATACTTTTTTATTTTACTTTAACACAATAATAGCATTTTTGAAACAAAAAAATGATGTTTTAATGTCTCCATTTTCTGAGAGCCATAGTTTTTTTATTTTTTAAGTGATTTTCTTTTTTTGCGGGATGAGGTGACGTTTTTATTGGTACCATTTTGTGGGACATATGCCTTTTTGATCACTTGGTGTTGCACTTTTTGTGATTTAAGGTGACAAAAATGGCTTTTCCTGACAGTTTTTATTTAAAAAAAATTTATAGTGTTTATTGGACAGGATAAATCATGTGATATATTTATAGAGTCGGCGGTCACGGATGCAGCAATACCAAATATGTCTATTTTATTTATTTTTTCTATTTTTAAAACTTTTTAAATTACTTAATTGGGGATTTTTTTTTTTACATCTAAAACCTTTTATAGCAGCCCCAGTTACATGGCAAATACAGCCCCCGTAGAGGCTGTACGGCAGAGTACATCGCTGTACAGCCTCAGTGCAGGGATGATCGAGCTCTGTGAAAGACTCGACAGCTCCTGCACTCTCCCGGCCCCGGCGGTCACATGACCACTGGGCTAGAACAGGAAGCGGCCTAGCGCTTCCTCACCTGTATACAGCGATCTAGAAGGCAGGGAAAACTGGGAACTATCCCTGCCTTCTCCCTGGGGTGCCCTGCTGTAACTGACAGGGGCCCCTGACACAGCAGCTGCACGATTAGCATTCAACTGCGATCTCTGCGATCTCCATTCAGAGATAAACAACCACTATCCGGAAATTTATAGTCAATGGGCAGATGATAAGTGGTTAATGTAAAATAGCTTTAACTTCTAGCAATATCTCGGTTTAGTTTCCTCTTTGTTAAGCTGTTGAAAGGTTAAGTTGCTTTTCGCAGCGGTCAAGGTCCTTCTGTGTCTTGTAGGTTAGATCATTTCTGCAGGAGCCATTAGAACAATTATGATTAATGCGTGTGTTTGGTTGTATGCAGATCAGTGTTAACAAGCCTTGCATACTCCAAATACTAATTGGTTTCATTTGCCAGCCGTGCAAAACAAAAGATGACTTCCAATCCCTTGAATATATTTCTTAGGCCCGGTGTTCTCTATTTGTGTAACACAAGGTGTAATTTGTTTCCTCATTAAAAAAGTATACTGCCAAAAGCCTTCAAGGGTTTGCAAAGAATTTTCCTCTCAAACTAAAATAAATTAGTGGTGTCAGGTTCTGAATGGGGTCATTACTTGTTAAAATACACTGATTCATTTTGGAAAAAATAAAGCATTTTGCCCTAACCTGGACCTATTCTGTACAGTAATAAGGCTATCATGGGGGTTTACTGGATTATATAACATGTATTTTTTCCTATTGCATCTACATTATGGCTCTGTAATAGTAATGGATTGTCATCTAGAGAGAAATAGCAGATGCATGTGAATTTTTGTGCAATGTGAATGGCACACAGATGCATCTATATTTTTAAAGGGAATCTCCCACCATGATCTTGGAAGGTAATATATGAGTAGTACTGCAGATAAGGAAGCCAGATTGCTGTTTTATTTTTAATTTTTCTATTGTCCTACATTCCCCCACTGTCAGGGTTTAACCGCTTCAACCTCCCTAGCTTAAACACCCTTAATGACCACATGTGTGCCACTTTTTTGCAGCCTGAGTGCGCAAAGGGGCCCTAAAACCAATGAGTACCTTTAGGATTTCACAGGGCATTTTTACGCATTTGGATTCCAGACTTCTTCTCACGCTTTAGGGGCCCCTAAAATGCCAGGAGAGTATAAATACCCCACATGTGACCCCATTTTGGAAAGAAGACACCCCAAGGTATTCCGTGAGGGGTATGGCGAGTTCATGAAAAAATTTATTTTTTGTCACAAGTTAGTGGAATATGAGACTTTGTAAAAAAAAAAAATTAAAAAACAAATATATCAATTTCCGCTAACTTGTGCCAAAAAATAAAAATTCTGTGAACTCGCCATGCCCCTCACGGAATACCTTGGGGAGTCTTCTTTCCAAAATGGGGTCACATGTGGGGTATTCATACTGACCTGGCATTTTAGGCGCCCCTAAAGTGTGAGAATCCAAATGCATAAAAATGGCCTGTGAAATCCTAAAGGTACTCATTGGTTTTAGGGCCCCTTTGCGCACCCAGGCTGCAAAAAAGTGTCACTCATGTGGTATCGCCGTACTCGGGAGAAGTAGGGCAATGTGTTTTGGGGTGTATTTTTACATATACCCATGCTGCATGTGAGAAATATCGCTGTAAACGACAACTTTTTACATTTTTTTATTCAAAGTTGTCAATTTACAGAGATATTTCTCTCACCCAGCATGGGTATATGTAAAAATACACCCCAAAGCACATTGCCCTACTTCTCCTGAGTACGGCGATACCACATGAGTGACACTTTTGCAGCCAAAATGCGCAAAGGGGCCCAAATTCTAATGAGTACCTTTTAGGAGGGCATTTTTACGCATTTTTCTTCTCACGCTTTAGGGCCCCTAAAATGCCAGTAGATTTCCCCACATGTGCCCCCATATAGTAATTTCGCACACATGCCCCATACGGTAATTTCCACGACTGGCCTGCCAGTATAGTAATTTCCCCACACTGTCCCCATACAGTAATTTCCACACTGCTCCATATAGTAATTTCCCCACACTGTCCCCATACAGTAATTTCCCCACACTGCTCCCATATAGTAATTTCCTCACTACTGCCCCTATAGTAATTTCCCCACACTGCCATCCATTAATTAATTTGCCTCACACTGCCATCCATTAATTAATGTGCCCCACACTGCCATCTATTAATTTGCCCCCACAACTGCCATCCATTATTAATTTGCCCCAGAACTGCCATCCATTAATTAGTTTGCCCCACACTCTCATCCATTAATTTGCCCACACTGCCATTTATTAATTATTTTGCCCCACACTGCCATCCATTAATTAATTTGCCCATACTGCCATCCTATAATTTGCCTCACACTGCCATCCATTAATTTATTTGCCCCCATACTGCCATTTATTAATTTATTTGCCCCCATACTGCCATTCATTAATTTGCCCTCACACTGCCATCCATTAATTTATTTGCCCCATACTGCCATCCATTAATTTTCCCCCACAACTGCCATCTATTAACTAATTTGCCCCACTGTCCTTATATCTCCCCCAAGTTAGCACATACACATAAAAAATAAGGTATATACCTGTATGCTGAATGGTGTGGCAGGCGCGCGTACATCAGAGCGTGCGCGGCGCCACTACAGGCGCGCGATGACGTCATCACGCGCCGCCACGATAATGTCATCGCGCACGCCGGGCTTACCACCACACAGGCCTCAGGCCTACTAGGCCTGAAGCCTATGGCGGTGATAGGTGGCAGGGCAGGGAACTATACGCTCCCATGCCCCGCCGCAGTACGTGGGTGTTCGGGTCGGCGCTGGGCCTCCAGCGATGCCGGGCCAGGGGCGACCGACCCGAACGCCCCAATTATAATCCGCCACTGCATCCAGTCCACTCTTAAATTCCTTTATTGTACTCAGTGGCACTGAGTGGCAGTGTAGGCACTGTTCCATTTTATATATATTCCATATTGGGGGTGTGTTTGTTCATGTCAGTACTGTGATAGGGTTTTCTTACCCTATATAGGAGAGATAATCGGTGTCTTCTACGCATGGGAGGGGAGCCACATGTCTTGGCTACCATTTGTATTGCTGCCATATATATTTTTGTTAATATTGACATTATTTGTATTGCTGGTCTTTTTATCAACTAATAAAGTTTATGAAATTGTATTGCGTGTCGCTTTATGGTCATTTGGTGATATATTTCACTTCAATAGGGCTGATCTGTGCCCGGTGAATGTGTTCTCATTGTGCTGCGACCGGGTCGAAGGGGCGATACGTGAGCTATTACGGTAGTAGTTGTTTTACTCACAGTTCTGTAGCGCTCCCTGGGCCAGCGTGCAGTGTAGGGAAGGCTATCACCAGTTCCTTTGTGGCCCACTCTGGTGGACAGGGATTGCTGCCAGATGGTGGTTGAGGTGCCCTTGGTGGAATGGTTTAAGGTGCCGTGGAGGCAGGGTCCCTGGTGTTCGTGAAGCCAGCACCGTTTAGTGCAAAGGAGGGTGGTAAAAAGGATGAGGAGTAAATGGTTGTAAACAACTGAACTTTTTACTTAATCAATTGCCTTGAGGTAGTTAGTGGAGTACATATACATGGCGAGGGTGACAACCCATATGATGCATACACGATTGGGTTAGCTGCAATCATAGTAACAGGCTTGACAATAGGTGCATTGAGATTTTCCTTTGGCTGGTATGAGAAAGTTCCTTTCTAACCATCCCCACTCTGCCCATACTCTAGCTGCCAGATACTGGATATAATAATGACTCTTACTTGTGTTTGGCAACCCACAGGGCGGTCTCCCTAACAGCAGGCATGAATCCTCTGCTCCATTATTTGCACTGGTTGCTTTAAAAAACACTGGTCCACAATATCCATAGAAGTATGTGATAATGGACAACCTTGTGCCTTGTCTTCCTGATGTGTCCAGGTGCTTTTAGGCTTCGCCTGGTCACTGGTGCTGTGGAGTCCATGAACTAATGCAGTTTCTATCTCCACTAGACTTTCTCTATATACGCAGTTTACTCTGGTCTGTGCTAGGTAGCTGTAAGGATGTGAATGGATGTAATGACATTCACATCTAAAACAGCCTGTTATAAGGAATTACAGCTATATACAGAAATACATTGACAAGGTATAATGCATACGCCCAAAGTTATACAGGGCCCCACCACCATCACGGAGTGGGACACTGTAATTGGCCTAGGCCAGGGATGGGCAAACTGCGGCTCTCCAGCTGTTGCAAAACTACAACTCCCAGCATGCAAAGACTGCTTACAGATATCAGCTTACAGATATCAGCTTACAGCAGGGCATGCTGGGAATTGTAGTTTTACAACATCTGGAGAGTCGCAGTTTGCCCATCCCTGGCCTAGGTAAAGCTGCAAGAAGGTTGTGCTGGTGCCTTCTCAAATAGCTGATTGGTGGCGGTCCCGGGTGTAGGACCCCAACCAATAAAATACTGTGGATAGGTCCTCAGTTAATAAAATCTCAAAAAACCTCTAACATTCTCCTTAGACTTCAGTGGGTGATTTATAACCACAAAACATATTAAAGTAACATGTGCTGTACATTTTATATGGCCTTGTGAAAAGCTCTATGACATATAATGCAGACCATATAAATTCAGACTGAATTCCACTTCAGATGCTTCGTTCAACACTATTTATAATATTATGTCATGTTTGCATTGTACACCAGCAGTTGAGGTATGGTTGGCATAGGGATGAAGCTAACCACCGCACTCCTCCCCTCTTGGTTGGAGTGGGCTGATCAGCAGGAGTCAAGAGGAGGAGTGCTAGATAATAAGGAAGGGGTTCAGCAGCAGGGAAGGGGTTAATGCAGGGAATAAGGGGAAGGCAGTAAAGGATACAGCAACAGGAAAGGAGTTAAGGGGGCCAATATATCTGTTGGTGAGATGGGGTAAATGCAGGGAGCAATAAGGGGGAGGCAATAAGGGGTAAAGCAGCAGGGAAGGGGTTAAGGGGCCAATATAAAGGGTTAGTATACCGTTGGTGGTATAGTGGTTATTGCAGGGGAGCAATCAGGGGTTATACCGTTGGTGGTATAGTGGGGTTAATGCGTTGGTGGATAGTGGTGAGGGGCTCAGGGGAACAGCAGGGGAGGCAGAGGGTTAATGTGGGGCTGAAGGATACTCAACCATCAATATGCTCGTCCTGTCCAGGGTATGACTCTTCTTAAGTGGGCGGCTTGGCTCTTCTTTACCTCAGTGCAGGGGCCGCCGGATAATTATATCTGGCAGCCCGCACCCCAGAGCCGCCCGCGCTGTGGCACATGCTGCGAGTTCAATGCATAGAACTCACTCATGTGAAACCAGCCTTAAAGCTCAGTTCCAGAACGAATAACAGAGGAGTAGCACAATGCATCATTTAAAAAAAAAGATGCTTCCACCTTAGTTCATTGGGAACACAAGTAGTTACATAGTTGGTTTCTAAAGATTAATTTCTACTCATTACTATGTATACTATATCTTTGTTTGCTCTGTTTATTTAGCCACATCTTAAAATGGGAAAACCATATGCAGTAGACTGAGATTAGAAACATACTCACTGTTTATAGGCACGGGTCTTAGGTTCTTTATAGCAATGATATATGTGAAAAGGTCAGCTAGCTGCACAAGTCCAAATGTTTTAGCTATTAGAAAAACAAACCATTAAACGTTATGATATATAGTACACAATGGAAACCACTGACTAAAGGTCATGGAAGCGGTATATCTTACCTTTTTTTACCTGTGGTATATACTTTATATGGTTGCGTTATGAAGAAAATTATTTTGCTCATAAACGTTACCAAATGTACTCTCAAGAAATCTGTAAGCACAGAATATCTGGCACCTCTGGCTATATAGCATGCCCCCGAATGCATATACACACAGATGTAAAGGGAATGTGTAACACACACACACACAAATAGAGTACTGTGTAAAAGTTTTAGACAGATATGGATAAAATACTTCAAAATAAAAATGTTTTAAAAAATAGAAGTGTAAATACTTTACTTATGAATTAACAAAATGTGAAATGAATGACTAAAAGAAAAAATCTAAATCAAATCAATATGTGGTGTGAGCAACATTTGTCTTCAAAACGGCATCAGTTCTCCTAGGCATACTTGTACACAGTTTTTGAAGGAACTTGCAAGAAGTTATTATTATTATAAACACACATATTATTTTATATATATATATATATATATATATATATACACACATACACCCCAATTATATATATATATATATATATATATATATATATATATATGTATATATATATATATATATATATATATATATATATACACACACACACACACACACACACAGATAAACACATATACTGTATAAATACACACACAGATAAAAGTAGTTTAAAAGATCATTCAAGCAGATCATCGGCAGTGGCTGCCGGGTGTCAGACCCCCGCAGATCAGATATTGATGACTTATCCTAACAGTAGGACAGTACCACAGATACCTTTGTACAGATATTGTCTTTGTCTTCATCTAGTCATCACTACAAGTGCAGATGTCAGAGTTCATGCACCCTCCTATGTAAGTGGTCATCCACCCCATAAAAAAAGTGTTTTTTTTACTTCAATCTTACTCTTTTTGACACTGAGAAATAAACACTAGAAACTAAGAAGAAAGAACTTTCTTAACAAAAAGTGCTCACATGTGGCTTTAGCTGTGACCTTTTTGATCTCAAGACATGATGAAAAGAGAGTGAGCTCAATTACTGTAACTGGAAATGATAGGCGAGACCTCATAGTTCTGCCGTGAAGATATGAAATCCTTTATGTTCTGCTGGCAGTGTACATCCTGCTCTGTATAATAACTGTCACTGGTTGGACGATTAGATCATATCAGCTCTTTCTAGTCTGTCTATGTTCATGCTGCTTCACTAAGCATGTAAATGAGAATGAAGAAAATGAAGACTAAAATGTCAGAGCTAGACCAGTGGATATTATAGTTTACTGCAACTGGATAATGGCACTGACTGATGAACTGAAATGAGCACTGAGACTGCCCACTAGATTTTATGTTGTTCATCAGGATGAAGGCGTATGTCTACATTTTTACTAGGTTAATAGTTGTTACTAGTGTTGAGCAAATCAAAGTCCACAAAGTGGAATTCTATCCGAATTTCAGGGAAAATTCGATTTGCCCCGAAGCTGAATTTCCTCATGCTTTGTGGTAGCAAATTGATTTTCTCTGAATAAAAAATCATACTTACCTCATCCATTTGAACATGAAGAGCCGGCCTCACATCATGACGGGTCGCGCGAGATTTCGTGCTAGCTCTTCAATGAAGAGAGCGGCGGCCTGCTCTCCGCAATCAAATGGATGAGGTAAGGATGGTTTATTATGCCGCGATCAGCTACGAACGCGGCATTTGAGGGGTACAATGATGTGGATCAGCACTATAGCATTGCACCCAGTACTTACAGAGAACTGTGCTTTGTGACTAAGTAATTCGTTATGACGCCAATTTTTTTGTAAAATTCGGCAAAGCAGCCGAATCAAATTTTTGAATACTTTGCTCATCACTAATTGTTACAATTGCTTATCATAAGAATGATTGCCTGATGTAAATAAATGAGGTATTCTGGCTTCAGAATATGGCTGGTCTACTCTTAATGTAGGTCCACTGAAAAAAGTATAAGTAATAAATACTAAATACTAGTGTCCCTCAGACGTATTGTTGCAGCGAGTCCAAAAAGTGCTGTGGGTAATTCGCAAGTAGTAGTCTAGTAGGAAAGTGGACCGCGCTCTATTCCCATATCCTCCTCTTTTGTTAGCATAGGTGACCTCCTGGGTTAACAAGGATCCCCTTCTGTTCTGTAAAATGATCGTAGTATACAATAGTGAAGCTCCGTTAGATGAATACACCACGGTATATATAAGACCTACTTACAAGCCGCTGGACAATAATTCAGCCTTCAGTGATCTCATAACCGCGTAAACGGTCTCCACAATCTTCCCCTCTTCCCACGATCGCTTAATCGTAGCTGCAGGTGAAATACCTCCAATAGTGTAATACCGCCAATTGCATTTCCTTAAAAGTAATTTATTGTACTTACAAAAGTCGCATAAAACTTTGCATAAAATACAAACAACCCGACCCGGGTTTCGCACCCTGACGAAGCGAAGTGGTGCGAAACCCAGGACTATAGACTGTATACAAAAAGAAAACGGAACAGAAACTAAAAATCATAAGCTCAAAGAAAAACATATCCATGGAAATGCATGCCAGGGGTGATCAGAAAGGTCTGACATGCTTTCATGGATTGAGCCTGAACTAAATCAAAACGACATATCAGTCCGTCAATGCAAAATGAAAACAATGAAAACAGAAAAGGAAAACTGAACCAATCCAACTTGAGAATGAAATAACTGTAAATCACAAAAAAGCCCTGCATATCGACAGAGAACAATATACAGGTGGGCAGAGTGCAGGTAGCCAAATATATATTATATTGGTATTGATACCCTGAAACAGTGGATATCTGCAGACCTCGGGCCCTTGGTACAAAGGTCAAGGTTGAAAAACTGCTCTGTGATCTTCTATCATAACGCACAGTCCCGATCTACTTTATTTTTATACGGATTAGTGTGAACTGAGCCCACAGCACTACGGTGACCTGCTAGTGGTGTTGGGAACTTGGGTCCGGCAGGTGACTCACCCCATCAGACTGGTGTCACCCGGTGTGGCCCAGACCCGCAGCCCCCCCCCCCCCCCCCGTGCAACGCCACTGGGATGATGCACAGTTATGGGAGAATATGCGGATGATGAATTTACTATGACCTCAGGGTCACTCTTATCCATACTCCTTTTTCCAATTAGACATTTGCAGGTGAGAGTAGACGCGTATGAGAAACCTCAATGTTCTGGGCGTACAGCCAAGAGCAATTCTGCTTATCTTCAAGGTTTTTTGTGTCTAAATGTAAGAATATTAAAATCCCATATAGTGTTTTACCTCTCTTGGAATAAACCAGAAGAACTTGGCTCACAGCAAGGAGTCTGTGGTCTATAGTTTTTTCTCCTGAGTACTCAGACATCTGCTAATTCGGAATCCACTGCTCATCTGGCATTGGGGTCTTTTCCCCAACAGAAAAGCGGCTCCCAATGTGGGGCACGACTAAGTCCTTCCTGCTGAGACCCCCGACGTCTGGACATGCCATACCAGGACTAACAGACGAAAACCAGCGCTGAGGTAAGAGGTTTTTCTTACAAGTAGTCTGTACCTCCTTGTCTGGCATTTGTCTTGTTCAAGGGTCCGGCAGAATAAGGTAACTTTACAGTCATGCGTATGAGTGGTGGATGGATTCAAACCAGGATTTTGGCTTGGGATTGTTCTGGGAGAAGCTGTTTATATTGTCTATTGTGTATATAGAATCTGGCACGAAGTTAGGGGAAGGGGCCAGAAGCCCGGAGAGGCTTTGGCTTTAAAGTAACACAGAAGTATACCTGAGAGGGTTGGGAAGCTTCTGTGGGAAAAGTAACAAAGTAGGTACACCTGAAAGGACAGAGTGGGGAATCCACTGTGGGAGAAGATAGACGTCTAAGGTTCCTCCTAGTAAGCACAGATTCAGGAATAGACAATGAGTAATCAGAACAGCGTTCCCGAAGAGTATGAGACAGCTAAACAACTGGTAGAAAAGAGAGGTGGCAAAAATGGCTTAATGGAATTAGATAAGGTGTTGGAAAAAGCAGGTATGAAGCATGGAAACCTCAATCTAGAGGTTTGGGAAAGGTTTAAGCACACCCACAGTGGGTGGATTAAGGATCATGCATGTGAAGATGTAGTTA
Organism: Bufotes viridis; assembly: GCA_033119425.1. Taxonomy (NCBI): domain Eukaryota; kingdom Metazoa; phylum Chordata; class Amphibia; order Anura; family Bufonidae; genus Bufotes; species Bufotes viridis. The sequence continues at coordinate 50,805,144 of CM065599.1, read as the reverse complement.
GCATCTGGATTAAGGTAACAAAAGAGATAGAAACTAAAGGTTGGAAGCTACAAGTTTGCAGGGGAAAGTTGTACTACAAACCCCCTGAAGAGGAAACTGAAAAGGTTAAATCTGGAGGTTCACCACCTTATAATCCTTCAAAGGTACATGCCTCTCTCAAGGACCCTGCACAGGGACCAGAGGGATGGATATGCAGAACCTGTGGGAATCAGAATCCAGATTGGACTGAAACCTGCAGAGCATGTGGTGCCTCCAGATACCATACTGGATTATATCCAGTGCTATTGAGAACTGGAATTATACCACAGGTCCCACAGGCGACCGACACCGATGGAGCTGGTGGTGGAGATGGCCAAAATGGTCAACAAGCAGCCCAACCTTCTCATTTTCTCCAACAACACCTTGTAGAGTATGTTCCATGGAGTCCTAAGGACCAACTGGGACTATTGTCAAGGATACCTGACCTACTGACATGACCCATGCCCACCTCCAGAATGTTACAACAGATACAGGTCACTTACAGAATAACATGGGCAGATTTACATAACTTGGTAGCCCTAAAGTTAGGGGAGGCACAGTATAACTCGGTTGAGATACCCTAGAGGGTGAAAGAGGGAAAAATGACCCAAATGTGACCTGGAGGGATTGGGAGAAGACAGAACAGTCAGGGGCAGAGTACTGCAGGACTTTTGACAGATGGGCCAGGACAAAGGAAGATGAGAGTTCACGGAGCCTGAAGGACATAGTGCAGGAGGCTAAATAAGATAGTCTCCTTTGAGTCGAGACTAAGAACTGTCTGGACTGACATGGGATGGGATGCCACAGGGCAAATGGGAGAAAAACTTCTTACGTCTGCCTTTGTGGAAGAACTGAGGCCAGCCTTGCAGGCTAAACTCAAAGCCTGTAAGCCTGAGTGGAGGGTGACACTACTGCCTCAACTTGTTGCTGCTGCCAAGGGACTGGAATTGAACATGTCTAGCTCCATACCCGCCAAAGTAAAAATGGTCTAAGGTCAACAGAAAACATGGTCAGGTCCGCTGGGACAGGGAAGCAGAGGAGGAATGATTTAACATGGTGGAAAGCCAGGACACATTAGGAGAAACGGCTCTGTTCATCCCCAGCAGCAGGAGAATCAACAGACCCAGGGAACCTCACACATTAACCCTGTCTCTGCTGGTTCACAATAGGAGACGGGCAACCCTGTGTCCTTATCTGCCATGAGTATAGCTAAACAAGGGTGTCAAATTCAAATACCAGTGCAAGTGTGGAACAAACAAGTCGCCTTCTTGATGGACACGGGGGCAGCCAAAACAGTCTATAATCCGAAACATGTTCAATCATGGCAGATGAGTGGAGACTATGTACCTGCAGCAGGTTTCACAGGGGAAACAATTTTTGTTCAAGAAACCGTGCCATTGAAAATTAAAGATAGCACAGTTGTAACACAATTGTTGGTCAAAGAAAATTTTCCCTATAATTCGTGGGGTACTGATGTGTTACAAGCCCTAGGGGCACATATACATTTCAATGAGGATGGCACCACCCGGGTAGATATTGGAGCCTCAGATGAGGTTCTGTGTCAAGTTATGGCCTTGTACCCTGAGTCAGGATGCCAGTTACATTACAAGGATTGTGAGGAGTTGCAGGTGGTCCCGAGTAAGTTGTGGGCATCCACAAAGTTGGACATTGGAAAACTTAATTTTACCCCTTTCATGGTTCACCTCAAACCAGGTTGCCAACCACCCCATGTTAAGCAGTACCCCTTGAGTCATGCCCAAGAACAAGCAGTAGCCTTATAGGTGAAGCAGTATGAAAGAATGGGGGTCTTAGGAAGGACCAGTTCACCAGCAAACACACCCCTGTTCCCAGTTAAGAAAAAGCCAGTAAAGGGGCAACCAGTAACATACACCATGGTTCATGATCTTAGGGAGGTCAATAAGGTCACAGTGCTGCAGACTCCCATTCTACCAAATTCACACACTTTGTTATCCCAAGTGCCCACAACTGCCACACATAGACTTAACAAACACATTTTTCAATGTTCTCCTACATCCCAATTCTCAATATTTGTTTGAGTTAACATTTAAAGGTAATCAATATACCTGGACAGTTTTACCCCTTTGTTGTACATACAAGCCCTCCAGTCAGTTATATCAGGCTGGTTCATTACTGATGATGTTGTGTTACTCAAATATGTTGATGATTTACTTCTGTTTGCAGAAAACTGGAAAAGCTGCAGGGAAGCCACACTGTCATTGTTAATATTTCTTGCAGAAAGTGGTTGCAAAGTTTCCCGAGACAAACTGCAATACTGCGGAGCAAGGCACCTTACCGAGGAGAGAAAACAAGCAGTGAAGGACATAAAACTTCCTCAGGGGCCAAAACCCCTCAGGAGGTTTTTGGGCCTGGCCTACTGCAGACCCTGGATAAGGCATGCATCCATGCTTATGCAGCCTTTGTATGATTGCCTGTCATCAGAACCTTTTTGTCTGACAGAACAGGCAATTGAGTCCTTTTTCACTCTGAAACTCGCAATATTGTGTGCACCAGCATAAGGTATCCCAAACTATGAGCAAACATTTAATCTGAGACATTTCCAGAGCTCCAAGGACATAATTGCAGCAGTACATTAGAAACATGAAGATAGGCAGAGACCAGTAGCATATTTCTCTGCCAGATTGGATCCTGTGTCCCGAGGAGTTCCTTCATGTGTAAGGGCTGTAGCGGCTGTTCAGCTTATGGTGGAAAAAGCATCTGAGATAGTCCTCAACTAGTGGTAGTCCTCAACTAGTGGGGGTACCCCCCTAGTGGTACAAACACCACATGACATCCAGGGTATTCTCAGTCAAGTTCAGCCAAAACACATTTCCATGACTAGGCAACTAAGACTACAATGGTCCCTCCTCATGCCAGAAACCATTACTGAATCCTGCTACTTTGTTACCAATCACAGATTCAGAAATGGGGTAGGGAGGTACAGGTCCATTACTTGCAGAGTTAATGGAAACAAAAGATCATGATTGTGAGTATTTGATGCAACAAGATATCTCTGGTTTTTCGTATGTTCATGATAAGCCTCTTGATAACCCTGATTTTGAGTATTTTGTAGATGGAAGTAGGTTCATGGGAGAAGATGGCCGGCTCCACATTGGATATGTGGTGGTCACACAGCATGAGGTAGTACTTGCTGAATCACTCCCTCCTCACATGTCAACACAGGAGGCCAAGCTGAAGGCACTCACTGAAGCGTGTAAAATGGCTAAGGACAAGAAGGCAAACATCTACACAGATTCCAGGTATGCCTTTGGTATTGTGCATGATTATGGACCAATTTGGCAGGTCAGAGACCTTGACATCAGCAGGCCAGCATATTAAGAATAAAGACTCTGTACTTGAACTTATGAACTCTCTGTTGTTACCTGAAGAAGTGGCTATTGTAAAAAGTACTGATGAGGCAAAAGGAAATGACAGGGCTGATAAAGCTGCCAAACTATCTGCCCTCAAGCCCAGAGACACTGAGACTGTGTCAGTGAACGTTCTTGAGCCTCAGGAGATGTCAATGGATATCTTGGTAAAACTGTCTGCTCAGGCAGATGAAGAGGAAAAAGGATCTTGGACTAAGAGAGGTGCTACTCTAAATGAGCAGGGGCTATGGGAGGCTCAAGGTAAGACCTTCGTGCCCAGAGCCTTGTATCCGATGATGGCCCAAGAAGCCCATGGGGTGACGCACCAGGCAAAAGGTCCTATGATCAACACTGTGGCCAAAAGGTGGATTGCTCCAGGGTTTTCCACCATGGCAAGCAGGTTTGTACAAAGTTGCGTGATTTGTGCTGTAAATAATCCATATCAAGTGGTGAAGACTCCAAACAAGCACACGCCTAGGCCATTTTACCCGTTCCAGAGACTGGAAGTGCCCAACCCTGAGGATGGAGATGCTTGCACTGCTACTATTGGCCCTGAGCATTCAAGCTCTACATGTGAACTTGAAAAGTGACTGGGACAATGCCCTTATTAGGCATCATCAGGTTATGTTGAAGAACATGACAAATGCGGACAATTATGTGTTAGGCCTTGTAAACCGAACTAATGATATACAATCTCAGTTAATCCAAGTTACTAACCAGAATACTCTAGTTTTAGATTATTTTACTGCTAAGGAAAAAGGAATGTGTCAAATAATAGGATCTGCTTGTTGTCATTATATAGATCCACAAACCTTCAAGTAAGAGCAGGTATCGAAAAGATGAAGGAAATGAGAGATAAATGGCTGGATGCACATAGTGCTGACAAGGACTCTTGGTGGTCAGATAACTTCTGTTTCTTGAATCCAGCAAACTGGTTTAAAACTGTTGGTGGGTGGTTTATGGGTATAGTACAGGGAATAATACAGATTATACAGAATAATGACGATCTTCACTAACTACATGGTGAGGCAGGAGGTCGGCGGCCAGACACTGGCAGTGTAACTCACTACGTCATGCGCCTGCGCCGTCTGCTTCATTCATGAAGTGGGCGGAGCAGGGTGTCACTTAGTGAGTTACGCTGCCAGTGCCTGGCTGCCCGCCCGGCCCCTACCTCACCCTGTAGTTAGTGAAGATCGTTATTATTACAGTTATTCATAGTATTACTACACTGAGTGGGGCCGGTGCAATACAGTGACTGCATCGGGCCCCGCTGCCACTACAATAGGATTCCGCACATGTAGTGTCCGTGGAGTATGTGCCGACTGAGTCTGTGCACCGTGCATGCGCACTTGACAAATCGGCACACACGCACGGATACCACGCACATAGGGATTTTATTAGTATAGATAAGCCTTAATTAAGGCATTTGTGTGGAGAATTTACTATGAGCTTAGGGTCACTCTTATCAATACTCCTTTTTCCAATTGGGCATTTGCAGGTGTGAGTAGATGCGTGTGAGAAATCTCAATGTTCTGGGCGTACAGCCAAGAGACATTCTGCTTATCTTCAAGGTTTATTGTGTCTAAATGTGAGAATATTGAAATCCTATATAGTGTTTTACGTCTCTTGGAATAAACCAGAAGAACTTGGCTCACAGTAAGGAGTCTGTGGTCTATAGTTTTTCTCCTGAGTACTCAGACATCTGCTAATTCAGGATTCCACTGCTCATCCAGCATTGAGGGCTTTGCCCCAACAGTACATTGATTCATTCTTAAGGATGAGGGGGGCAAATTTAATAAAAACACCTACCAATAAACACCAGTTACAGTATAGTCCCTCAACAGTGTTTGTATTAAATCTGACTATAACCCCTTTATCCTTAAGAATACATCCATGTACTGCAGTACATGGGTGCATTCCTATGGATGAGTGGGGGTATAGTCATATTTAATGTTCAGGTCTACCCCTGAGCTCCCCTTCATATTCTGTCACTCACTATGCTATGAGTTGTAGTTTTGCAACAGCTGAAGAGCCGCAGTTTGCCCATCACTTGTCCAGGGGATAGCACAGCAGCCAGTAACACTCCCTCCCTTCTTCCCTCCTAACAGCAGCGACGCGTGTAGCCTGGCAGGAGCAAGCTGATTGGTGGATGAGGTGGAGCAGCTGCTCACGCCGACAATCACCACCAATCAGCGCAACATGCAGAGCGGCACAGCAAAGGAGAAGGATAATGGCTCTCCTCCTGCTCAAGAATAGCTCCAGCTACGGATCAAGGACGTGTGGGCTGGCGGCATTCAGATTTACTGAATGCTTCCTGCCCTGCTGCCCACCACGCACTTCAGCAAGCCTCACTGCTGCCTACCCTGCACTACAACATGCCTCACTGCTGCCACCCACACTTCTTCCTTCTAGGCCGGCTCACTTTTTAAAGCTTCTGCAATTTGCCAGCCACCATGATTTTGGCACATTCACTTTATAAGACGCACTACTGACTTTTCCCCGACTTTGGGGGAAAAAGGTGAACCCAGCTAAAAATACAGTATATACGATGGTCCCGGAGAACTTTGGTAACATGAGCAAATTTGCAGTGCCAAGCCAGCGGCGGTGTTGATAAGTCAGCAAACATCTTAGAGTCACGGAATCTCTCCTGAAGATTTTGAGTATCCCTGGCCACTATCATCACCTTTTCCTTAAAGTGGTAAAAATGAATCTGGGCAATAACATCCCACGAAGATGTAGGAGATATAGCTTTTGGCTTACGAAGCCTATGTATCCGGTCGATTACCGAATCCGCTTGCGATGCGTCTGGAATTAGCGCCACAAAGATAATAGTACGGACGTTTTCGGACATGGTGATGCCCATGATGTTTATATTTTTTGTTATTTATGTATTTATATTTTTATTCTACAAAAAGGGGGGTGATTTAAACTTTTATTTTTTTACATTTTTTATATATTTGACAGTTTTTTTTATGGTTTTGTAGCTCGTGTTTGAGGCTACAAAACTTAGTATTTTTTTAAAATCCTGTACCAATATGTTTTATGTATTGGTACTAGAATTGCTCATTTCTAATGTTGGCCTGCCTATGTTCATTCTGCACCTCATCTGCAACTTTGCTTTCAATGGTCATTTCACCTAAACCATTGTTTTCAAAGTGTATCTCCCTTACACCATAATTTAAAGGAACAGGAGCAGGTTCTGCAGGAGTGTCGTCACTTGCTGCAGAAGTGTCTCCTCTTCCCCACAACTCCCAGACATTACGTCATGCATGAGCCTATTTGCAACACCAAGTTCATAAGTCTCAGTTCCTACTGGAGTCTCAAACTCAGAGCTACAGGATAGGGCCAGATTTATCACTAGCTAAAGTCCAATTTATGGCATGAAAAAGTCGCAATATTTTGTGCAATCAGTAAAACTGTGCAAAAATTTTCTACTTTTTTTGTCTCTGCGCTATGCTCACCAGTTTTCTGAAAGTGGCGTGAAAGTGGGCGTGTTTTCTCTTGTAAATCAATCTATGCAAATTTACTTTTGCGACAATTCAAAAAATTCGCAAAAAAATTCGCAATTTCACTCCAGTAAGGACGATGCTTATGTTGGGAACGTTATATTTATGCCCTGTGTTTATTACATTGGCACCAAACATAAGGCTCTTTATACCTTTTTTATCTTTTTACCTTTAAAAATGTTGAATTTTATTCAAAATGTTCATCAAAATAAATTAATTAGTTTTTATTATTATTATATTACTATCCATGCCTCTCCACTTTTCTGCGACTTTTTCGTAAAGACGTGCGACTTTTGTAAAGCCACTTACTGAAGGATAAACTGCTACCGTCAATCCACATTTATCACAGTATTGAAGGACCATTAATAAATCTGACTAGCCAAAAGTGATTTTGGACATATGTAAAAGTGCAGTAAGATGTAAGTGTAATGATAAATCTGTCTCCTAGTCCCCAGCTACCAAGATGGCATGTTCCAGGCTCTCCTGACTCCCTGCATCCAACAACGCTTGGACTGGACTGCTATTCACCACAATGTCAGCACAATCTCGAGGACCAGTGTGTATCGACAGCTACCGGGTTGGCAGATAGCGACATGCCCAACCTCGAGCGAGCCTTGCTTTCTATCACATTTTCTGTCACACACACAATAATAGGAACACTCTTACCCACAGACGTCACTGGTTCGGCGCTCTCAGGTCCTATAGGAACATCTCCACAGAAGTCATCATCCTTCTCCTGGATGTTAGGAACCTCCATCCCTTGGTTCCTGGTCACACGATCACATACAGGCTGCTCAGTGCAGCGGTTGCCATGGGAAACGCCTTGGCCTTGAATCCAGTCTTCTTTCTCAAGCCAACGAGTCACACACTCTGCTGAAGACTTTTCCTCAGATTCTCCATCTGCACGATTTAAAGTACTTTCTCTGCTCCATAATTGCCAAAAGAAACGGCAAGTCTCCCAGCACAAATTCTCCCTCTAGGGTCTCACATTTCAAGAGTTCCCACCGTACAGAGCCATAATCCATTACAAAAGGTCAGAGAGTAGACACAGTGGTATCTGTCTCTGGCCCCCTCTACATGAAGTCCAGTACCTCTGGCATAACCCAAGATACTTGTTTGCGGGAATCTCGATTAACCCCCAGTGGGTTTCCCCCTATCGCCAACTCGCAGGATCTTTAACATGCTTTCGCTGATCTCCTGATCTATTGCACAGTCCTTAGGGTGGGACCATTCCCACCAATAATTTGTTGCACCTGATAGGATCCACCAAGCCGCAGCAGCTTCCACATCAGATTTCATAGTGACCCAAAATAAACAGGCTTCCAGCCCTTTAAACTTCTCCAATACAGCCTTCAGCAGCACGCACTCTTTTGTGATGCCGTTCCCCCTAGCAACACTTTGCCTTTTAGCATCGACATGCCCGCATCCTCCACCATATGTAAGGGATCGCTCTCCCACAGGGGGTCGACAATGACAGACTTCTCAACAAACAGGGGGTTTTCACGATCAGACGGTGCCTTATTTGTCACACAGCACATCACACTTCCAAATTTGGATCACTTGGCACAATGAAGTCGCAGCTTCACATCACAACGTGTAACATCAACACAAGCCAATAAATCCTTGCCCAGCTATGCGCTCACTATACAGAGGTTATCCCTAACTCACCTCTAGGTCAGTGTTCACACTGTGGTACTTGGCTTCACTCAACCATGCGGTCAGACAGCTTCCTAGCTGTGACCAATGCAACCCATTGGGGTCTCTGTCCACCAGTCCTCCTGACGGCAACCACAGAATACCTTGGGGGGATATGATCCAACAGTCCTCCCGGCTCTGACCGTGCCACACCTCTTTCTTCAGGCGTTGCTGGGTCCCCAAAACTCAGGCACTCTCAGCCTTGGGCCCCCAGCCCTTCTGGCTGGGACCACAGAAGCTCTCACACACTGAGGATTGATTTATCCCTCAGTGATTATCCCAACTGGCCTCACCTGGGGCCAGGTGAACACCTGTAGTGGACTGAGCCCAGAATTGTACACAATACTCTATGGGGAGATTTTTCAAGGCTGACTCTTTCTGTGGCGGTCTTTATATCCTCATATTAAGAATAAAGACTCTGTACTTGAACTTATGAACTCTCTGTTGTTACCTGAAGAAGTGGCTATTGTAAAAAGTACTGATGAGGCAAAAGGAAATGACAGGGCTGATAAAGCTGCCAAACTATCTGCCCTCAAGCCCAGAGACACTGAGACTGTGTCAGTGAACGTTCTTGAGCCTCAGGAGATGTCAATGGATATCTTGGTAAAACTGTCTGCTCAGGCAGATGAAGAGGAAAAAGGATCTTGGACTAAGAGAGGTGCTACTCTAAATGAGCAGGGGCTATGGGAGGCTCAAGGTAAGACCTTCGTGCCCAGAGCCTTGTATCCGATGATGGCCCAAGAAGCCCATGGGGTGACGCACCAGGCAAAAGGTCCTATGATCAACACTGTGGCCAAAAGGTGGATTGCTCCAGGGTTTTCCACCATGGCAAGCAGGTTTGTACAAAGTTGCGTGATTTGTGCTGTAAATAATCCATATCAAGTGGTGAGGACTCCAAACAAGCACACGCCTAGGCCATTTTACCCGTTCCAGAGACTGGAAGTGCCCAACCCTGAGGATGGAGATGCTTGCACTGCTACTATTGGCCCTGAGCATTCAAGCTCTACATGTGAACTTGAAAAGTGACTGGGACAATGCCCTTATTAGGCATCATCAGGTTATGTTGAAGAACATGACAAATGCGGACAATTATGTGTTAGGCCTTGTAAACCGAACTAATGATATACAATCTCAGTTAATCCAAGTTACTAACCAGAATACTCTAGTTTTAGATTATTTTACTGCTAAGGAAAAAGGAATGTGTCAAATAATAGGATCTGCTTGTTGTCATTATATAGATCCACAAACCTTCAAGTAAGAGCAGGTATCGAAAAGATGAAGGAAATGAGAGATAAATGGCTGGATGCACATAGTGCTGACAAGGACTCTTGGTGGTCAGATAACTTCTGTTTCTTGAATCCAGCAAACTGGTTTAAAACTGTTGGTGGGTGGTTTATGGGTATAGTACAGGGAATAATACAGATTATACAGAATAATGACGATCTTCACTAACTACATGGTGAGGCAGGAGGTCGGCGGCCAGACACTGGCAGTGTAACTCACTACGTCATGCGCCTGCGCCGTCTGCTTCATTCATGAAGTGGGCGGAGCAGGGTGTCACTTAGTGAGTTACGCTGCCAGTGCCTGGCTGCCCGCCCGGCCCCTACCTCACCCTGTAGTTAGTGAAGATCGTTATTATTACAGTTATTCATAGTATTACTACACTGAGTGGGGCCGGTGCAATACAGTGACTGCATCGGGCCCCGCTGCCACTACAATAGGATTCCGCACATGTAGTGTCCGTGGAGTATGTGCCGACTGAGTCTGTGCACCGTGCATGCGCACTTGACAAATCGGCACACACGCACGGATACCACGCACATAGGGATTTTATTAGTATAGATAAGCCTTAATTAAGGCATTTGTGTGGAGAATTTACTATGAGCTTAGGGTCACTCTTATCAATACTCCTTTTTCCAATTAGGCATTTGCAGGTGTGAGTAGATGCGTGTGAGAAATCTCAATGTTCTGGGCGTACAGCCAAGAGACATTCTGCTTATCTTCAAGGTTTATTGTGTCTAAATGTGAGAATATTGAAATCCTATATAGTGTTTTACGTCTCTTGGAATAAACCAGAAGAACTTGGCTCACAGTAAGGAGTCTGTGGTCTATAGTTTTTCTCCTGAGTACTCAGACATCTGCTAATTCAGGATTCCACTGCTCATCCAGCATTGAGGGCTTTGCCCCAACAGTACATTGATTCATTCTTAAGGATGAGGGGGGCAAATTTAATAAAAACACCTACCAATAAACACCAGTTACAGTATAGTCCCTCAACAGTGTTTGTATTAAATCTGACTATAACCCCTTTATCCTTAAGAATACATCCATGTACTGCAGTACATGGGTGCATTCCTATGGATGAGTGGGGGTATAGTCATATTTAATGTTCAGGTCTACCCCTGAGCTCCCCTTCATATTCTGTCACTCACTATGCTATGAGTTGTAGTTTTGCAACAGCTGAAGAGCCGCAGTTTGCCCATCACTTGTCCAGGGGATAGCACAGCAGCCAGTAACACTCCCTCCCTTCTTCCCTCCTAACAGCAGCGACGCGTGTAGCCTGGCAGGAGCAAGCTGATTGGTGGATGAGGTGGAGCAGCTGCTCACGCCGACAATCACCACCAATCAGCGCAACATGCAGAGCGGCACAGCAAAGGAGAAGGATAATGGCTCTCCTCCTGCTCAAGAATAGCTCCAGCTACGGATCAAGGACGTGTGGGCTGGCGGCATTCAGATTTACTGAATGCTTCCTGCCCTGCTGCCCACCACGCACTTCAGCAAGCCTCACTGCTGCCTACCCTGCACTACAACATGCCTCACTGCTGCCACCCACACTTCTTCCTTCTAGGCCGGCTCACTTTTTAAAGCTTCTGCAATTTGCCAGCCACCATGATTTTGGCACATTCACTTTATAAGACGCACTACTGACTTTTCCCCGACTTTGGGGGGAAAAAAGGTGAACCCAGCTAAAAATACAGTATATACGATAGTCCCGGAGAACTTTGGTAACATGAGCAAATTTGCAGTGCCAAGCCAGCGGCGATGTTGATAAGTCAGCAAACATCTTAGAGTAACGGAATCTCTCCTGAAGATTTTGAGTATACCTGGCCACTATCATCACCTTTTCCTTAAAGTGGTAAAAATGAATCTGGGCAATAACATCCCACGAAGATGTAGGAGGTATAGCTTTTGGCTTACGAAGCCTATGTATCCGGTCGATTACCGAATCCGCTTGCGATGCGTCTGGAATTAGCGCCACAAAGATAATAGTACGGACGTTTTCGGACATGGTGATGCCCATGATGTTTATATTTTTTGTTATTTATGTATTTATATTTTTATTCTACAAAAAGGGGGGTGATTTAAACTTTTATTTTTTTACATTTTTTATATATTTGACAGTTTTTTTTATGGTTTTGTAGCTCGTGTTTGAGTCTACAAAACTTAGTATTTTTTTTAAATCCTGTACCAATATGTTTTATGTATCGGTACTAGAATTGCTCATTTCTAATGTTGGCCTGCCTATGTTCATTCTGCACCTCATCTGCAACTTTGCTTTCAATGGTCATTTCACCTAAACCATTGTTTTCAAAGTGTATCTCCCTTACACCATCATTTAAAGGAGTGTCGTCACTTGCTGCAGAAGTGTCTCCTCTTCCCCACAATTCCCAGACATTACATCATGTATGAGCCTATTTGCAACACCAAGTTCATAAGTCTCAGTTCCTACTGGAGTCTCACACTCAGAGCTACAGGATAGGGCCAGATTTATCACTAGCTAAAGTCCAATTTATGGCATGAAAAAGTCGCAATATTTTGTGCAATAGGTAAAACTGTGCAAAAATTTGCTACTTTTTTTTGTCTCTGCGCTATGCTCACCAGTTTTCTGAAAGTGGCGTGAAAGTGGGCGTGTTTTCTTTTGTAAATCAATCTCTATGCAGATTTACTTTTGCAACAATTCAAAAAATTGGCAAAAAAATTCGCAATTTCACTCCAGTGAGGACCATGCTTATGTTGGGAACGTTATATTTATGCCCTGTGTTTATTACATTGGCACCAAACATAAGGCTCTTTATACCTTTTTTTATCTTTTTACCTTTAAAAATGTTGAATTTTATTCAAAATGTTCATCAAAATAAATTAATTTGTTTTTATTATTATTATATTACTATCCATGCCTCTCCACTTTTCTGCGACTTTTTCGTAAAGACTTGCGACTTTTGTAAAGCCACTTACTGAAGGATAAACTGCTACCGTCAAATCACATTTATCACAGTATTGAAGGACCATTAATAAATCTGACTTAGCCAAAAGTGATTTTGGACATATGTAAAAGTGCAGTAAGATGTAAGTGTAATGATAAATCTGTCTCCTAGTCCCCAGCTACCAAGCTGGCATGTACCAGGCTCTCCTGACTCCCTGCATCCAACAACGCTTGGACTGGACTGCTATTCACCACAATGTCAGCACAATCTCTAGGACCAGTGTGTATCGACAGCTACCGGGTTGGCAGATAGCGACATGCCCAACCTCCAGAGAGCCTTGCTTTCTATCACATTTTCTGTCACACACACAATAATAGGAACACTCTTACCCACAGATGTCACTGGTTCGGCGCTCTCAGGTCCTATAGGTACATCTCCACAGAAGTCATCATCCTTCTCCTGGATGTTAGGAACCTCCAGCCCTTGGTTCCTGGTCACACGATCACATACAGGCTGCTTAGTGCAGCGGTTGCCATGGGAAACGCCTTGGCCTTGAATCCAGTCTTCTTTCTCAAGCCAACGAGTCACACACTCTGCTGAAGACTTTTCCTCAGATTCTCCATCTGCACGATTTAAAGTACTTTCTCTGCTCCATAATTGCCAAAAGAAACGGCAAGTCTCCCAGCACAAATTCTCCCTCTAGGGTCTCACATTTTAAGAGTTCCCACTGTACAGAGCCATAATCCATTACAAAGGTCAGAGAGTAGACACAGTGGTATCTGTCTCTGCCCCCTCTACATGAAGTCCAGTACCTCTGGCATAACCCAAGATACTTGTTTGCGGGAATCTCGAATAACCCCCAGTGGGTTTCCCCCTATCGCCAACTCGCAGGATCTTTCACATGCTTTTGCTGATCTCCTGATCAAACGATCATCTATTGCACAGTCCTCAGGGTGGGACCATTCCCACCAATAATTTGTTGCACCTGATAGGATCCACCAAGCCGCAGCAACTTCCACATCAGATTTCATAGTGACCCAAAATAAACAGGCTTCCAGCCCTTTAAACTTCTCCAATACAGCCTTCAGCAGCACGCACTCTTTTGTGATGCCGTTGCCCGTAGCAACACTTTACCTTTTAGCATCGACATGCCCGCATCCTCCACCATATGTAAGGGATCGCTCTCCCACAGGGGGTCGACAATGACAGACTTCTCAACAAACAGGGGTTTTCACGATCAGACGGTGCCTTATTTGTCACACAGCACATCACACTTCCAAATTTGGATCACTTGGCACAATGAAGTCGCAGCTTCACATCACAACGTGTAACAACAACACAAGCCAATAAATCCTTGCCCAGCTATGCGCTCACTATACAGAGGTTTTCCCTAACTCACCTCTAGGTCAGTGTTCACACTGTGGTACTTGGCTTCACTCAACCATGCGGTCAGACAGCTTCCTAGCTGTGACCAATGCAACCCATTGGGGTCTCTGTCCACCAGTCCTCCTGACGGCAACCACAGAATACCTTGGGGGGATATGATCCAACGGTCCTCCCGGCTCTGACCGTGCCACACCTCTTTCTTCAGGCGTTGCTGGGTCCCCCAAAACTCAGGCACTCTCAGCCTTGTGGCCCCCCAGCCCTTCTGGCTGGGACCACACAGAGCTCTCACACACTGAGGATTGATTTATCCCTCAGTGATTATCCCAACTGGCCTCACCTGGGGCCAGGTGAACACCTGTAGTGGACTGAGCCCAGAATTGTACACAATACTCTATGGGGGAGATTTTTCAAGGCTGACTCTTTCTGTGGCGGTCTTTATATCCTGCCAGAGAATGTGCCTAATTTATGACGAGCCTTGTCATAAATGAGGCGAAGGAGGCGAATACTCCTGCAGTCCATGCGCTTAAACAGAAATCTACGACAGCTTAGAGGTGAGCTGCTGTAGATTTCTGGCTTCATTTGTGCCAGAAAACCGGTGTAAATGAAGATAAATTAGCCAGAATCCTACTCCACACTGATGAGGGGCAACACCCCGAAACAGCTGTCTGTGGATGGATACCTAGCTTAGGTTTTTCCTGTCACATCCTTAAAGCTTGTAAAAAAAAGCGGGATCTTGACATAGGGGCCACTTAATATGGTGGATTTGGTGATCTCTGTAATGGAGACACCCCTTTGCTTGTTTTTCCTTCCTTTGAGGGATATCTGGCTTTCATTGTGTTGTAGACCCAATACTGGGGCTCCACATTTATTTTGCATATTACTGTTTCCCAGGGAGATTTGCACTTTGGATTGCTGTGTTGAGACTCTTAAATGAGGCTCCGCGGTGTTTTCTGTAGCTGGTCTCCTTGAGATAAGCTGTTATTTTGTTTCAATAGCACATTGTTGGCAGTTATGTCTCTAATACCATTCGACTATAAAACAGGTAGGTCTCTTCAAGGCATACAAGTACTTTGTTGCAATGTGTCTTAGAGCGATAAGAGAGAGACAATTTAAAAGATATAAAAATATCTTTTACTTCAAGTAACACAGAAGTGAAACAATGCATACAAAAATTTACAGAAAAGGATTACAATAGCAAGCTGGGAAGCATGTGTAAAATAAACGGGGATAAAAAGAGAAATTACTATCTTGGACTTTGACTATGCAAAATCCAGGCACACTTACGTTCCAACGGACAGCCTATTGGTTATGTGACCACAGGGCAAAAGCACCTCCTTCCCATTGCGCACGGACTTTTATGCCCTATTTTGTGGGAGGGTAAGGGGGTTGGCCCAGCCAATCGCTGGACAGGTGCTGGACGGTGGGTTTTTCTGCATTAGGGTTTGGGAGGGCTTGTTCGCCCCGCCCTGCTGCTGGCCAGGCCAGTTTTCCATAATTTTACAAAAAATGGCCCATAACTTTGCCGGCGTAATAAATATGAAAAATCCTGCACTTGCAGGATCCCCCATGAATTTATGGTAAATTCCATGGGTGAAACCACACCTCTCTCCCCTCTAGGTGACTAGTAACCCATTTCCCAGTCTGGGAAGACCCCAAAGCTGCCAAGTTTGGACTCTGGGTGAGAGGTGCATTTTGAGTGTACCTACATTTTTGTGTCATAATTCCATATAGCCCAAATATGCTTTTTAGTGTTCTCAGAGCACGGTTCACATGTCTCTCATTATGCGCTCTCCCCTCCCAGCTCTCTCTGCTTCTGATGTGTAAATTGACCAGGCTGCAGGGAAGGGGGCAACTAGCATGTGTTTAACCTTCGTGGTTTTAAAGCAGCCACATGGTCTGGGGTTTGTCCTTTGAAGCTACCCTAGGTGTGAGGCTATCTCAGCAGGGGGTGATTAGAGTCTCTGGTCTACAAAGGGCTACAGGAGCGGCCATATATAGACGTCCTGTTGCCTGGCTAAGGTGGAACTCTACTGTGGCTAGAAGCGGTTCATATTTTAGACTGACAGTCAACCAGATTCTACTCATAAAACATTTTTATGAATAAGATCCGGACGGGGACGTGACATCGTGTCACAGGTGTGGTGTTCCCTCCAACATCACTAACGTGACAGTGAGTCCGCAGGGGCATCCGTACTCCAGTACACCAGATGTGTAAGATTGCAAAGCGCAATAAGCACCTGAGCTTCGAGGGCCTATTTCCCTATAAAGAGTAGAAAAATATAATAGTATATTACAAATATTATTTCCTTCACATGTAGAATAGGTTTTAGTAAAGTTTACCCAAAGTTTTAAGTACACTTTAAATCATCCTCCCTCCGAGGCTCAGTCTCAGTCTGCACAGCAAAGCTGACAAATGAGCCGCAGGAAACAGGAAATGTTAGTCTATTACGTCTCCTTTAGTGACAGTCAGAAAATTAAAAGAAATGTATGTATAAAATCACATAGTGAATTATAATGACATGTGGAATTTTGAAATATTTGCTTATGGCTGGTAACCCAATACTGGGGCTCCACATTTATTTTGCATATTACTGTTTCCCAGGGAGCTTTGCACTTTGGATTGCTGTGTTGACACTCTTAAATGAGGCTCCGCTGTGTTTTCTGTAGCTGGTCTCCTTGAGATAAGCTGTTATTTTGTTTCAATAGCACATTGTTGGCAGTTATGTCTCTAATACCATTCGACTATAAAACAGGTAGGTCTCTTCAAGGCATACAAGTACTTTGTTGCAATGTGTCTTAGAGCGATAAGAGAGAGACAATTTAAAAGATATAAAAATATCTTTTACTTCAAGTAACACAGAAGTGAAACAATGCATACAAAAATTTACAGAAAAGGATTACAATAGCAAGCTGGGAAGCATGTGTAAAATAAACGGGGATAAAAAGAGAAATTACTATCTTGGACTTTGACTATGCAAAATCCAGGCACACTTACGTTCCAACGGACAGCCTATTGGTGATGTGACCACAGGGCAAAAGCACCTCCTTCCCATTGCGCACGGACTTTTATGCCCCATTTTGTGGGAGGGTAAGGGGGTTGGCCCAGCCAATCGCTGGACAGGTGCTGGACGGTGGGTTTTCCTGCATTAGGGTTTGGGAGGGCTTGTTCGCCCCGCCCTGCTGCTGGCCAGGCCAGTTTTCCATAATTTTACAAAAATTGGCCCATAACTTTGCCGGCGTAAAAATATGAAAAATCCTGCACTTGCTGGATCCCCCATGAATTTATGGACAATTCCATGGGTGACACCACACCTCTCTCCCCTCTAGGTGACTAGTAACCCATTTCCCAGTCTGGGAAGACCCCAAAGCTGCCAAGTTTGGACTCTGGGTGAGAGGTGCATTTTTGTGTCATAATTCCATATAGCCCAAATATGCTTTTTAGTGTTCTCAGAGCACGGTTCACATGTCTCTCATTATGCGCTCTCCCCTCCCAGCTCTCTCTGCTTCTGATGTGTAAATTGACCAGGCTGCAGGGAAGGGGGCAACTAGCATATGTTTAACCTTCGTGGTTTTAAAGCAGCCAGGAGACGCATGGTCTGGGGTTTGTCCTTTGAAGCTACCCTAGGTGTGAGGCTATCTCAGCAGGGGGTGATTAGAGTCTCTGGTCTACAAAGGGCTACAGGAGCGGCCATATATAGACGTCCTGTTCCCTGGCTAAGGTGGAACTCTACTGTGGCTAGAAGCGGTTCATATTTTAGACTGACAGTCAACCAGATTCTACTCATAAAACATTTTTATGAATAAGATCCGGACGGGGACGTGACATCGTGTCACAGGTGTGGTGTTCCCTCCCACATCACTAACGTGACAGTGAGTCCGCAGGGGCATCCGTACTCCAGTACACCAGATGTGTAAGATTGCAAAGCGCAATAAGCACCTGAGCTTCGAGGGCCTATTTCCCTATAAAGAGTAGAAAAATATAATAGTATATTACAAATATTATTTCCTTCACATGTAGAATAGGTTTTAGTAAAGTTTACCCAAAGTTTTAAGTACACTTTAAATCATCCTCCCTCCGAGGCTCAGTCTCAGTCTGCACAGCAAAGCTGACAAATGAGCCGCAGGAAACAGGAAATGTTAGTCTATTACGTCTCCTTTAGTGACAGTCAGAAAATTAAAAGAAATGTATGTATAAAATCACATAGTGAATTATAATGACATGTGGAATTTTGAAATATTTGCTTATGGCTGGTAACAGAATATTATCTGATAATTATATCTGTACTACGTGGACATTGCATAAATCAATGAATTCTTGAAAGAAAGTTCTATATTGTGGCAGTGCTTAAAGGTTTCAGCCTTATTACAAGTGATCGCCTATAGTTAAAGGTTACTTCTATTATAATAGATGGAAAGTGGTTAATATTTTTAGTTTTTAGTCAAACATTATGGTACGACTAGGCTTCCGCTTGGTATTCAGACATATACAAAGATTGATGTGAACAGTGATTGTAATTGTATATTTTCTCCATAGCAAATTTGGCTGATTTGAATGGTACAGCCTGTCTTTTTGTAACAAGCGTCCTAGATTAATAAATATCCTTAACCACTGCTTCTGAATATGTACTAATTTCCAGCTTTCAAACAGTGTAGAAGTGGTCATTCTGTACTGAAGCAGAAAAAAGACAGCTTATAAAATAAATGAATGTGGAGAACGCTTAGCACCACAATTACTCTTTCTATTGACATTACTCACATAAAACTATGAATGTACTTTTAAAAAAATGAAATATCAATGCGGCATGTCACCCTCCCCTAAGCTGCATCCAAGGCTTCTCACTCAGCCAGAATCCTACTCTGTACTGATGAGGGTGTATTGTAAGGGTATTTTTTAAAATACTGATTGGTTCTGTCCCTTTTATTCTGTCCCCTTTTATTGTTACCATTCTGCTATTATTACCATTCTGTGTAATGATGCGCCTTATAATGTAGTACCCATCCCCTATTGTGCTGATGAGACCACATTCCTGAGTGATCTCAGAGACATATGTACTGACACTGGACAAGGGGCCAACAGGTTTAAATTTTGTGACACATACATTTGAGGGCACTCCACCTGAAATTTTATCCTAGGTAGGATGTAAGTGTTGATTTGTACACCCTGGGGTGTTGGTCATGTGTTATAATGTGGTAGACAGCCATGTGTTATAGCATGATCTACTGAGTCTCACCCGATTTAGGATAGTGAAGTGATGTATTTACTTTGTTATTCCAGTATGTGATTTGTCTGTTTTATCTTATATTTATTCACACTAAGTAAATATATTTATTCAGTAACAGCCCTTAGATTACTCTTTCTCTTGCTACAGTCTCCAGTACTGGGATTTTTTGCTAACAACTGCAATCTGTCACAATGTCTGCAATTTGCATGGCGGCGTGTGGTTCCTATAATACGACTGTCTAAACTTGTGTCTGAAGTGTGCAGGGTGCCTGAACTTATTATCCCTCCACTGCAACCAGGTCTAAGAATGCTGTTTGCTGATCAATTTGCTGACTAAAACATTGTCATCTTTTAATACAACTATGATGTGCATCGGGTGTCTTAACTTGTTTCCCCATTGCAGCAGAAAAGTGTGTTATGCTTTACACTGGTTACTTGCTAATTCTCACGCTCTCTCTCTCAATATAAATATATATGATAAAGAGAAAAAAAAAGAGCGCCTCCTGTGTGGTACAGTTTTTTTACATCAAATATTAAAATAAGTATTGTGCTTACCAAGTGCTGTTGTGATGAAGTCCCAACAGCTTGTAGAACTTTGCTGGTGTAAAACCCGACCAGCATCCAGGGATACGCCTCGCTGCAGCCTCTTGTTCCTTCCACTCTTGGAGCGGCAAGAAGATCAATATAATAGAAATCCGGACAAAAAGAACGGAACAAATTCTCTGGCACTGCTGGGCAGATGACAGTAGGCTATTGTAATGGTGATGGAAAATACTGTTTTATTCTGTCAATGCGTTTCAAGGGCTTGTGCCCCCTTGACGAATATATATATATATTAAAAAGTGATCAAAAAGTCATAGACTCCAAAATAGTATCAATAAAAACTACAGATCGCCCCGTGAAAAATGAGCTCCCACATAACTATAAAAAAGTTTTTTTCTTTATGTATTAAAACACAAGAAAAACTATATAAATATGATATTGCTGTAATTGTACTGACCCAGAGAATGAAGGTAACTGTTCAGTTTTACTGCATAGAAAACACCATAAAAACAAAACCCATAAAACTGTGGCAGATTCTGCCCCATTTGGGATTTTTTCCAGCTACTTATTACATTGTATGCAATTATAGTGCCATTAGAAAGTACAACTTGTACAGAAAAAAAATAAAATGTTATAGCTCCAGAAAGGCAGAGAGTAAAAAAACAAACAAAAAAAATAACATGGAAAATTGCAAGGTTCTGAAGGGATTAATGAAAGGAAAGTTGAGCTCACCTAGAGACAGACAGCAATTTAATACAAGTACATAAACACAGCAATAATAAAAAAAAATCCACCATCATTCCTATTCAATTAGCTTATGGATGTCATGTATGCAACACAATGTTTGTGTGGGGGAAGGGAGTGAAAACACTGCAGATGAAAACATTGCGTGACGTCTATAAACAATGCCATGTCCAAAAAAGCAGCAGAACAACAAGCTGATGCTAAACGCCGCAAAGCCAATTATGACGGAACAAGGCGTCAGCAACACAGTGCAGTCCAAAGAAATATCGAGCTTCAGTGTGATTTTCATAATAAAATGACTCCACAAGAAACTGACAATAAATCTCAGCGCACAGATCACGAGTAGGGGGGTCTGTTGCTATCTGGAGGTCAGTGTGTGAATACACTCAGTATGAAAGTTATGGAGGGGGGCAGAAACTATAAAACCATAAAAACAAACAAACAACAAAAAAAAAAAACTATGAAGCAACATGTAGAAGTAGGTCTACGTCTCCTGCCCTGGGATGGTTAACATCCTAAAAAAATGCTTCTGCATTTTGTAATTTAATAAAAAAAATGAAAGAAATGGCCAACAAGAGTTTACAGGGGGCAGAATGGTGACACAGGGCACAATGATGACCTACAGGAAAAAGAGTGGTGGCATCTAGGTGGTGGAGTGATGGTGTATTAGAGAGTAGAGTTTTCTAGAACTCTCTGCATTTTTCATACACCAAACTTTATTGCTAGTAAATACATAAGCTGTTTTATTTATTTATCCATTTTAGGCCTCATGCATATGCCCGTATTGGTTTTGTGGCCCACAAATCGCGGATCTGCAAAACACGGATGCCACCCATATGCATGCCAC
Organism: Bufotes viridis; assembly: GCA_033119425.1. Classification (NCBI taxonomy): domain Eukaryota; kingdom Metazoa; phylum Chordata; class Amphibia; order Anura; family Bufonidae; genus Bufotes; species Bufotes viridis. The sequence goes on along the minus strand of CM065599.1, from coordinate 50,783,593 downwards.
CATTTTATAAACTCCTCTAGAAACGAAGACAAAGAAAAGGATGTTCTATCTCTTTTGCGAGTCTGTGCAACGGACATATGGATGCAGACGACACACTGTTTTTCGCCCTATAAAACGCAACTGCCCATAAGACGCACCTAGTTTTTTAAAGAGGAAAATACAAAATATATATATTTTTTATTAGACCTTAGATCAGATCACCAATCAGACCCCCAATGTTAATCAGACCTCAGATCAGATAATAAGACCCCAAATCTTTATAAGACCCCCAATCAGACCTCAGATCAAACCCCCAAGGTTAACAAGACCCTATTTAGACCTCAGCTCAGACCCCCAATGTTCATAAGACCCTAAATCACATCTCAGATCAGACCCCCAATGTGAAAACAGACCCCCACTGAGACCACAGATCAGACCCCCAATGTGAATTGCCCCTAATCAGACCTCAGATCAGAGCCCCAATGTGAATCAGACCCCCCATTCAGACCTCAGATCAGAGCCCCAATGTGAATCAGACCCCCCATTCAGACCTCAGATCAGAGCCCCAATGTGAATCAGACCCTCCATTCAGACCTCAGATCAGAGCTTCACATTTAATCACAGCTCAGAGTACAAACAAATAAAACAACTTATCTCTCCTGCTCTGGACACCGCTGCACCGAGCGCATCTATGTCCTCACATTGTGCTCAGGACACAGCACAGTGTCCAGCCGAAGAAGACCAGGAAGTGGTGAGTGCAGAGCATGCACGGGGAGCGCTGCATGCACAAATCCCTGGTCTTTCTGTATTAACGAGTGCTTCTATAATACGGTAAAAATACGGTAATGGTTCTTCATCAAATCTGCAAAAAATGTGGATTGGATGTGGACCGAACATACAATACATGAGTCCTTAGGGCTCATGCACACAACCATATTTTCTTTACGCTTCTGTACTTTTCTTTTTGCGGACCGTATGCAGAACCATTCACTTCAATGGGGCTGTAGAATATACGGCAGTTACTCCATGTGCATTCTGTTTCCCCACATGGCCGTTCCCCAAAAAAGTAGTGCATGCCCTATTATTGTCCGCAAATCACGGTCGGAAGCCCCGTTCAAGTCAATGGGTCCGCAAAAAATACGGAACGCACACAGTTTAATAAGTTACTGTTTTAGTATACGATCCGCAAGAAACTGATCAAATACGGAAACAATAGGGATATGTTTTGTGCAATAACGGAACGGAAGAGGACTTAAATTAGAGGAAAAGAAACCTCAGATACTGAACGGATTAGTGAAAAAAGGAACGCAAAACAGCAATGGTCGTGTGCATGAGCCCTCTCTGATATCACAAACCTGAAGCTATAAATACACACTTTAGGGCTCGTGCACACAAACATATTTTGTCCGCATCTGTTCCGCAACTTTTGCAGGTTGGATGCGGACCCGTTCACTTTAATGAATGTGCTGTCTGCATCCGTATGTCCATTCCATGCCATCCGCAAAAATATAGAACATGTCCTATTATTGTCTGCATTAGAGACAAGAATAGGACTGTTCTATTATAGGACGGACCTTCCTTTCCACAAAACGCGGAGCACACACGACCAGTATCTGTGTTTTGCGAATACACAATTTGCAAACAGCAAAAAAGGCTACGGTCACGTGCATGAGCCCATAGGGTGAGACTCTCCACTTTTCAATGTGGTCTATGATAACGAGATTACACGTGGATTATGGCCCATTTATTATGTAATTGCAATTACACCAAATATATTATTCATAAATTTGACACAGGCACACAAAGGAAAAACAGGCTAAAACTGACACAAACACAACCACAAATGATAAAAGCGCCCCTTAGTTGTTATTTTATAATGAGCTCTAATTTGACATTACAAAGGACACAGCCTATGGTATAAACATACCCAATTGTTGGATTGTAGTCTCCAATTGTCTGCTTCTAATGGTGAGGTCATCTGGTCTGCTATATCCAGCTAGTCCTTTCATTCAGTGTCTGAGAATCAAGTGCAGTCTTTTTGGTCTTTGTCTCTAGCATGTTATACATCTACACTGATCATCTGCACTGATTGCTGTAAAGGTCCCTTCCCTGTTCTTGGACTCTGCTTATTGCCGGCCCTTGGACTTGTTTGCTGACATCTGTAGCTATACTCCAGGATCCAAATTTCTGACTGCTCCTGGACTTCCTTATTGCCTAGCCCCTTAGACTTGGCTGCTGAGGCATTCAATTCTACATCTGTCTGGAGCTAACCACGCGTGCGTCCTGAGACATTCTTATCTAGTCTTTACATCTTTACATCTTTTTTTTTCTCCAGATAAAGACACTGCCCCCTGTCTGTTGAGTGGGTTTTATGTGGCACAGCTTTTAAGCATATATTTTATATTTGCCATTTAGATATTTCTGTACATTAATCCTGAGATGTCAAACTGAAAGAACCCACAAACACCCATCATAGGATAATACTTGCGGAGCAGGTGGCAACAAAAATGGTGCTGGGCCTTTTGAGAGGCATGGTTTACATAACAGGGTTTGGCTAATCTAGACCATAAAAGTAACTACAGCATTGATCAGACAGTCACTGGCGGAGAATAAACATTTACATTTAGTGTCTGATTTACAGGTGACATCACTCCTATATTCTATTTCAATCAGGTGCAGACCACCATAATGACTTCTCCCAGCCACGGGTGACTCTGCCACCCAGATGTCTACAGCTTCTCGCATTTCCAAAATGGATGTACTTTATACACTAATACTTTTCTTAGTGCTGCACACTGTGCCCTGACTATAACTGCAACATACAATGTGCCCCTAAATACAATCATCTTGCATATTATGCCACCTGAAAATAAAGTTCCACACACAGTGCCTTATAAAAATAACCACAAACTGTGACTCATCTAAAGTGCAATTCACATATGTCCTACTAAAAATTGTGTCACAAGCTGGGCTCCCTAAAAATAAATGGTGTTGAGCGGGAATATTTGGATCGTGAACTTTAATTGCGAATATCGCCACTTTGAAAATTCCCAAATATTTAGAATATAGTGCCATATATTCGTATTCGCGAATAGTGTTAATCGCTAATCTTCTTATCGCGAATTTGTCGTGAATATCGGCACTTAGCAACATCCCTAGCAACCAATAGGAAAGTTGCCTACCCCTTAGTGTTGATCGCAAATATTCTAATTGTAAATTTGTATCGCGAATATATTACATTGCCCCTTTTCCCAATCAAGTAAATAATGACTGGAGATCATGAATTCTCGAATTTGCGAATTTATGGCGAATATTTGGCCAAAAATTTGCGAAATATCGCAAATTCGAATATTGCCTATGCCGCTTACCACTAAAACTAAAGTGCCACATACAGTGTGCCCTAAAGATAGTACCACACACTCATTCCCCCTATATGTCGTGCTACACATGCTATGCCCCCTATATATAGTACCACACACTCTGTGCCTCATATAGATAATAAGCCCCCTGTAAATTGTGCCACAGACTCTGTACCCCATGTATACATTGTCACAGGCTCTGCACCCCCTGTATATAGTGCTATATATTCTGTAGCTCATACAAATATGTGCTCTTTTCTCCCTAGAGTGCCTTCCCCTACTGATAGCCTCAAACACTTGTGCCCCCATACTATAAACCTATTCACCTCTACCCAATCCCATGTTGTCACCCTGTGATGCAGGCCTCTTCTGGCATTGGTTCCTTTGTCCCACCAGCACTGACGCGATTGCTCAATTTCTTTTTAATCTTTCCTCATAATTAAAATCCTCATACCCATTATCAGTTTAGTCTCTCTCCTTTGTACTTTTTCCAGCTCCAGGGCACCTTTTTTTCTTTGAACTCGTTCCCAGAAATGAACTGCATATTCTAAATGAGAATTACATCCCTGTTCCGAAAGTCCATGTCTCTTTTAACCCATCAGTGACCGCCCATACGTGTTAATATTGTGGTCACTATTGGCTTTATTCTGATGCATGGACCTTTCTACAACATTGCATCAGAATAAAATAGTGCTACTAGGAGGAGAAAAAGCTCCCTGCTATGAGCTTTCGGAGGATAGCTGAGGGCTTGAAGCTGTGATCGTGGGCTGCTTTGAGTGCTTCATAGTCACGTGATCGCCAGTGTCCAATGAATACTGGTGATCAATGGTAACATGAGTTTAAAAGTGAAGGTATGTTTTTATCTTCTATCACAGAGCCCCTCATATGTCCCCAAAGAACCCCCAAGGCCTCTGGTATGGACCTCCCCACCTCCATTCCAGTAAAACAAAATAGCGCATGCATGCACAGGACAAATTAGCAATGATTGGGTCCCTAATGACATAATCACTGTGACATATCTATCACTGTGTACTGTTAGTCGATAAATGCAGACTAGCAAACATACTGGTCATTTAGATTCCGGTGAGCAAAGAATTCACACTCATGACTCCTTGGGTACAAACAGCTTCAGACTTTTTATTCTCTTTTCTTGTCCAACATATTTTAACTTGTGGATGCTGAGTCTAGGTAAGAAGAACTGAAAATAGTAGCACCATCTTACAATAATTTCTGACCTAAATAGTAACACATAACAAGTTACATGCAATAAGCGCAATGCGATCACTATATCAATAATACATAATACAGGGTGGCCCACCTCCAGTGATAGTATGACAAGATGAATGAGCAAGTGGATTATTTTTCCTTAATTACCCACAAGTCACAAGAGATGCCGAAAGTGATCCCTGTTCACGTCTCTGCTAGTGATGAGCGAGCATGCTCGGCCGAATATCTGTTCGTCTCGAGCATCACTAGGCTCGGCACATGGGGGTACTCGGCTGATTACCGCATGTGCTCGAGCAAAATGCTCGCGTCTCCGCCCCCCACGTTTTGCGGGTTTTAAGCAGCCAATAAAGGTGCAGGTAAGTACTGCCCTCACTGTAATGCCAGTAGCTATCAACCATAATATTTTACAGGGCCAGCTCACCAGCAGGCCCTCTGCCCTAATGTTTTAGAGGGTCAGCTCAGCAGCAGGCCCTCGCCCATAATGTGTTAGAGGGTCACCAGCAGGCCCTTGCTACAAATGTTTTTGAGGGTCACAGCAGGCCACCAATCCTAATTTTTCAAGGGTGTGTATGATGCCCTCCTTTATGTGTAATAAGGGTGTATTGTAGTGCTGTGTTGAATATACAGGAAAGAATGTTTCCTAATGTTTTTTTTTTTTTTTTTTTGGGGGCGGGGTTTGGCGTATTTTTGTCAGTTTTTAAAAGGACAACATGGTTCCCAGCAGGGACCTACGAGTCCAAGATGCATCCAGACATCATCCCAGGGCTGTTCACAATCCTTTTCGGTAGTGTTTCCATCACTTTCAGATCTTTTCCAATGGACCAGGCACCCTCCCCTCTTTAGAGCAGGGGGTGCCTGGTTGTCTCCCATTGACTTCCATTATATTCAGATGCGCGGCCGAGCACACAAACATAGCTATGTGTTCGGCCTGAACACCCGAATACTTTGGTGCTCGCTCATCACTAGTCTCTGCATCTTTGGGCACCTTGGATTAGGTTAGCTGATACTACTTCCAGCTCTTCATCAGTGATGCTGCAGAAGAAAAAAGTCCTGCTTTTTCCAACAAGATGGGGCAATATGCTGCACCTCAAGGAACTCACTGGCACGAGTTCATGAACTCTTTATGGAGGAGCAAACTGTGAGCAAGTTGTTATGGCCACCACAATTCCCAGACTTGTCCACATGCAATTTCTATCCGTGTGTGAAGATACCACCGCTGCCGTTGCATACACTACACCAAGTGTCACTGGGTGATTGATGTTGCTGCGCGGTTTGTAGGGATTAACTGCCCAAACCCTCAGTATTGCCTAAAGGTAATAAATTAGGGTGCTTTCACACTTGAGTTGGGAGGATCCGGCAGGCACTTCCGGCCCGCCGGATCCGTCAGAACGCAAGTCACCTGAAAGCATTTGAAGACTGATCAGGATCCTGATCAGTCTTCGAAATGCTTTCAGTTTACCATGGCAGCGAGGACGCTACTGAAGTCCTAGCTGCCATGGTACTCCGCAGCAGTGTACTTACCTGCGCTGCGGCCGCTCCTTTATGATGTCACAGGTCCCCGCGTTGCATAGATCATGAAGGAGCGCCCGGGGGCCGCAGGGCAGGTAAGTACACTGCTGCGGAGTACTTACCATGGCAACCAGGACTTCAGTAGCATCCTGGCTGCCATGGTAACCTGATCGGAACTGCTGCTGCGCATGCGCAGAGCTATACGTCGGATCCGACGATGCGCCAAAACGACGTTTATCTTAATTCCGGATCCGGATTAATGCACTTCAATGGGCATTAATTCCAGATCCGGTGTTATGGCAAGTCTTCCGGATTTTTGGACGGAGACAAATCCGCAGCATGCTGCGGTTTTGTCAATGTCCAAAAAAAGTTACAATACTGAACTGAAGACATCCTGATGCATCCTGAACGGATTTCTCTCCATTCAGAATGCATGGGGATAATCCTGATCAGTTTCTTTCCAGCGCAGAGACCCGATGACGGATCTCTACGCTAGGAAGTAAAAACGCAAGTGTTAAAGCACCCTTAAAGAGACCTGAACCCGTGCTGACTATAAGAGAGGTCAAATCAATGTAAAAGTCAATGTATAAGTAAATAGTACTTGCCGTTGGTGATGTGAAGTGGATCGTATCCAAGGTACTTTCACTCTCCTAAAGGGGATGATTGTGTCTTCAGCTTCCTCCTTCTCAAGCGCGCAGCTCCGGCCGGTAGCTCGCGCACGCGAGGGGAAGCCGCACTATAGTTTTCAGGAGAACAAGCCTTCAGTGTGACTTCACACATTCTTGTCTACGGATGCCTCCTCGGTACACACTTCCTCCAACGCGTTTCGGAATGCTCCGGCACAGGCCTGTCGCTTGAGAAGGAGGTAGCTGAAGACACAATCATCCCCTTTAGGAGAGTGAAAGTGAAAGTACCTTCGACACGATCTACTTAACATCACCAACAGCAAATACTATTTACTTATACATTGACTTAAACTTCTCTTTGTAAAAATTCTTTCCTATCCTTACCTTCATTGTTGTTAAAGTGTAACTATCAAATCAATTATTTTTTTTTCTGCTCCCCCACGGTTCACCTATTTGGGCAATCTCTGTTCTAGAGATTATTTTTTGGGGAGCATACTGTATCGTGTGGGGGACAGGTGCTTATGTTTTCAATTAGCTTAGATGGTGGACCCTGACAAAGCTGAAGGCAAAATCGGTAGGGCACCATTTTTGTGTTTCTTTTATGCAAGTGCAGGAAATCAATGAGTATCTATAATACACTGATTAGCAAAAGGGTAACAATGTTTTGAACTTTTGACTTTCAGGCTCCATATCTCACCATCCACTACAGCTTCGAACACAAGACTCCCATCATTTTATAGACAATTATCTTGGCTATCATTGTACTTGTATATGATTAGTTATGCAGATTCTTGTCATGTAACTGCATTGTTACTGTTTTGCTCCTAAAATTCTAAATTTTTATTTTTATTATATTGTTCGTATTTTGTAAATCCACCTTTGGCTTTCAACACTGCCTGAATCGTTCTGGGCATGCTCTCAATCAGATTCAAGCATCTCTAGACCGGGTCGGGCAGACTGTTTGAGACATATTTTGGACTTTTTATATCGATGTTTCTGTGAGTATAAAATAAACAGTGGGAATTCGATTTTAAAGGATTGCTGCACCAGCGGAGTTTCTATTGTCTTTCAGTATTGGTAATTTAAATCTATCAATGAGACTAATCACTGCATGCAAGCCGCTGAGGTCTATATCGAAATTCTACGAATAAGACTAATCACTGCATGAAAATCGCTGAAGTCTAGTAAGTAGACTGATACAACCAGCAGGTGAATGGTCTCAATGGTACTTCACTATCTGCATATTATTTCGATTTCCACAGAGTCCTTTTGAGGTGAAGGCTTCTGGGAAATCTTTTGGTTCTTGGAACTTCTGGTGTCTTAAAGGAGTGTTGGATTCGGGAGAAGAATATCGCGCGGTCTTACCTTTTACCTTCATTTGCATAGTGTGAACTGATCCCCACACGTACATAGGACCTGCAGCGGAGTCCTTTTGTATCTTCCCGTTGACTATATCTTTGCATCATGTGCATGCCATGACAATTGGAAGAATGTGAAATGAAGTCTGTCCATCCATTCCGAAGTCCAGGCAAAATATCAGAGTCAACAAGCTCATCACAAGGTCTACCAGTCCTGGCACGACAAACACGGCAGTGGTGGTGGCTTGTATTATTCGTATAGTGAGATCATAGACATCCATGCAACGCGCATTACACAAGTCTGGAATAGGGGCTCCAAAAAAGGTGAAGAAGCCTCAACTTCAATATCATCATAAGAAGCATCAGCTCAAGTTTGCAAAAAAAGTAGGAACAGTGGACAGTAGAAGATTGGAAACCGGTGGGTGATTTGGAGCGATGAGACGAAAGTCAACAAACTGGGGTCTGATGGATGCAAATGGGTCTGGAAGAAACATGGGAAAAGGGGGCTAAAGGATCAAGAAATTGATGGAACTGTCAAGTTAGGTGGAGGAAGCCTGATGATGTGGGGTTGTTTCACAGTATGCACCAACATTGGGAATGTGTAGAAGAGACCTGAGAACAGAGTTTGGTCGAGACATGCTTGGATGTGATCGAGAGCATGCCCAGAAGGATTCAGGAAGTGTTGAAAGTGAAAGGTGGATTTACAAGATAATAAAAATTTTAATTTATATATGAGATAGCCTACAAGTCAAACGTTCGAAACATTCTTACTTTTTTGTGACATGGGGGACAGAACTGCCTTCCGGTATCCAACAATGCAAGTGTGAAAGTAGCCTTAGCCATTCTTCGATGAGACCAAGCTTTGTGACATTGGGCAGTACATTTTGCTCCAGAATGCCTTGATAGTCTTGAGACTTCTTTGTACAATGCACAGACTCACCCCTTTGCCAGATGCAGCAAAGCAGCCTCAAAACATAACTGAGCCTCATCCATGTTTCACAGTAGGTACAATGTTATTTTCCTTGTATGCTTCATTTTTGTGTCTGTGACTATAAAACTGATGTGACTTGCTAAAAAGCTCCAGTTTTGTCTCGTCTGTTCAAAGGACATTCTCCCAAAAGCTTTGTGGCATATTAAAATGCATTTTGCAAATTCCAGTCTTGCTTTTTTATGATTTGCTTTCAACAGTGGTTTCCTCCCCGGTTTTCTTCCATTGAGTCCACTTTGTCTAAGACAGCAAGGGATGGTGCGATCTGACACTGATGTACATTGACCTTGGATTCACCTCTAATCTCTTTGAAAGTTGTTCTGGGCTCTTTGGTTAACATTCGCATTATCGGTCTCTTCAATTTGTCAATCCTCCTCTTTACGTACAGTCCCATAAACCTTAAACTTCTGAATAATATGTACTCTAGCAACAGGAACATCAAACTTTTTGAAGATGGTCTTATAGCCTTTAACACGTCTGTCTAGAATTTTTTTCTAATCTCCAGAGACAACTTTCTCCTTAACTTTCTTTGGTTAATGTTCAGTATGGTGCACACCATGATACCAAACAGCACAGGGGCTACATTTCACCCTTTAAATAGGCAGACTGACCAATTACAAGTTTGTGATGCTAATTACAGGACGACCCTTAATTTAACATGTCCTTAGACTCAAATTATTTTCAATATTTTTTAGGAGTCCAGGATAGTTTATTTTTGCAAATTATTATTACATTTAAATGTATTATTCCTTTTGTCGGTTTTAAGTTAATGGTAGGGAACCAACAGTTTTGTCCATGTACAAAAGGAAAGTCCCCTCTTTTATGGGCCTAATGATACAAAATGTACTGAGGGTAGAGAAGTACCAGATTTATTTCGTATAAATTAAAAACAGTGATACAATGGAAAAATGAGAGGAAAACTGGAATGTCTTGTTGGCACTGTCCACAAGGGAAAGGATGGTCATGGGCCATAATAATTAATCAGTCTAAGGTAAACTTATTGGAGATGATGCATAAAACCATAGTACAATGAAGTGCTTGGTGCGGGCATGAAACACATGCATATGTATGCATCATCTTCAATAAATGATCTTGGACTGATTACAATAATTGTAGTCCATGAGAATCCTTTCCCATGGGGGTAGTGCCAGAAAGCTGACCCAATTTTCCTTTGCTTTCCTTTTCCATTATATTGTATAGTGGACCCTATGAGGACCACCAGGAGGGTTGGCAGCTAACAGTTCCAGGGACAATTGCTTAACAATCAATCCTTTGTACCTCCTTTGTACCTCTGTTTGCAAACTTTACTACTATTACCCTCAGCCTTTCCCACAATACACCACCACACCTTTTCCTTTTTTTTATTCCGGAGCCTCAGTAAAGACAGCATTGGACAGATAACATTGCAGACTTGTTTGATGCTAGCATTGCCTTGATGTTCAATCATCACTGCCATTATATTGCTATTAGTGGAATTTTTTGTCATCATTGCATTGTTTCAATACTGTAAAATATCCCACTTTATTCTGAGGTCTTGACATTATATATCCAAGTATGACTTCTAATCACATTATATCTTGTGTTGAGTGGACTTTGATCTGAATTCTAGGATAAATTTGATTTGCCATGAAGCTGAATTTCCTCATTCTTCGTAGCAACAAATTGATTTTACTAGAAATACTGTAAAAAAATTATTTTTTAAAAATGACTTACCTCATCTATTTGCTTGCGATGGGCCAGCGGCGACCATCTTGCTTGAAGAGCTCACAAGAAGTCCAGTGCTAGGTGACCTATGACATCACTATTTTCATTCCGGCCCAGTCGAGATTTTGTACCAGATTTTTAAGCAAGATGGCGGCTTCTAGTCTATCACAAGCAAGTGGATGAGGTAAGTATGATTTTTTTGCATTTTTTTAAAATTTTACACTGTTATTTATATCAGATGCTGCAATCAGCTATGAACTCTGCATCTGAGGGGTAGAATGATGGGGGCGGCACAATTACCGCTCCCTGTCATCGCACCCACTACTTACTTGGTCACGAAGTGCATTTCTTTGTAATTCGTCACAAAGCAAATTTTTTTGTAAAATTCGGCGAAGCAGCCAAATCGAATTTCGCTCATCTCTAATTATATCGTATGAAACCATCAGAAGAGATATATAGTTGGTGAGCAGGTTGATTCGAGGCTGCCACGGATAGGTTACTATGGAGACCCATAGGAACACAGTGAAATTCTTAAAGACTGAAATACTAATGGATTGGAGTCTATGAGAGAAGCAGTGTAATGATTTCATGTTCAAATTCCCTATTGGAACTTTTAAAATGTGTAAAAAAATGTTTTTAAATATATAAAAAAAGAAGTATACAAATTCAAATGCCCCCCCCCCCTTTCCCAAAATCAAAATTAAACTAGATAAGCAATAAAAAAAAAAATAATAATCATGGGCATCACCAGGTGCGAAAATGCCCTTACTATTAAAATAGAAAAATATTTTCTCAATAAGGCAAACAGTGAAATTGGAAATAAAAAATAAAAAATGGGCAATTCACAGGTTTTTTGTCACTTCACCTCCCTCAAAATTAAATAAAAAGTGATCAAGATGTCATTTACACCCCAAAATGGTATCAATGGAAAGTACCGATTGCCCCACAAAAAATTAGCCCTTATGCAGCTCTGTACAGATAACTACAAAACAGTTATAGAGGTCAGAATATTGTGATGAAAAAAAAGTTACGTTTTTTTTTTCAGTATTAAAATGCAGGAACAGCTACACAAATATGGAATCGCAATAACTGTACTGATCTAAAGAATGAAGCATAAGTTAGTTTTACTGCATAAGGAATGCCGTAAAAACAAAACCCAAAAAACATTTTCTTTCCAATTCCATCCCATTTTGAATTTTTTTTTCTATCTTCCTAGTACATTGTATGCATTATTAAATGGTTCATTGGAAAGTACAACTTGTGGTCGGGGCTACATGACACGTAACAGTCTACCTGCCTACCTAACTAGGCTAAGCGGCTTGAGTTGTGCCATAACCGCTGCATAGGAGGAATGCCTGAAGGTGGGCATGCCCTGCAAGGTGTTTATGAAAAAGAAGGGTGGGTTGGGAGGGTACGCAGCAGCCGTCGACACACCCAAGGGAGGCGCCTGCCTGGTATAAATGTGCTACTTACGCCCCTCCCACAAATACAGGCCAATAAACTGGTCTTCTAACTTGTGGTCGGGGCTACATGACACGTAACAGTCTACCTGCCTACCTAACTAGGCTAAGCGGCTTGAGTTGTGCCGTAACCGCTGCGTAGGAGGAATGCCTGAAGGGGGCCAAAAAAGCCAACAACTAAATGATACACAATAGTACGTAACAACAACACTAACATGACCAATCTCTGGAAAGCAAGAACATCTCTCAACTAGACTGAGGTAGGAACCTACTGAACATGCAGAGCGCCTATTTTCCGGATAACATGAGCCAGAACTATTGTTCCCAGAGGCAGCACATGCTGCACCTGACCTGAAGGAAGGGCCGGATAGCTGTCGGTTTGGACCCTAAAATTGGACACCGGCATAGGACATGCCGCATAACTGAGAAGTGGTGAATGGTGCCGTGAGGACCGCAACAGAGTACTCTTAGGTCTTGGTCTGTTACTGCTGCCAGTAATTGCTGAAAGACACGAAGCTGGGCACTCTGAAAGGACTGTCGGAAAGAGAATGATTATATTGGGGGCCAAAAATGGCAACGAAACCAGTGCCAGCAACAACACCAACATGACCAACCTCTGGAATGCAAGAACATCTCTTGATTAGATTGAGGCATGAACCTAATGCAGAGCGCCACTGACCTAGCTTCCGGATAAAATGGGCCGGAACTTTCGTACCTAGAGGCAGCATATGCCACACCTCACCTGAAGGAAAGGCTTATAGATGTAGGTTACAACCCTAATTTGGACATAGGCATGCGGTTATGCCGCACGACTGAGAGGTGTGAGTAGTGATCAGCGCAAAGACGCACATTCGACCTTGCGACTTCCAACGAACAACCTGCATCGCATTCATCGCACATTCGTGATATAGCAATATTCGTTATTTCGCATGCAATATCATGACTAGCGACTAATTCGAGTAATATTTGCGTGCGCATAAACTGTTCGTTATTAATAATGTTTAAACAGCTTTACACGTATAGAAAGCTTGAAGTGGCGGGAGTCATTTGAAAGAATGGAAGGGGCGAAAAGACGTGCGGATTTCCACAATACACTCAGCGTACTGGAGTCTGACACGACCTGTTAACGCTAGGTAGGTAGGAATGCAAACTGCGAATATATTAATGCGATTATTCAAGTGACGAACATTGGCAGGACAGTTTACCTATTAAATCTCTACTGTGACAGGAATAGTGGGAACTGTGAAAGAAGCAACTAAGGTTGGGAAAATTATGTCTGAATATAAATTTTTTTTTTTTCCAGATACAGTTCCCCTATCATTTACTTGCCATCTCAAGAGCGAATATACGTAATTACGAATATGGGGTCAAGTATTTGACATATTCGCAAACCTCGAAATCACGATATTCGAGATCAAACTCGCCTTGCGAATACTCGCTCCCAACACCAGTGGCGAGTGGGCCGTGGGAAACGCAGCAGAGTACTCGCAAGGCCTTGGTTTGTTACTGCTGCCAGTAATTGCTGAAAGACACGAACCTGGCACCGTGAATGGAAAGTCGGAAAGAAAATCATTATATTGTGGGTCAAGAAATAACGAAAGCAGTGCCAGCGGAAGCATCAGAAAACAAAATAGTTGAAACCGCCGTGACCTGAGCGACTTGTACAGTTTGACGTTGTGATACCGCAAACTGATGAAAACATGACTTACCCAACACTCTGAACCTATAGCAGTCTTTGAAGAAACATCAAGTAGCGAGTTTGTAAGCTGATAAAGTTCCACATATACTTTATTTTCCATTTAAATTTAGGTTTTTTTTGTTTTGTTTTTTCTAAATGCCCCCCTTTTTTTTTTCACTACCTTAGCAACTGATGTAATTGACAACACCAACAGAGAATGGCGAGCTGTGACGCGACCTGAAAAAGCAAATGACATGCAAAGATGCTCCTGGCTGTGGTAGTATGCCAAAACTGACGTGATGCCTGCAGGCATCAGAACCAACGAAATGGTTGAAACCGCCAAGGCCTGAGTGACGGGTCAGGTCTGATGTTGTGACACCGCAAACTGATGAGAAATGACTTACCCAACATTCTGGACCTATAACAACCTAAAAAATAAAACGTCAAGTAGCAAAGCGCGCAACCAATGGGGAAGTCCACCCGTGATGTGATTTATTTATTTTTTTAATATGCCCCTATTTTTTCATCCTACTACCTTAGCAAAAGATGTAATTGAGCACACCAACTGAGAATGGCGAGCTGTGACGTGACCTGAAAAGCAAAATTACATGCAATGAATGATCCTGGCTATGGTAGTATGTCGACACTGACATGAGGCATCGGAACCAACAAAATGGTTGAAACCGCCGAGGCTTGAGTGACGGGTCAGGTCTGAAGTTGTGAGACCGCAAACTGATGAAATGTGACTTACCACATACAGAACCTATAACAACCTAAAATATAACGTCAAGTAGCAAAGCCCGTAACCTAATGGGAAACCCACCCCGTAATGTGTTTTTTTCTCCTTTCTACTACCTAAGCACGAGATGTGATTGACCATATCAACTGAGAATGGCGAGCTGTGACGTGACCTGAAAAGCAACGAATGACATGTAAAGACAATCCTCACTGTGGTAGTATGCTGACACTAACACGAGGCATGCAGTAATATAAACCACCTGTACCACACCACTCCGCTATAGGCGAGTACATGCAAACGTCGCCACCATCAGCACACGCGCCCAGTAGAGATGTGGGCGTATATGCCGTAAAAACAAACTAAACTCGGATCTCGGCAAAAGCCACGCTTCTATCTTTTTTTTTTGCACAAATAAAGCAACAAAACGAGGCAAAATAACAAAATAAAAGGTCCTCATGGGTCTCTGCAATTACCTTTGTAGCAAGTAGCTCCCCCAGTGTCCAGCTAACACTCTGAACTGAAGATGGATCCCCAGCACCAAGCACAGGTGCTTATTAAGTGCACAAACTCAGGTTCACAACCTTAAAGTGATACACCACATTTTACATTTCCAAAACAAATGAAATATACCTCAACACAGAGGAGCTTACTGTCTACTTAATATACATATCGCAAAATAGCATTTATACTAAAGAGACAATAACACTCTGAAAACAGCAACTCTGCTCCACCTGGATTAATCAGCTGCCTCACCCTCTATAATGCGAGTAGGGGGATAACGCTGGATGTCAGTGTGAACAAGGCCTTAGTCTGTCTGCAGAAATAATAGCAGAGAGCGAGAGAGGTTTGCTGGGAAGATACCTCAACACAGAGGCAGGGCCGGACTGGCCTACCGGGATACCGGGAAAATTCCCGGTAGGCCGGTAGCCCTGACTGCCGCACGGCCGGCCGGCGGCCGCAGGCTACTGGGCTCCAGTGGCGACGGAGATGAGCGCTTGCATTGCGCTCATCTCCGTCTTGAGCTAGCAGCAGAGGAGGGAGGCGTGACCTCTCCTGTTCCTCTGATAGGCTGCCAGCACTAGGCTGGCAGCCTATCAGAGGCCGACTCAGCGGCGCGATGACATCATCGCGCCGCCGAGGCCGTACAACTTCGAGACACAGGCCGGAAGAGGCCTGCATCGCATCGCTGGAGGTAAGTATAAGTGTTCTTTTTTTTTTTTTTTTCTTGGGGCTACTGGCAGCACTAAAGGGGCTACTGGCAGCACTAAAGGGGGCTACTGGCAGCACTAAAGGGGGCTACTGGCAGCACTAAAGGGGCTACTGGCAGCACTAAAGGGGGCTACTGGCAGCACTAAAGGGGCTACTGGCAGCACTAAAGGGGGCTACTGGCAGCACTAAAGGGGCTACTGGCAGATAAAGGGGCTACTGGCAGATAAAGGGGCTACTGGCAGATAAAGGGGGCTACTGCCACTTAAAGGGGCTACTGCCACTTAAAGGGGCTACTGCCACTTAAGGGGCTACTGCCACTTAAAGGGGCTACTGGCACCAAACAGGGGCTACTGGCACATAAAGGGCGCTACTGGCACTAAAGGGGGCTACTGGCACTAAAGGGGCTACTGGCACATAAAGGGGCTACTGGCACATAAAGGGGCTACTGACACATAAAGGGGCTACTGGCACATAAAGGGGGCTACTGGCACATAAAGGGGGCTACTGGCACATAAAGGGGCTACTGGCACATAAAGGGGCTACTGGCACAAAAGGGGGCTACTGGCACATAAAGGGGCTACTGGCACTAAAGGGGGCTACTGGCACATAAAGGGGGCTACTGGCACTAAAGGGGGCTACTGGCACATAAAGGGGCTACTGGCACTAAAGGGGCTACTGGCACATAAAGGGGCTACTGGCACATAAAGGAGGCTACTGGCACATAAAAGGGCTACTGGCACTAAAGGGGCTACTGGCACATAAAGGGGGCTACTGGCACATAAAGGAGGCTACTGGCACATAATAGGGGCTACTGGCACTAAAGGGGCTACTGGCACTAAAGGGGCTACTGGCACATAAAGGGGCTACTGGCACATAAAGGGATGGCTACTGGCACATAAAGGGGCTACTGGCACTAAAGGGGCTACTGGCACTAAAGGGACGGCTACTGGCACATAAAGGGACGGCTACTGGCACATAAAGGGAGCTACTGGCACATAAAGGGGCTACTGGCACTAAAGGGACGGCTACTGGCACATAAAGGGGCGGCTACTGGCACATAAAGGGCGGCTACTGGCACATAAAGGGGCGGCTACTGGCACATAAAGGGACGGCTACTGGTACTAAAGGGGCTACTGACACATAAAGGGGCTACTGGCACTAAAGGGGACAGCTACTGGCACACTGTTATGGGGGCACTGTGGATGTCACTGTTATGGGGGATCTGTGGATGACACTGTTATGGCAGAATCTATGGATGACACTGTTATGGGGGAATCTGTGGATGACACTGTTATGGGGGAATCTGTGGATGTCACTGTTATGGGGCGCTGTGGATGTCACTGTTATGGGGCGCTGTGGATGTCACTGTTATGGGGGATCTGTGGATGACATACTGTTATGGGGGTACTTTCACACCTGCGGCATGGCTATCCGACCTATCCGGGCTGTTCACCCTCCTGATCCGCCATGCCGCAAGTACCCGTGCACTGCCGTGCTGCTGCTCTGTCCCCATTGACTATAATAGGGGCAGGTGACGGAGCTATGGCGCAGCACGGCAGAGATCGCCGGACTAAAAAGTACTGCATGTCCGACTTTTTAGTCCGGCGATCTCTGCCATGCTGCACCATAGCTCCGCCCCTGCCCCTATTATAGTCAATGGGGACAGAGCAGCAGCACGGCAGTGCACGAGTACTGCGGCATGGCGGATCAGGAGGGTGAACAGCCCGGATAGGTCGGATAGCCATGCCGCAGGTGTAAAGTACCCCATAACAGTATGTCATCCACAGATTCCCCCATAACAGTGTCATCCATAGATTCCGCCATAACAGTGTCATCCACAGATCCCCATAAGTGTGTCATCCACAGATCCCCCATAAGTGTGTCATCCACAGATCCCCCATAAGTGTGTCATCCACAGATCCCCATAACAGTGTGTCATCCACAGATCCCCCATAACAGTGTGTCATCCACAGATCCCCATAACAGTGTGTCATCCACAGATCCCCCATAAAAGTGTGTCATCCACAGATCCCCATAGCAGTGTATCATCCACAGATCCCCCATAACAGTGTGTCATCCACAGATCCCCCATAACAGTGTGTCATCCACAGATCCCCATAGCAGTGTGCCTGCCCTGCGCACTGAGGACAGATTGAAAGAGGGAAGATCCGTGGAAGCAAGCAGAGGACAGCACAGCAGAAGATGGAATAGGTTCTTTTGTAAGTAAATTATTTTATTATAAATGTATCCCTGCATACCATAATACTCTCGTATTTTGAATTTATATATACTTATTTCGTTTTTTTCAGTTGTATGAATTTAAGTGGGGAAAATTATTAGTGCCCCCCATTTTGACTGTGGTATCTTATGTGCCTCCCATATATTGTTCCTAGAGTTGCCACTGCGCAGAGGCCAAGTCACGGCAACGCTAGGGTAAGGCCCGGCCTGTGTGTGTGTATATAATTATATATATATATATATATATATATATATATATATATACACACATACATACACACGCTCGCGGCGTGTGTGTTTGGGGCTGGTATGCAACTTTTTCCGGGGCTGGTATGCAACTTTTTCCAGGGCTGGTTTTTATCCCCAGTCCGGCCCTGCACAGAGGAGCTTACCGTCTACTTAATATACATATCGCAAAATAGCATTTATACTAAAGAAACAATAACACTCTGAAAACAGCAACTCTGCTCCACCTGGATTAGTCAGCTGCCTGAACCTATCCCTCTATAATGCAAGTAAGGGGATAATGCTAGATGTCAGTGTGAACAAGGCTTTAGTCTGTCTGCAGAAATAATAGCGGATAGCAAGAGAGGTTTGCTGGCAAGCAGCGAGACAAGCAGACAAGAAAGACATACAGATTTACATGGACAGACTAAGCAAGGTGACCTGTGCAAGACATGGAAGCCTGCAAGAAAACGAGACAGAGTCACGCTGACCCCTGCTGCCTAAACGTGCTGCCGCGTGGGCGCCAAGCGTGGGCTGCCAGGCGCGATAAAATGAGATGGAGTCATGCTGACCCCTGCTACCTAACCGTACTGCCGCGTGGGCGCCAAACGTGGGGGTGCCAGGCAGGATCGCTTCGGTGCAGTGCTGCTCCTACTCACCAAAGGAGCCGACACACCGCCCGCCAGACTAACCATGCCGCCACGTGGGCGCCAAACATGGGCTGCCAGGCAGATCGCTCCGGTGCAATGCTGCTCCTCCTCACTAAAGGAGGCAACACATCGCCAGCCGGACTGTAACAGGACGATGCTGCACGAGCTTGCCACAGACCCTCACCCGACCGGAACAACCTCAACTGGGATCCTGGACGCTGACTGGGTATGGAAGCTGCAGATTTAGACCATGTGCTGCAACAGGTGGCTCAGACTGCACACAGCTACGCAGCACCATCGACACACCCAAGGGAGGCGCCTGCCTGGTATAAATGTGCTACTTACGCCACTCCCACAAATACAGGCTAATAAACTGGCCTTCTAACTTGTCTTGCAAAAAACAATCCCTCATACAGCCATGTGAATGAAAAATAAAAAAGTTATGGCCCGGGAAAGGCGAAGATGCCGTATTTTGCGGTCCGCAATTTGCGGATCCACAAAACACAGATGCCGCCCGCGTGCCTTTCGCAATTTGCGGAACAGACGGCCCTTTATAGAAATGTCTATTCTTGTCTGCAAAACGGACAAGAATAGGACTTGGCTCATCATTTTTGCGGGGCCACGGAACGGAGCAACGGATGCGGACAGCACACGGAAGTGAATTTTTTTCACATTTTTTGCGAACTCGGGTGCGGAACCAAACCACGGTCGTGTGAATGAGCCCTTAGAAAATAATTGTTAGGGTCCATGCAAAAGCAGGAACAAATGAAAAGTTGTGCTAGAGAGAATTGTAACTTTGAGTTTTTTTCTGCTGGCATTTGCAAGTATCATACTGCAAAATTGATTTTTACTTTCGAACATTGGTCTGGAAATCTCATGGTTTTTCTCCTCAAAAATTGATTTTGAGCTTTTCACACTGAGGTAAAAGAATTGGCATTTAAGGGAAAATTACTCTTTACTTGTGACTGTCAAATAGCAGAAGGTTATGCAAAGTGCACACTATGCATATGAGCAAAAAAAAAAACACCAAGGCTACAAATGTAAAATAATATTCCAGAATTCCTATTTACCACAGTTTCCAGGCGGTCATGCCTGGTGATGGCTTGTATTTTAGTAATTGCACTGGGAAAATGAGTAATAGGCTACGGCTACATGTAGACTTTGGCCACAGGACATATTGCCTATTGCCTAACCAAAGATTGCGGCATCACGATGCTACAGTACTGTATTGTACTGTAAATTGAAGCATGATGAAAGCGAATGAGGTCACACTGCCATCCACAAGTTTTTGTGACCTAAAATATGCAAAAAATTCAAAACTTCTGGATTTCTTGCAAGTGTTGGGTCACAGTAGTGGCAACAAAGTCATCTTGTTGCCCCAGACTTCTAATGTTGTGTGGTATGTGCAGATTATTGTAGTGCTAACCTACCTTAGGCCAAGTTTTTTAGATTTGGGTGTAATCTAAAAGGGTCATGTCAAGAATTCACCCCATAGATTCACACACAAGGGAGTTTCTTAATATTAATTTGGAGTCTTTGGTTGCGTTTGTTTTTTTTAATATTGAAAAAATGGAGTCAGATGTGTAACTTTAGATTTGAAAGTTAGTGACTATATATAGTAGATCGGCTATAAAAACAAAATATGGTAGCACACAGTGACAGTCTATAGTACATACTGTACAGTCAAGGGCGGTGGTCTGAAGCCCCTGGGGGCCACCCAAGCCCTCCTTTTTTTCCCCCAGTTCCCAGTCCGCCCTTGCATACTTCAGTAGGATGGTTTTTAAGGCTACATTCACACATGGTCATACTGTCAGTTTTTCATGGCCATTTTTCAACCATTTTTGCATCCATTTTTGGGCTGTCTGGCAGTTTTTAAAGGCAGTTTTGCATCTATTTTTCATGGCCGTTAAAAATGACCATAAAAATGGAGAATGTCGGCTCCAGTAAGCAGGGGAACAGGAGAGGAGAGCAGGGCAGGCCAGACAGGTGCTGGTAGTGGGAGACTCCATTATTAGGGGAACAGATAGGGCAATCTGTCACAAAGACCGTGATCGCCGAACAGTGTGCTGTCTTCCCAGCGCTAGAGTTCGGCACATCGCGGATCAGGTTGACAGATTACTGGGAGGGGCTGGAGAGGATCCAGCGGTCATGGTCCATATCGGAACCAATGACAAAGTTAAGGGTAGGTGGAGCGTCCTTAAAAATGATTTCAGGTATTTAGGTCAAAAGCTTAGGGCAAGGACCTCAAAAGGTAGTATTTTCAGAGATACTGCCTGTACCAAGAGCCACACAAGAAAGGCAGTGGGAGAATAGGGAGGTTAACAAGTGGCTCAAGAACTGGTGTAGGAGGGGGTGGGGTTCCTGGAGAACTGGGCCAACTTCTCTGTCAGCTACAGGCTCTATCGTAGGGACGGGCTGCACCTCAATGGGGAAGGGGCAGCTGTGTTGGGGAGAAAGTTGGCGAGAAGGTTGGAGGCGTGTTTAAACTAGGGACTGGGGAGGAGGGTACTTACGTTATAGGGGGGGAAGATAGTGCAGATAGATACCGGGGGCAAGGTAGTGGGACTGGGGGAGGAATGTAAGGAGGGACTAAAACAGTTCAGAAGGAAAGGTGTAGGCTTAAATATATACAAAAACCTTTTAATTGTATGTACACTAATGCACTGGAGTTAGTGATGTGTGAGGAGGACTATGATTTAGTGGGAATAACTGAGACATGGTTGGATGACAGCTATGACTGGGCAGTTAATGTACAGGGTTACAGTCTGTTTAGAAAGGATCGTCAAAACCGGAGGGGGGGGAGGGGTCTGCCTTTATGTAAAGTCCTATCTAAAGCCCACAGTCCGAGAAGATATAAGTGAGGGACATGAACATGTGGAGTCACTGTGGGTAGAGATACATGGAGCCAAAAACAATAATAAAATACTAATAGGAGTTTACTATAAACCACCTAATATACCAGAGTCCACAGAAAATCTATTACTAAATGAGATAGACGAGGCCGCAAATCATAATGAAGTCGTTATTATGGGGGACTTCAACTACCCAGATATAGACTGGGAAACTGAAAGCTGTACATCGCATAAAGGAAACAGGTTCTTGGCAATAACAAAGACAATTATCTTTCCCAACTGGTTCAGGACCCGACTAGAGGGACGGCCATACTGGACTTAGTATTAACCAATAGACCTGACAGAACAACAGATGTGCAAATTGGGGGACACCTGGGAAATAGTGATCATAAAGTAATAACCTTCCAATTATCATTCAAAAGAGCATTTCTACAGGGAGGAACAAAAATACCAAACTTCAAAAAAGCTAAATTTAGCCAACTAAGCGAGGCCATAGGCCTAACTAACTGGGACAAAGTCCTCAAAAACAAAAATACAGCCACAAAATGGGAGATCTTTAAGAGCATCCTTAATTCTCATTGTGAGAGGTACATACCTTATGGGAATAAAAGGTTTAGGAACAAAAAGAAACCAATGTGGATAAATAGAAATGTAAAGAAAGCAATAAATGACAAAAAGAAAGCATATAAATCACTAAAACAGGAGGGTAGCGAGGAAGCACTGAAAAACTATAAGGAAAAAAATAAAATATGTAAAAAACAAATAAAAGCAGCCAAACTAGAGACCGAGAGATTAATTGTCAAAGAGAGTAAAACTAACCCTAAAATTTTCTTCAATTATATAAATGTTAAAAAGTATAAATCTGAAGGTGTCGGCCCTTTAAAGAGTAATGAAGGGGGAGTTGCAGAAAGCGATGAGGAGAAAGCAAAGCTATTAAATATTTTTTTCTCCAATGTATTCACTGAGGAAAATAAACTGTCAGGTGAAATGCTGAATGTAAAAATAAATCCCCCATTAAAAGTGTCCTGTCTGACCCAAGAAGAAGTACAACAGCGACTTAAAAATATTAAAATAGTCAAATCGCCAGGACCGGATGGCATACACCCCCATATCCTAAGGGAATTAAGTAATGTCATAGCCAGACCCTTATTTCTGATATTTTCGGACTCTATACTGACAGGGAATGTCCCACAGGATTGGCGCATAGCAAATGTGGTGCCAATATTCAAAAAGGGTCCAAAAACAGAGCCCGGAAACTATAGGCCAGTAAGTTTAACATCTGTTGTGGGGAAACTGTTTGAAGGTTTTCTTACAGATGCTATCTTAGAGGATCTCAACAGAAATAAGCAAATAACGCCATATCAGCATGGCTTCATGAGGGATCGGTCATGCCAAACAAATTTTATCAGTTTCTATGAGGAGGTAAGTTCTAGACTTGACAGCGGCGAATCAATGGATGTCGTATATCTGGACTTCTCCAAAGCATTTGACACTGTACCACATAAAAGGTTAGTATATAAAATGAGGATGCTCGGACTGGGAGAAAATGTCTGTAAGTGGGTAAGTAACTGGCTGAGTGACAGAAAACAGAGGGTGGTTATTAACGGTACACACTCAGATTGGGTCACTGTCACTAGTGGGGTACCTCAGGGGTCAGTACTGGGCCCTATTCTTTTCAATATATTTATTAATGATCTTGTAGAAGGCTTGCATAGTAAAATATCAATTTTTGCAGATGACACTAAATGTGGTCCATCTGTGTAAAGTAATTAACACTGAAGAGGACAATATACTGCTACAGAGGGATCTGGATAGATTGGAGGCTTGGGCAGAGAAGTGGCAGATGAGGTTTAACACTGACAAATGTAAAGTTATGCACATGGGAAGGAATAATGCAAGTCACCCGTACATACTAAATGGTAAAACACTCGGTAACACTGACATGGAAAAGGATGTAGGAATTTTAATAAACAGCAAACTAAGCTGCAAACACCAGTGTCAGGCAGCTGCCGCCAAGGCCAATAAGATAATGGGTTGCATCAAAAGGGGCATAGACGCCTGTGATGAGAACATAGTCCTACCACTTTACAAATCGCTAGTCAGGCCACACATGGAGTACTGTGTACAGTTCTGGGCTCCTGTGAACAAGGCGGACAGAGCTGGAGAGGGTTCAGAGGAGGGCAACTAAAGTATTAACTGCAATGGGGCAACTACAGTACCCTGAAAGGTTATCAAAATTAGGGTTATTTACTTTAGAAAAAAGACGACTGAGGGGAGATCTAATAACTATGTATAAATATATCAGGGGTCAGTACAGAGATCTCTCCCATCATCTATTTATCCCCAGGACTGTCACTGTGACGAGGGGACATCCTCTGCATCTGGAGGAAAGAAGGTTTGTACACAAACATAGAAGAGGATTCTTTACGGTAAGAGCAGTGAGACTATGGAGCTCTCTGCCTGAGGAGGTGGTGATGGTGAGTACAATAAAGGAATTCAAGAGGGGCCTGGATGTATTTCTGGAGTGTAATAATATTACAGGCTATAGCTACTAGAGAGGGGTCGTTGATCCAGGGAGTACTTCTTTCCTCTGGATCAACTAGCAGGGTGACAGGCCGAACTGGATGGACAGATGTCTTTTTTCGGCCTTATGTACTATGTTACTATGTTACTATAGTGATGTCATCACACTGGGAGCGCAGGTCCTTCAGGTGAGTAATTTTTTTTTTAACCCCTATTGTACCCATTTTTAATGGCAGGTAAAAGAGTACACTCCTGTTTAACGTTCGTTAAAAGTGGCCCCATTGATTTTAATGGGGTCCATCTGGCTGTGAAAACAGCTAAAAATAAGACACGTCCCATTTTTTAGCAGCTGCAAGTCACTAGCCATTAAAAAGAAAGGCCATGTGAATAGTCCCATTGACTTCAATGTGTTCTAAAAACGTCGGTGTGATGGCTATTTTTTTACTTTCCTGTGAATGTAGCCTAACTATGTATGTTGTCATTGACATTGGTGATGGTTCAGGATGTGCTATTATTCATTGCTGAATTGAAAGCAAATGTTTTCCAGCCCTGTGTGGTATCAATAGTATCTCAGTCAGTGAAAACAGATCTCAGAATTCATACAATAGAAACAAAAGAAGATGTGGGGAAAGAAGATTTTCAGTTACATTGCATTCATTGAAACCAAAAATGTGATGTTTCATGAGTGTCAATGCTTGACGTGTGGAGGCGGTGGTTTACATTGGGTCAGTACGTGAAGTGTCGGCTATAAAACTTTCTGATTTTGCTCCATATTATATTGTAAACTGTAACAAGGGGTGCTGAGGATGTGGTGACAAGTATTTAAAACAGTAGCATGCGGGTATGGTCAATTATAAGGAATTTATCAGTGATTGATAGCATTCCTTATATAAGTGTGTATATGTAGATAGCTGTCAGCCACTGATAACACCACCCCTGTGTACAACTGAGCTCTAAAAGAGCAGAGGTCTAAATGTATAAATTATGGGGCACAATTATTAAGACCGACATTTTAGATGCCAGTCTTAATATTCCCCTGCGCTGGCGGATCTGCCGGAGTTATGAAGAGGAGCCGGCCTCTACATAACTTCAGCGTATCCACCACCGCTTCTAAATGTCTTACACCTTCTTTGCGTTCCTACGTTTAGACCATTTGCTACGCCTAAACCAGGAGTAGAAAAGGATGAATTGGACGGGCCTGCTGGCCCTTCCCCATTCCTTGCCCACACAGCATCCCCTTTTCTAGACCTGGTGTGAAAAAGAAGTCACACATTCTGCCACAACGTGGCATGTGACAGAATCTGCTCCAGATATACGCCAGAAAAGGGGGTATATCTGTTCATAAATTGCCACCTACAAGTTTTACTGAATATTTTCCCACAAAACTGTATATCAATCTGCTCAGAGTATCACTGAGAGAAGAAGATAAGATACAAAACCATATCCAGACCATGCTGACAAGTCAGTAAGATATTCGCTCATTTATTGCCTAAAAGACTTTACTGCTGTGGAAAGGATTATTGGACCCTACCACACTCTGAGATGGACTGGCCATCCATATCTAATATCTACACCCTTCAGTCTGGAAATTGCAGAACCGATTAACAAGAACCTAATTGCATGCCTGGGGTTCTGTTGAAAGACTGCAAAGTGTCTTTAAGGAGAAAGAGAGAGAGACAGGGAGTACTTTTACAATTACCGTAATTGTTGCTGCCGATACACTGCTTTTGAGAGAGGATTACAATGTAATAAATACCTTTAAAACTGTGCCTTTTGTCTGTCATATGTACTACTACTTCCATCTTCAAATACTTTATTTATTGCAACCTGCCACCTTGTTATTGTACTACACTGTACTTTGTGTAGTGTAGTGTACGTCTCATAGCTTGGCCAAAAATTTTATAATAAATCAACTACACGTAATAAACTATAAGGATAGATACAAATCTTGTCCATTATAATAAAAGAGCTTGTGATTTTATTGTAGACTTATTTGGTGTTATTAGCAGAACACAATGTTCAGAACAGCTGAGGCTCCGTGAGATATACAATGCATTTGAAAAGTCTTCAGATCCCTTCACTTTTTTCTATGTTTCGGACTTGTGCTAAAATTAAAAAGGTTTTCCACAATCAGTCTTTACTTAGTACCTTAGTACACAAAATGAGAAAGTAAAAACAGAATTTTAGAAATGTTTTCAGATTTATTAAAATGGAAAAACTAAAATTTCACATACTGTAAGTATTCAGACTCTTTTCTATGACACTTAGCATTTATATTTGAGGGCTGTCCATTTTTCTTGTTCAGCTTTGAGATTTTTCTACACCTAAAATGGAGTCCATCTGTAAGAAATTCAGCTGCTTGGATATAATCTGTAAAGACAAACTGCGGTGTAAATAAGGACTCACAGCTGACAATGTATATCAGAGCAATAACCAATCCATGAGGAGGAGAGAACTGTAAGTAGTTTTTAAGTAGTTTGGAACAACCAAGACATTTCCTAGAACTGGCTGCCCTACCAAACTAAATAATTGGGGGAGAAGGACCTTGATAAGAGATTTGACCGATAACCCAATGTTCACTCTGGCTGTGCGCCAATGTTTGGTGGAAACAAGGCACTGTACAATACCATCCCTACAGTGAAGCATTGTGGTGACGGCATCATGCTTTGGGGATGATGCCACCACCACAGTTTCCCAGTGGCTGGGACAGGGAGACTTGTCAGAGTTTATGGAAAGCTGAATGGAGCAAAATACAGAGATATTCTTTACTTAAATCTAATGCAGAGTGCTCTGGATCTCAAAATAGGCTGAAGGTTTACCTTCAAACAAGACAATGACTCTAAGCACCCAGCCAAGACAATGCATAAGTGGCTTAGGGACAACTATGTGAATGTCCTTGAGTGGCCCAGCCAGAGCCCTGACTTGAATCCAATTGAACATCCCTGTAGAGACCTGAAAATTGCCATCCACTAATGGTCCTCATTCAACCTGACAGAGCTTAAGAAGAGCTGCAGAGAGGAATGGCAGAAAATACCCGAATTCAGGTGTGCAAACCTTGTGGCATCATATCCAAGAAGACTGAAGGCTGTAATCACTGCCAAAGGTGCTTCGACTAAGTCCTGAGTAAAGGGTCTGAATAGTTGGAAGATATTAGTTTTTGTCCTTTTCAACAAATTAGCAAAGATTTTGAATATTCTGTTTTCACTTTGTCATTATGGAGGACTGAATACAGAATGATTGGGAAAAATGTAAACTTTATATTTTAGCACAAGGCAGCAACATAACAAAATGTGAAAAAGTAGAAGGATCTGAAGACTTTCTGAATGCACTGTAAATGCTTGTGAAAGGAATGTTTCCTCATGCTGCTGTGTCCTGCTCAGGAAGCAGTACATATCCACAACCTCTGATTTATTGTGAAAAGGGGTACATTTCATAAGGGCATGAAATGTTGTCCTTACAGGGCTCATTTCGTTTTAGCACAAGGGTTTCCGCAATCATTGGATATTTGTATAGTACTTTTCAGGAAGTGCTATAGATTGGAATAATTGATGCAGTATTCCTTACTGATAATAACCACAGGCTTTAAACTGAGGAGTGTATTCATCTTTTTTTAATTCTCTTCCAACACAATTTAACATTTTATAGGACACGTTCATAAATAAAAGGAGCAGGAGAAGGAAACAGAAGGGCATGCAACTCTACTTAGCAATGGCAGAGTTATTATCCATTCAGACATTATGGCAATCACTCCCATGTGCTAGATTCTACATTTCACACTGTCCCACTGAGTCTAAAAGGTCTCAACAGTTGGAGGTATCTATACAGTAAAACTAGTCATTTCAATGAAGCAACAGAGCACAGCATGACTCTTCTGTTTAGCTATAGGAGAATCCTGTCAATGCTGGATGGAGTAAGCAGTCTCTTTGTATAATCCATCTATATGCAGACGGCAGTGTAGTTTAAGGTAACTGCACACGATGCATAATTGTGTGCAGAAAAACCGCAGCATAATACAGTACCAGCAAAGTGAATGAGATTGCCGAAGCTCACGTACACTGTGCGTCTTTTTTAGGTGCGGAAATTGACCAGCCGTGAAGATTTTAAAACCTGCAGCATGTCAATTGTTTGTGTAGTTTCATACCTTGGATAGTGTTTTTCCCCATAGACTTCAATGAAATTGTTAACATAAACAGAAAATCTCATAAACATGCGAAAAACATATCTCAAACATACCAAAAATGCACCAAAACTGTGATAAATCATGTGGGTTTATGCGCATTTTATGCAGTTCTGTTGTGGATGTCATGCATATGATTTTCTGCAATGTGTGCATTTACCTTTATGGGGATTTTTTCAGCAGATTTCACTGCATTTCCACAACAAATCTACATTTCACCAAAATCTATATCTAGTATGCTCCATTAACTTCTATGGGGCTAAAAGAACGCTGTGTATATGATCCTGATAGAATAATATGGAATGGTCAGTCGATGTGGGTACTGCCCGTAAATCCAAAGAGGGAATCTTTTTTTTCTTTGATCTGCTTTGGGGGTCTCAGGGGTCAGACCTAGCCCCTTGATCTAATATTTTCCGGTGGGAAATAGCTTACAATGAATAGATTAGAATAGATAATCATACTTATCTTGCAGATCTAGCACCACCACCAGATTATCCCAGCTAGACTGTTTACTAGGCTGCAGTGATGATGTTACATGAGCAACACTGTTTGGTGTACCACTGATGCCAGTGATTGGCTATAGTAGTCAAAGATTACACATTTCCTTTTTTAGCAAAAACAATATTTTTATTTTCAGCTTTTACATTTTCAAAATAACAAAAAAGGAAGAGGGTCTGAAGCAAAACTTTTGGTACCCTGCATGGTTAGTAACTAGTGGCATCCTCTTTGTATCACAGCTTGTAAATGCTTTGTGTAGCCAGCCAAGAGTCTTTCAATTTTTGTTCTCATCCATTCTTCCTTGCAAAAGTCTTCCAGTTATCTGTAAGATTCCTGGGCCATTTTGCATGCATTGCTCTTTTGAGGTTTATCCACAGATTTTTAATGATGTTCAGATGTGAGAGCCATGGTAAAACATTCAGCTTGCGCATTTTGAGGCAGTCTATTGTGGATTTTGAGGTGTGTTTAGAATCATTATACATTTCTAAAACCTATCTTCTTTTCAACTTCAGCTTTTTTACAGTTAGTGCTACGTTTGCTTCTAAAATTTGCTGGAATTTAATTGAATCCATTCTTCCTTCTACCCATGAAATGTTCCCTGTGTCATTGGCTACAACACAACCCCAAAGCATGATTGATCTACTTCATGTTTACTGGTCAGAAAGGTGTTCTTTCATAAAATTCAGTGCCCTTTTTTCTTTAAATATATCTTTGCTCATTGTGGCTAAAGAGTTTTATTTCAACCTCATCGGTCCACAGGACTTGTTTCCAAAATGCATCAGGCTTGTTTAGATGTTCTTTAGCAATTTTCTGATGCAGAATTTTGTGGTGAAGACGCAGGAGGGGTTTTCTTCTGATGACTCTTCCATGAAGGGCATATTTATGCAGGTGTGGCTGAACAGTAGAACAATATACCATAACTCCACAGACTGCTAGACCTTCCTGAAGGTCTTCTGCAGTCAAGCAGGGGTTAGCAATCGTACAAGCAGCTGTCTCTCAAATTTTTCTTGTTCTTCAAGACCTTCTCTTGACCTCCATTGTTTCTGCTAACATTTCTTAATTAGATTTCGAACTAAGGAAATGGCAACCTAAAAACTCTTTGCCATCTTCTTATAGCCTTCTCCTGCCTTTTGAGCCTCAATCATTTTTATTTTGAGTGTTAGGCAGCTGCTTAGAAGAACCTATGGCTGATGTTTTTGGGAGTAGTTTAGAGGAGTCTGGGTATTTATAAAGCTTTGAAATTTGCATCACCTGGCCTTTCCTAACAATGATTGTGAACAATCCTTAACCGTAACAGACTATTTAAGGTCTGAGACTTAGGGTCAAAGGTATCTTTCCACTTTTCAATCTAAAATTGTAAAAAACAAAAAACAAACTAAAAGAAACATAATATTACACTGACATTGGCTAAAGTGCTGAAAAGTGTGTTTTAACTTTATGCCTGTTAGACATCAATTTTGACCAGGGGTGCCCAGCTTGTGCATGCCACTGTAAGTGCAAATCTCTCTCTCTCTCTCTCTCTCTCTCTCTATATATATATATATATATATATATAATTAAGATTCATGTAGTTTTAGTGCAGATTTTTTTTGTAATGTAATATATCTTTATGCTACAGGTTTTTGCACACATGCTCAAAACATCTGCTTTTGTGCCTGCATTGGCTGAGCAATGATCAGTGTTCCATCTTTAATCTTATATGTGCTCTGTTTTCTCCACATAGTTTTTTTTTTTTTTTTGGGGGGGGGTTATGTAGGAAAGACTTTTTGGTTTTTTATCTTTTTTTCTTTCTTCTAAATTTTATTTCAAATGTATTATAACCGCTTCACTTGTAATAACACCACATACACACCAGTGTGAATAAAAAATAAATAAAAACAAACTTTACACATGTTGAATCACACACTAAAAATGCCCCAATTATTCGAAAGACTGTATTCAGTTGAAGAGGCATACACCATCATTTCTTCTGATACTGATGTGGCCAGAAAAAAGGGAGAATAGGATACTATATTCCTCTTGCTCTCTTCCTCATTATCTAGTGATGAGGGACTCTCAAGACGGTGCCCCTAGACAACCGCTGGGGCATCCCCTCAGAGTGATCCTATATGGACCCCACCCAATAAGGAGGATTCCTGAATTTTTAGGCACCTCTGAAATCCAGGTTGGCACTGAAGGCCTCACAGAAATTGAAGTTTTTGAAAAAAAAATTTCTCAGAGGATTTTGTAAATTTAATGGTGGTTCAAACTTATTTAAGTGCCCATCTATTTATTACCCAAAATCCCAGATTTTCATTGGCTGGACCTCAGATGTGAACCCCAATAGATGATGACATTTTGGTGGC
The DNA here is from genome assembly GCA_033119425.1 of Bufotes viridis. Classification (NCBI taxonomy): domain Eukaryota; kingdom Metazoa; phylum Chordata; class Amphibia; order Anura; family Bufonidae; genus Bufotes; species Bufotes viridis. The sequence continues at coordinate 50,752,249 of CM065599.1, read as the reverse complement.
TTGTTCTGCATATGGGCCTTTTAAAAAAAGCCACAAATCAGACAGCATTGGAGTGAAGAGACAATTTTTGGAAGGGTGTTTGGAGCAGTGAGTTTTTAAACATGCTATTTAACACCATCAAACATGCCTTTACCAATTGCTATATATGTCAGTGTCACTCTGACACCATTTGATATTGCGATCATTGCATTCGAGAGCTTAGGGAGGTGCAAGAGAAAGAGCAAAAATCTGTAAAAAAAATTACAAAAAGTCCCAGGAGACTAGAGTGTGTTATATACCAATTTTCAGGGCAGTTGGAACAACTGCGATTCATGATTATTTGGGCACGAATCAAATTTTTTGGGAAAATACACGAATCGGACATAAAATGAATTTCGTGAATTTGCTCATCCTTAATGTCATTATTAAAAAGCTCCCACCATTACTCTGATCATTTTTGATAATAACATCATATGAAGTAATTGCTGAATGTGTTTTTAAAGACAGAGGTAAATTTAAAGGGAGTCTGTCACCACATTTTCACGTTTTAAACAGTTCACATAGCGCTGTAGCCTAACCATAGATGATTGAAATGGTACCTTTCTTTGTTTCTGTTGAGCTTCAAAACAGGCAAAAACGCACTTTAATTCATATGTTAATGAGGGCTCGCAAGTGCCCAGGGAGGGGTTTACTTCGTTGGAGCCCAGGCTGCTCGGCCTCTTGGGCTCATATCCCCGCCCCATCCTCTGCCTCAGCCCGCCCTTCTGTTCGTCTTCTTTCTATTGCGATACAGTGATCTCGCGATGCCTGCGCTCTCCTCGCTGGGCCGGGGCATGCGCACTGCGATGACCATTGTGGGCACGGCTTCACTGTCGCTACTGCGCATGCCCCGGCCCAGCGAGGAGAGCGCAGGCATCGCGAGATCACTGTATCGCAATAGAAAGAAGACGCAACACCAGGGAACAGAAGGGCGGGCTGAGGCAGAGGATGGGCGGGATATGAGCCCAAGAGGCCGAGCAGCCTGGCTCCAACGAAGTAAACCCCTCCCTGGGCACTTGCGAGCCCTCATTAACATATGAATTAAAGTGCGTTTTTGCCTGTTTTGAAGCTCAACAGAAACAAAGAAAGGTACCATTTCAATCATCTATGGTTAGGCTACTGCGCTATGTGAACTGTTTAAAACGTGAAAATGTGGTGACAGACTCCCTTTAAAGGATAACTAATCTTTCATGTAGCTTTATTTTAAAGGATAACTGTCACATTTAGACCCTAATTTCAGTTTTCATATATGTAGTTACTAATATGATAATATTCCTGAATCAATAACTATTAGACTTACTTACCCCTTATTTAATAAGATTCAGCCCTTAGCAACCAGTCTGCATAAAACTACAACTTCACTATTCTGTTAAAATGGCCGCCCTCAGCCCTGAGCCTAATCCATAGGACACCTGCAGTGAAGTTAGAGAAAACCAGCTCTGTATAGGGGGGTCTTGCAGTGAAGTTCCCAGGTCTGGCTGAAGCCTGTAGTCCTCTCCTACAAGCTCTCCTCTTATCAGATAAGGCTGTCATTTATACACTGAGCAGCCCATATCTCCCTGGGCTCTACATTGTCCAGCACTGCTAAGGGAGTGTCTGCCAAGCACAGGCATGTGGAGAAGTTCACACACACAGCCCAGCACTGTTATCTCCTGTCAGGAAGAACCTGGCTTTTTATACATTCCCTTACAATGTTGACTCACTATCAGTTCCCAGTGCACGCAGCGTGCTCCGTCCTCATCTGGTAGACTGAAGGAGCATAGCAACCTGATTTTAATCTCAGGTAAAAATAGCCAATACTGGGGACTTTGAGGTGGCTTTTAGTTTTTTTTTATTAAACAACCAGAAATTAAAACAGGTGATATTAATCACCAAAATCCAATAGTAAAAAAAAATAAAAAATTGACAGTTATACTTTAAACTATCCTAAATTGCCCAATAATTCATGTGTGAAATATACTTTTCTTTTTTTTAAGATTTTTCGGCAGGATAGGCACCGGAAGTTCAAGGGGCCTACAGCGCTTGTTTGGAATCCAGACAATGGTACACTGCTGACATATTTGCGGTGTATGCATTTCCACAGGACTGCAGGGATATGGGCCACAGTGAGCTCTGTACTGGCAAGAGCACACGTCGCTGCAGTTTTTGCTGTCTGTGCTCACTCCGCTCAGCTAAAAGCTCTGCATAGCACGTTGTGCGGGAAAACCGGGTTTTCTCAGGTTTTCTCCCACACTCCAAAGGCATACTGATAGGGAACTTACTGTCTGTAAAAAAAAATATACGGTGTAAGCTCTTTCACTAAAAGACAAAGTAAAATGTCTGTGGTTATCTTACGGTAAATCCTCGGCGCTGCAAGCCGCAATGAGTGACGTGGGTTTCTGTCACTATCAAACGTTCAGTCAAATAAAAGAGACTGCGCTGCCAAAAGAATATTTATTTTTCTTTCTTTCACAAACTTCTCTCCTGGGACTCAAAGGAAAAACTGATTTTCACCAGGTTCATAAGGTGTAGCAGAATCCTCCTTGGGATCTACAAGTGCCTGCAGAGTGCAAGTAGAAACACTGTATGGTGAAGTACTGCCACCGTGTTTTACAACCGCAGTGAGATAATATACTCACAAGATTCCATTCACAGTGTGCTATTCAATACCACTTGTGTCTCCGTAACTCCCTAGACCTCAAAAAACACCTTCTCCGGTTTCCTTTCATTTTCTCATAGATCCCTGGTTTGCTCATAAGCCAGAGAAACGCGGAAGATAATGAAGCACCTCAGGTGTGCGATTATCAAAATTCATTTATTATACTCACAAAATTAAAAATATAACAAGCATTCAATGGGCGTCTGTACAGGCTGAATTGAATGCTTATTATATTTTTAATCTTGTGAGTATAATAAATTAATTTTGATAATCGCACACCTGAGGTGCTTCATTATCTTCCGCGTTTCTCTGGCTTATGAGCAAACAGGGATCTATGAGAAAATCAAAGGAAACCGGAGAAAGTGTTTTTTGAGGTCTATGAAGTTGCGGAGACACAAGTGGTATTGAATACGCACACTGTGAATGGAATCTTGTGAGTATATTATCTCCCTGCGGTTGTATAACACGGTGGCAGTACTTCACCATACAGTGTTTCTACTTGCACTCTGCAGGCACTTGTAGATCTCGAGTAGGATTCTGCTACACCTTATGAACCTGGTGAAAATCCAGTTTTTCCTTTGAGTCCGAGGAGAGAAGTTTGTGAAAGAAAGAAAAATAAATATTCTTTTGGCAGCGCAGTCTCTTTAATTTGACTTGACTATGAACTTGATATACTGGTAGTTTTTCACATATTTCAGCAATTGTTTGTTTTTTTTTCTTACAAAAATATATATAAATGTAAAAAAATTGCAAAATGGAAGGAAGAATGCTACAAAAAGCACAGTATTTTTCCTAAAATCACTGTTTGAAACAACCTGAAAACGTCTTTTGTCATGTTAAATTTATTTTGTAAAAAAATATAAAAATTGGATTCAAACGTTTGCCATTCATTTTCATATATATGGTATATACACATAGATAAATATAAAGGACAAAGCACTACGGGGAACAAGTAGGGGAACTGCCAGGACCCAGAGATTTATCCCTTGGATCAGTCTGATCTCTGCTACCTCTACAATAATAAAAGGATACCATCTTTTATGTTTTTAATAACCATGCATGCACTTTGATCATTTGAAACAGGCTTACAAAATGTCAGAACAAGTAGGTCACAGAGGTGTTCTCATCACAAGGAGAGACATTGTAGAGCAATTCAACATCTTGTCATATTTATTGATACTATTAAAATGGTTCTATACTAATTGTTTTTTCTCATAAGTATTTTTATTCATTTTTTTTACCAAAAGAAGAAAAACAATTACAAGAGACGTATTTCATGTTTCATATGGACTGCTCAGACTTTGCAATATGAACCTGGGTACTCACTTCTGTTTAGTTGCTCTGTATGAAAAAATATAATAATTAAAATACTAAAAGGACACGCGCTCCTTGTTTCACACCTTGCGTCCTGTTTTAGATTTGAGTGAAGGCAATTTAAGTTTGGATTAAAATACGGTGATTAGCTACCTTTCCATGGCATTTTCATTGGCGGTTTCACAGATTGTTTTTTTTTTAATAGCTGCAACTAGATGTTACTTCAAAAACTTTAGTAAAATACTGAAAAGTATACATATAGCTTTAGTTTTTGCTGGTTGTATGCCATTTTTGGGGATCATTGGCATTTTTTCAGCCCCCCTCTGGGACCAGAATAAATGCATGTGCAGAATGGAACAAAATAATAAATGAATATAAGTCAAATAATCTCTCAAGGTACAGGAGTCTATATATTAATACTATGGATTTATTGACAATCGATAAGACAACAATGAATATATAAAATCACATATCTCTTCCCTCATCTCTATCTACCATTCTATCCGTGCTCTCTGTTCAGCTAATGACTTCTCCGGAGCTGCACCACTTCTCTGCAATGACCTACCCCAAGCAATTAGGTTAATTCAGAACATCCACAGTTTTAGGAGCTCCCTAAAACACTTCTTCCATGATCTAACCCAGGCATGCTCAACCTGCGGCCCTCCAGCTGTTGCAAAACTACAACTCCCATCATTCCCGGACAGCCTACAGCTATCAGCCTACAGAAGGGCATGGTGGGAGTTGTAGTTTTACAACAGCTGGAGGGCCGCAGGTTGAGCATCCCTGATCTAACCCTTCAGACTCATTCTTCTGGACCTGATCCATCAGTATCCACCATACATCATGCACTCAGAAGCACTACAGATATCAGCTGGTGACTGCTCATGCAGCTTTATATCTACTCCCCTATTGTATTAAGATGGCTGGACCGTTGTACAAAACAGAGTACTCATTCCTGTTCTTTTAACTGTTGATCAGTTTGTTGCTATGTTATTTATGACTCTGTTTATACTTGACCCCCCCTGATTGTAAAGATTGTAAACTGTATGTTGGCGCTATATAAGTAAAGATGATGATTATTATTAGTGTTGAGCGAAGCACGCTTCAGATAATAGATCCAAAGTCATTTGTTCGAAACTTCATTTGAATTCTGTATGGAGACCCATCTCCGTGCAGCATTCAAATGTATGGGCTCCGCTGAGGTGAAACTAGTTAAAGGGGTTGTCCCACGAAAAATATTCTACAGCTTTCATACCAGCACCTGGATCTAAATACTTTTGTAATTGCATATAATTTTAAATTTAGCATAGCCACTGAGTTATTTAATAAAATGTATCTGTATAGCGCCACCTGCTGCTTGTTTTTTTTCTTATTTCTCTGTCCTGCTCACTGAGAAGGCCGCACATGCTCAGTTTCATCCTTCAACCTCCTCCTGAGCTGTGATAATTAGAGCTGAGACACACCCCCTGAGCTGTAACAGGGAGCGCTGAGACACGCCCCTGAGCTGTGATAGGGAGAGCTGAGACATGCCCCCTGAGCTGTGATAGGGAGAGCTGAGACATGCCCCCTGAGCTGTGATAGGGAGAGCTGAGACACACCCCCTGAGCTGTGATAGGGAGAGCTGAGACATGCCCCCTGAGCTGTGATAGGGAGAGCTGAGACACACCCCCTGAGCTATGATAGTGAGATATGAGACACACCCCCTGAGCTGTGATAGGGAGAGCTGAGACATGCCCCCTGAGCTGTGATAGGGAGAGCTGAGACACGTCCCCTGAGCTGTGATAGGGAGAGCTGAGACACGTCCCCTAAATCAGAAAAGACACTCCCCTGAGCTGCCAGCTTGATTTAAATCTAGCAGAGCAATGAATGTGGAGATCTCTGGATCCATGTGAGGTACAGGGCTGGTTCTAGCTTTGTTAGAAAGAGGTTGTTATGTACTATATGATGGCTGATTTATATTTTTTACATCAATCATGGGAGAACCCCTTTAAGTTTGAAGTCTCACGAGACTTTGGTGAAGAACTTCAGCATTCGATTTACCAATTAAAAACCATTTTAAAAGTGAAATTCGAAGTCTGCTTCAGTACCGACTGGTACCTTGGTACCGAAGCCAACTTCGGATTACAGTTTCAAAATGGTTTTCAAGTTGTAAAATCGAATGCTGAAGTTCTTCACCGAAGTCTCGGCGGGGCCCATACATTTCACCTCGGCAAAGCCCATACATTTGTACATTATATGTATGTTGTACATTATATGTATTACTATATATAGTGGAACAAAGTAAAACTCTAAAATATAAAATCATATAAAAACATATTGGAAACCCCTATATATCCCAATAGTAGAGTCCTATTTCTTTCCCCGATGCAAGCAATTGTGCATTATTACTTACAGGATTCTACTATTGGGATATATAGCAATTTCTAATATGTTTGTATCATTTTATATTTTTAGTTTGTTCCACTATATTTGATTTTATATATTCATTATTCTCTTATCTATTGTCAATAAATCCATATTAGTAATTTATAGGGTCCTGTGCCTTGAGGGATTATTTGATTTATATTAATTGGCTATTATAATCACTCAGCAAACGACAATTTACTATTTATTATTAACTATTTTTTATTCTTAGTTTTTTTTTTGTATTTTGAAAGTGTAGAGCTGCTGTGGGGACCCCTGGGCGCCGCTCTGCCCACAGATATAGTTCGTTTTTAGTTTTTAAATTGGTGAAAGGTCTTCTTTAAGCTATCCCTTAGGACTCCCTCATATGCTTGCACAATTAAAGGGCTGACCTGTAACATGTGCGCTTGTCAGCTGAAGGTGTCTGTGTTTGTACCATCCTCATATGTGCCCGCATTGCTGAGAAAAATTATGTTTTAATTATATGCAAACGGGGGCGTTGTCATTACTCCTTGAGGCTCAGCGCGCTCTGTAACTGCCGCAACCCCCTGCACTTTCACATGGCCAGTTGTGATGACATTTTCATTGCCAGGCCCTGTCAAAGTAGACAGGGAGCATCAGTTGCAAATAAATCAGAGCCTCTAGGTGTAATGGCAACGCTCCCTTTGCTCCTAGAGGCTCATTTGCAAATATTCAAACATTATTTTCCTCAGCAATGCAGACATATATGAGCTGAACCTGGACATATCCCTTCTCCTCTCACTCAGCCCCTCTGACATTTCATGCTCCGAAGCTCTCCCTTGCCCTGCACTGTATCTCGCAGGACAAGGGCTGTTTTGTTTACATTTTTACAATGCTAGGCAGAGGTTTCGGCCTATTAGTGTTCCCAGTGATGTCACCGGCACTGACGGGTGGCTTTACAGTCTATGGCGGCACTAAAGGTTGTCCATTAGTGCCAGTGATGTCACCGGGCACACTGCTAGGTGGAAGCCTCCCCCATAGTACCCCAAGTGGTAAGAGGGGTCCCTACAGTGCCCTCAGTACTAATAAGGCCTTCCTATGGGGCACCCCTAATAGAAATAAGGCCAATTTATAAGCCACTTCTATGGAGCCACCAGTAGTAGTATGTCCCCACCACTGCCCACAGTATTTAAAATGTTCCCTGGAGTGCCCCTTGTAATTATAATGCCTCCTGACGTACCCCCAGTAGTACCCCCATAAATCATAATGCATGTCCTCTCCCTCCAGTGTCCTATACGATGCAGTCCCATGTAAATAACATCACTACTCTCCCTCCGGTCTTCTATACCATGCAGTCCCATGTAAATAACAGCAGTCCTCTCCCACCAGTCTTCTATATGATACAGTCCCATGTAAATAACCTCTCTTCCTTACAGCCTTCTATAACATACAGTCCCATGTAAATAACTTCACTCCTCTCCCTCTACTCTTCTACACCATGCAGTCCCATGTAAATAACACCAGTCATCTCCCCCCAATGTTCTCTAACATACAGTCCCATGTAAATAACACCCCTCTCCTCCCTTCAGCCCCTCTGACATACAGTCCCAGTTACATAACATATTTCCCTCCCACTCAGCAGGGAGAAGGTTTTAATAAGGGAGAACCACATCTGCAAGCATTTCTCTGGCACTCACATTCATTCCATGACATGGCTTCCGACTTCTCTCCACTGCTGAGAGCTGCCTTTTTCTGCACTGATCACATGATGGTGACCTCCTCACAGGTCCTACCACCACTTCCACTGTTGAAAAGATCACATGACTATGATGTCATTGCAGGTCCTTCAGATATGGAGTTTAAGCAGAACTGGCAACAGATACACAGTAAGCAAGCTAAGGCTCAAAATAGGGCAAGTTAGAGCTATTTTTTTTATAGAAATTTACAATTTCAATGATTAAAGTATATTACAAAATTGGTCAGTATCACTGCCCCTACACATTACACAAATAAAAAAATAATGACAATTACACTTTAAGTGAACACAATTCTGACCCACAAACACAACACATATATGTATATTACCAATATATTAAATCTATGCTACACCTATCAGCCATAACATATATACCACCTGCCTAAAATTGTGTAAACCTCCGTCATGTTACCATAACAGCTCTGATCCGTTGAAGCATGAAGTCTCAAGATCCATGAAGGTGTCTCGTGTTATCTCCTTCAACGATGTTAACGGATAATTCTTTTAAGAGGACCTAAAAGGAATAATAAAGGCATGGTACATCATAAGAATAGATGCTCTAGAATTGTTATTACATGGGGAAATTGTTACTACAGCCGACTTGTCAGGGGAGGTGACAGATCCTCTTTAAACCCTGTAAGTTTTGAGGTGGAGCCTCCATGGATTGGATTTATTGTTAAGCAAATCCTGTGTGCATCAATATGCTTGGGCACCTGTGACCCAATATCCAGTTCACCTGTTGACATTCCTTGGTTCACGTTTGGTATTACTAACCAATGCATACCCCCACATGGACAATGGATTTTTATAGTCCATGAGTAAAATCCATTGGTTAAAAACTACTCATTTTGATTGAATAATGATCTTATTAAACCATTTTAAATATTTAGAGAATGTAAACCCATAATTATGTACAGGGGATAAAGGTAAGATGTGAACTGTTGAGTCTGAACACACAAAGCATATTTAAGCAGTAATTAGACTCTTCTCACTGTGTGGTAATACATTGATGAAAATACATTAAAGTTCTAGTTGAAAGAGAATCTCCCTTGGAGGACCATCTTGTCCGGCAGTGCCATGGGGAGATCAGCCAATGTAGAGCAAGTGTTGAGTCTTGAGTTCTTGCTTGACATTGTCCTGGCTCTCTTCTTATGGTGATAGAAGTAATTTCGAAGGTGAAAGCGAAATTTGTCATGCAAAGAAGCATAAATGAAAGGGTTGTAGCATGCAGAGCTCATTGCAATAAGATGGCAGGTAACTTGAATTACATTAATATAATCCTTATCCAAAATAATAAACTCTTCATCAATATCCCGGATAAGGTTGACCACCTGAAGAGGCAGCCAGCATATGGCAAAAGCCATGACGGAAATAAGAAGCATACGGAAAGTTTTCTGCTTCTTTTTAGACCATTTATCTTGGTTGTGCGTTGCTGCCCCTGGGACGTTCCTCCTTCTAAGGTGGTAGGCAATGGCGCAGTAGGAAACTGTAACAGCAGAAAGTGGAAGCATGTAAGACAAGAGCAACATAGTGCAGGAATAGAGAAGTCTTTGTTTTTCTTGGTGTTTCCAAAACTCCTCACAAATGATCATGTTATGGCCAACATTCTTGAGATCCAGGTAATGAGTATGCATGGATGTTGGCAAAGAGACTCCAATGGAGACCATCCAGATGACTGTCACGATATAAATGCATGATTTACAGCCTATTCTTCTTCGGATAGGATAAACAACTACCACATATCGATCTATGGCAATAGCAGTCAGTGATAACACAGATACAAAAACTGTTGCAGCTTGCATTAAAGTGACAAAATGGCACATAAACTCTCCAAACAGCCAACCCTGGACTTCAAAAGCATAGGAGGCTGTCAGTGGCACGCAGAAAATGCACATGACCAGATCTGCTGCCGCTAGGTTCCCAATAAGGAAATTGGTAGTATTGTGAAGTTTCTTGGTGAAGGCAATAAGAAGGATTAGAACACTGTTTCCTAGGCAAGCCACAGTCACCAACAACGCATACAAAGGAATGAACAGAGGCTTCAAATCAAATAGGAGATCCAGGCCGGTGAACGACTGGGATGCATTCTTTACAGACTCATTGGATAACTGGGTGGACATTATTTTCAATTTTGGGTGGGTCTTGATGCATTTCTGAAAAACAATAAAAGAAGAGTTTTAGCACCTACTGAATTGGAGATTTATGCATTAAAAATTATATAAATCCTTAGTTCTAATTAACTTTGAGGCAAATTTACTAATCCTGTCTAATCTTTAGACAATGTAAACTTAAACTACAAATGTATAAACTGGTGGATAATAAATTTGGTGCATGTTTGACATGTTTGTATAACTTTACACCCCCAATTGGTTAGCTTACTTTGCACCCAAATTTTGCTCAATTTTTGCATATGTTGGCACATCGTAAGCCATGCTCCTTTACCGTAAAGCCACACACTTTTACTACTAAGTCACGCTCCGTGTGTGGGGAGCAAAAAGCACCTAAAACATAATAAATGTGGTTCAATGCACGTATGTCATATTTTTGGCTTAGGAAATCTCCCCCTTTGTCTTTTTGGGTAGTCTGCTTATTACTTATTACAAGAAACATCTTGAGTTTTTGATTATCTTGTAATTAAGCAGTCACTAAAAGTTGATGAGTCAACACATCATTAAACTGAGGGTGGACCATAGGCCCTGAAATGTTAAGTGTAACCCCCAACCCCCATTCTCTGCCATGTCTATAGTCAGCAGCACCACCAAGGTAAGGCAATAAATGGAAAATGGGCACAGAAATAGTTCCTATTAACCATTCATTGCCATTTTAGTTCCCCTCTGTCACAGAAGGACACTCATATTTAACAGAATTTCTGTAAAATGCTTCAATTTCTACATTTTTTATCATTTTGTATTTATCTTTATTTAGGCTTCAATTTCTAAAGTTTTTATCTTTAATTAATATACTTAAAATATTATTTTGAATGTGCAATATATTAAAGGATTGTTGTAAAGGTAAAATGGTGCAATAACGCAATTGAGCCGCATATGCGTTTTCTCTGGATAGCTTGCGGTTTTATCAGGATGTATGATTCCATGCCATTTTTTATGTTTTGCTGCTGTCCCAATGGCCATTGCGAGGATTGTCAGGGCTATAAAGTGATTTGAATACAAGCTTGATGTTACTACCACTGAGAAAGGGGTGTGAACCCCAGAACACGCTGGGTGTGGGACAGCAAGCAGTTATATTGAAGATTCAGGTGGTCGTCAATTATATTTATATACAAGTAATACTGCAGGCTCGGAATATCCATCTCCAGCTACACTTGGTCTGGACTTTAGGACCCAACTCACTATCGGCCGGCATTCTTTCCTGCAGAGAGCCGCGTGAACCACGTGGGACACTCCCAGGTCACGTGGGACGCCGTGCTCAGACCCAGAGACCACACGGGGCACCGTGGTGAGTCCGGACGGCAAAGACAAGTCTGCATACAAGAAAGAAATGGGGTAATGTAACCTGCCTTATATGGGCTGTTGATGTGGCTTGGATGATTTTTATATTTTTATATGGGTATATAGAGACAGTCCAATGTAAGAGCATCGATCTCTGAACATTATAAACTTCCTCTGATTTGATACTTCAGCAGCCATGCTTTCTCTGGTATGAAATTTCATCAACTATGCTTTCTCCGATATGAGACTTTATCAGCTTGTGTTCTTTAGGAGCATATATTATTTTGCACCTTAGGACTTTGTCTGCCTATCATTATCTTATGGTGACTATGTCATACTGATGGACACTATTTACACCAGCTCTACATTGAATTTGGTCTAAACTTTGCCGACCATTTCTGCTGCTACAATTTATTGACATTATTGCTGCTATTGTTTTTAAGGGTTGTTTTTATTTTAATAAATGTGTTTATATTGCACCATATTGTTGTCCAGATATCTCGGATAATTTAGTGCCCCTCTTTAATCTTTTTCTTAAATTTTTCTTTATATTGGATTTGGGTGGATCCAGGGGTGAGCACCTGGTCTATTTTGGATAGTTAAGGTGAGCCGCTGACTTTTGTTATTTTCCAATTCCTGTAAAATACTTACAGTCCAATAGAGTATATATATAGTAGGTGTCTGTAAATGATTTTTCATGGCCCAGTTTACTTACTACCTTGGGCACTAATGAACTGATTCCTATACTGATCACCACCTATAGAAAACACAAAAAAACAACAGCAGGCATTGTCCACTGCTGTAGGACCTTCCCAGGAGGTTCCGTAAGGTGTTCCAGGTGCACAGCACTCCTCCCCATCCCCCTGCTGGCTCATAAAATATCATATATTTGCTTTCCATAGCATATTTCACTGCATATCAGTAGGAGGTTTGCTAGCCTCTACATGGCAGAGTATGAATCTTATGGTTGACTTATCAGCGTCGAGGCTCTGCTTGTATCCCCACTTGGAAGCTGCACTCTTCTAGTGTGAACACAGCTTTCCTGCTCCAACACTGTCATTGTGTAATGTGGTGTCATTTAGGTGGTCATGGAGCCTCAGGTCCTGGGAAGGCACACAAAGCGGACATCTGGTATACTGGTGAAAGCCTAGATAACACTTGGAAGTGACATGATACAGCACTGATAAATACTGATAAGGCTCTATATGAGTTTTCCCTGGTTCTCCTTGGAGGGAGCGAGCTACTCTATTTTTCCTAGAGACTATAAAACTCTATGACAGTTACTTGTCAATTGACTCCCGTCCCAATCTATTTTAGAAGCCATAAAGCACGCCACCCCGCTATACTGCCTAAACAGACAACACAGAAAGGAAGTGTATTTCTCCAGTTTAGCAGCCCAAAAAAGGTTATGGAAACACATCCAATTACTGTAAAAGCAGTTAGTATTTTTTCTAAACTAAATAACCCTAATTTTGATTTTTTTTTAGGGTACTGTAGTCCACCCATTCCAGTTATTACTTTAGTTGCCCGCCTCTGAACCCTCTCCAGCTCTGCTATGTCTGCCTTGTTCACAGGAGCCCAGAACTGTACACAGTACTCCATGTGTGGTCAGACTAGTGATTTGTAAAGTGGCAGGACTATGTTCTCATCACGGGCGTCTATGCCTCTTTTGATGCAACCCATTATCTTATTGGCCTTGGCAGCAGCTGCCTGACACTGGTTTTTACAGCTTAGTTTGCTGTTCACCAAAATTCCTAGGTCTTTTTCCATGTTAGTGTTACCCAATATTTTACCACTTAGGATGTACTGGTGACTTGCATTATTCCTTCCAATGTGCATAACTTTACATTTGTCAGTGTTAAACCTCATCTGACACTTATCTGCCCAAGCCTCCAATCTATCCAGATCCCTCTGTAGCAGTATATTGTCCTCTTCAGTGTTAATTACTTTATACAGTTTAGTGTCATCTGCAAAAACTGATATTTTACTGTGCAAGCCTTCTACAAGATCATTAATAAATATATTGAAGAGAATAGGGCCCAATACTGACCCTTGTCGTACCCCACTAATGACAGTGACCCCCCAATACTGACCCTCTGTGGTACCCCACTAGTGACAGTGACCCATTGTGTACTATTAATAACCACCCTCTGTTTTCTATCACTGAGTGACTTACCCACGTAGAGACATTTTTCCCCAGTCCAAGCATTCTCATTTTATATACTAACCTTTTATGTGGTACAGTATCAAATGCTTTGGAGAAGTCCAGATATGCAACATCCATTGATTCGCTGCGGTCAAGTCTAAAACATGCCTCCTCACAGAACATGATTAGACTAGTTTAACAGGACCAATTCCTCATAAACCCATGCTGAAACAGCATTATACACTTATTTTAATTAAGTATAATTAAGTAATTAAGAATACTCCAGGATAGTATCTCTTAGAAAACCTTTACTTTTGCCTATAGTTTCCAGGATCTTTTTTGACCCCTTTTTGAATATTGGCACCACATTTGCTAAACGCCAATCCTGTGGAACACTCCCTGTCACTATAAAGTCCTTAAATACTAGTCTACTGACAGTGAGGAAGAAGTCCCATCTCTCAAGTCATTGTGGGAATGGGGTTAGGTGGGTACATATTTGTTTTTCTTGGTGCCTTAATAGGGCAATATTATTGTTTAAAAGGGAATTTAAGGTGGATCCTATAGATTGCAAAAAATGGGGTCACACATGCACTTTGTGACATACACTGCAAAGGCACACCCTAAGATGTCTTTATTCAAGGGCCTACATAAACCTGGAGTCAATGCTGGTTATTTCTCCTTAATAGGCATGGCATTGAGGTGGAATGTGTATTACCGTAGCATACGGATAAATAGAACTGTTAAGAAAGAAATCCCTAAAACAGGATGGTAGCAAGGAAACACTGAAAAACTATAAGGAAAAAATAGAATATGTAAAAAACTCATAAAAGCAGCCAAATTAGAGACCGAGAGATGAATTGCTAAAGAGAGCAAAACTAACCCTAAAATGTTCTTCAATTATATAAATGGTAAAAAGTATAAATCTGAAGGTGTCAGCCCTTTACAGAGTAATGAGGGCTGAGTTGTGAAGAGCGATGAGGAGAGAGCAAAGCTATTAAATATTTTTTTCCACTGTATTTACTGAGTGGTAAAATGCAGAATGTAAAAGCAAATTCCCCATTAAAAGTGCCCTGTCTGACCCAGGAAGAAGTACAGCGGCGTCTTAAAAAGATTAATATAGACAAATCGCCAGGACCAGATGGCATACACCCCTGTATCCAAAGAGAATTAAGTAATGTCATAGCCAGACCCTTATTTCTGATATTTGTGGACTCTATACTGACAGGGAGTGTTCCACAGAATTGGTGCATAGCAAATGTAGTGCCAATATTCAAAAGGGGTCCAAATACAGAGCCTGGGAACTATAGGCCAGTAAGGTTAACATCTGTCGTGGGTAAACTGTTTGAAGGTTTTCTAAGAGATGGTATCTTGGAGTACCTCAATAAAAATAAGCAAATAATGCCGTATCAGCATGGCTTCATGAGGCATCTGTCATGTCAAACTAATTTAATCAGTTTCTATGAGGAGGTAAGTTCTAGACTTGACAGCGGTGAATCAATGGATGTCATATATCTGGACTTCTCCAAAGCATTTGACACTGTATTACATGAAAGGTTAGTATATAAAATGAGAATGCTTGGACTGGAAGAAAATGTCTGCATGTGGGTAAGTAACTGGTTCAGTAACAGAGGGTGGTTATTAACGGTACACACTCAGATTGGATCACTGTCACTAGTGGGGTACTTCAGGAGTCAGTATTGGGCCCTATTCTCTTCGTTATACTTATTAATGATCTTGTATAATGATTGTACAGTAAAATATCAATTTTTGCAGATGACACTAAACCGTGTAAAGTAATTAACACTGAAGAGGACAGTTTTCTGCTACAGAGGGATCTGGATAGATTGGAGGCTTGGGCAGATAAGTGGCAGATGAGGTTTAACACTGACGAATGTAAGGTTATGCACATGGGAAGGAATAATGCAAGTCACCTCTACGTACTAAATGGTAAAACACTCGGTAACACTGACATGGAAAAGGACCTAGAAATTTTAGTGGACAGCAAACTAAGCTGTATAAACCAGTGTCAGGCAGCTACTGCCAAGGCCAATAAGATAATGGGCTGCATCAACCACTTTACAAATCGCTAGTCAGACCACACATGGAGTACTGTGTACAGTTCTGGGCTCCTGTGAACAAGTCTTAATTTCAGCCAAAAAGATGTATAGATGGAGGGAAAAGAAATTACCTAGTCCAGCAAAATATATTCCCTTTAAAACATAACTTTTACTCAAATATTACTTAAAAACGTAGAGACAATGCCCCAGTTCGTATAATTAAACACCAGGAAGTTACCCTTATGTCTGTTGATCACAGTCGCCTGTATCCAAGGTGCCAGTCCCTCAGGTATGACAGGGCGGAAGGGGGGAGGGTTGGTATGATGCCTAATTATCCCCTATACTGAACCTCAGCCCAGGAGCCTCCCCTGATGGTGGGGATCACCTGTCCTCGTGCCTGGTCTGATATGCCCTATGGATTCCCTAGCGGCAGCTAGGACGGGAGTGGCATCCAGGAAACAGGTGAGAAGAATTCAACAACTGGTATCCTGTGATAGGGTCTTCACATTAACACCAGCACAGAGCCATATGTCTATGGTAGAGTCACCACAGTGGTACTAAAAACAGCCTAACATATAGGGGCTGTGTTACCACAGCCTATAGGGTGTGAGACCTTGAGGGGCAGGAGCACTCGACTGACTGGAGTTAACCACAAGCGGTGATTGGACAGTATTACTGCCCATCCCCAGTCACCTCCCTGAATCAGTATGACGCTGTGGGAGCGCGACTATTTAAACCTCCAGACAAACATGTTAGTCAGCACAGGAGGAGCAGAGGACGCAGACACGGTGGGGATGTGAGTATAGAGGGATTCGTTTTTTATCCTTGGCTAACGTCTCACCATACTCATTGGACTGATCTATACACTTCCTATTGCTAGTGTCGTGCCTCTGTTTGCATTAGCCGTTTATCAGACCGGCTGGATGTGGGCACTACTACAAATAAGCACTGAGTAAGTAAACATTGACTTTTTATCATTAGCCTTTTGAGGTATAAATCGTTTGATTTGATTTGACACATTGATATACATTGCGTCTCTCTTCTCCTGTCATGCAGGTGACATCAGATATATGTCCGATGTATGCTGTGATCATGGTGTTACTTACTCTGATGTGACCCCTCCTGTGCTCACCAAATGGGACGTGTTTCATCGTTAGCACGGTACTGTGGTCTGTAACACTCTTCATTATGAGTGATTGATCACATAAATATAGTATTGACTTTACAGCTGATTGTTGTTTTTCCTCCTGATGAACCCTTGACTTACCACAAGGGGGAATCGCATTGAGGTGTATTTTGGACCCTTGAATAGGGTTTTCGACCTATAGGCTGTGGTAACACATCTCCTATATGTTAGGCTGTTTTTAGTACCACTGTGGTGACTCTACCATAGACATATTGCTCTGTGCTGGTGTTAATGTGAAGACCCTATCACAGGATACCAGTTGTTGAATTCTTCTCACCTGTTTCCTGGATGCCACTCCCATCCTAGCTGCCGCTAGGGAATCCATAGGGCATATCAGACCAGGCACGGGGACAGGTGATCCCCACCATCAGAGGAGGCTCCTGGGCTGAGGTTCAGTATAGGGGATAATTAGGCATCATACCAACCCTCCCCCCTTCCGCCCTGTCATACCTGAGGGACTGGCACATTGGATACAGGCGACTGTGATCAACAGACATAAGGGTAACTTCCTGGTGTTTAATTATACGAACTGGGGCATTGTCCCTACGTTTTTAAGTAATATTTGAGTAAAAGTTATGTTTTAAAGGGAATATATTTTGCTGGACTAGGTAGCTCCTGTGAACAAGGCAGACATAGCAGAGCTGGAGAGGATTCAGAGGAGGGCAACTAAAGTAATAACTGGAATGAGGGGAATTACAATACCCTGAAAGATTATCAAAATTACAGTTATTCACTTTAGAAAAAGGACGACTGAGGGGAGATCTAATAACTCTGTATAAATATATCAGGGGTCAGTACAGAGATCTCTCCCATTATCTATTTATCCCCAGGACTTTCACTGTGACGAGGAGAAAAGAAGGTTTGTACACAAACATAGAAAAGGGTTCTTCACGGTAAGAGCAGTGAGACTATGGAACTCTCTGCCTGAGGAGGTGGTGATGGTGAGTACAATAAAGGAATTCAAGAGGGGCCTGGATGTATTTCTGGAGTGTAATAATATTACAGGCTACAGCTACTAAAGATGGGTCGTTGATCCAGGGAGTTATTCTGATTGCCTGATTGGAGTCAGGAAGGAATTTTTTTCCCTTAAGTGGGGAAAATTTGCTTCTACCTCACATGTTTTTTTTTTTTGCTTTCCTCTAGATCAACTTACAGGATAACATGCCAAATTGGGTGGACAGATGTCTTTTTTTCGGCCTTATAAACTATGTTACTATGTTATGTTACTATGTTACTCAATGAGGAGATTTAGGATTTCTCGAGGTTGGCTGGGGAGTGCAGATCTTAAAAAGGCCATGTTTATTGGAGGAGATATCTCTTGTTATAACCACTAAGTATACCGATGGGGGTGACAGTCGGAGCACTAAAATGAGCTAAAATACTGATCCTCTGATTCTGGATGTCTAATAGAGTTCCTAACTATTAGACAAAATGTGCGTGTTTTTTTACAGCAAGGCCATGTTCATAATTTTATCCTTCTGGAAATCCCTGGATAAGGTTTGTACCAGATGAGGTCAGAGGGATATATTACATATAGTGTATGGGTTGCAAAGCTTCTGTTTATTTTATTCCTCTTCCCTTTTGACTTTTGTTCCTCCCTACAATTCACTCTGGATGGACTGTGGAAAAAGGGATTGGGCAAGATTTTCTGTGGTATGTAAAAAGAAAATGTATTTGGGGTCATTTATTAAGATGTTGGTCTTAATAACACTGTGCACCAGCCTCTATATATATTAGGCGCATCCACCTCCAGCTTAAATCTACATCAGCTCCCTTGCTGGAGTAGATTTAGATTTCTATGCCTAAAAAAGGCTTACAAAATGATAAATGCGATGGGCCAGCCAGCCCGCCCAAACAGCTGATCGACGTTTGTGCTGGGTGTCGGACCCCGGCAGATCAGATACTAATTACCTGAGGACAGGTCATCAATAAATCCTGTCTGCATAACCCATTTAAGCCAGATATATCAACTGCAACTTTTTACAAAGCCACATACATAGTTGCAATCTTACTCCTTTAAAGGGGTGAAAGTGGAGTAACCTCTCCAGAGAGAGAAGTGTTAATGTGCCTTTACACTTGACTGAAAATTTATGTGACTGAAAATTAGTTCCATTCATCTGATTGGGATTTTTGGTGGCAAGCACATGGATTTCTGCAAGTCACATTTAGGTAAATGGAATAGATTTTCAGTAACATAGTAACATAGTACATAAGGCCGAAAAAAAAGACACCTGTCCATCCAGTTCAGCCTGTCATCCTGCTAGTTGATCCAGAGGAAAGAGGTACTCCCTGGCTCAACGACCCCTCTCTAGTAGCTATAGCCTGTAATATTATTACACTCCAGGAATACATCCAGGCCCCTCTTGAATTCCTTTATTGTACTCACCATCACCACCTCCTCAGGCAGAGAGTTCCATAGTCTCACTGCTCTTACCGTAAAAAATCCTCTTCTATGTTTGTGTACAAACCTTCTTTCCTCCAGAGTAAACCTCATCTGCCACTTCTCTGCCCAAGCCTCCAATCTATCCAGATCCCTCTGTAGCAGTATATTGTCCTCTTCAGTGTTAATTACTAGTAGCAAAC
This sequence comes from Bufotes viridis, assembly GCA_033119425.1. Taxonomy (NCBI): domain Eukaryota; kingdom Metazoa; phylum Chordata; class Amphibia; order Anura; family Bufonidae; genus Bufotes; species Bufotes viridis. The sequence goes on along the minus strand of CM065599.1, from coordinate 50,732,738 downwards.
ATTTTCTTCAACCTACTGTATCACAAAATTAGAAAAGACTGAATACAGTCCTCGGTAGTATACAATACAACATAACTGCTAATGCAATGAATTATTAGTAACACTGGAAGCCTCTTTTAAAAATAACCTGGGTGGAATCTATTAAATGCTTTTATTAACAGAGAAAAATAAAATGCTGGGTAAAATACACAGTTGAGTCATGTAATTATGACCACTAGCTAATATCCAGAGTAACCTCCACATGCAGCAAAGACAACAGCTAGCCGGCCTGGGATTAATTCAATAAGGTGCTGGGAGGTTGTGTAAGCCGTGTACCAGGGTGGGCTCCCCAGGATACAGTGAAGTTACAAACGAGGAAAGCAATCCCAACACCAGCTTTTGCCAAAACAGAATTTTACTTAAACGTGGCAATAAACACAACCACAAATGCTGGGAACATAAAATAAATTTGTATACACCCAGCCCGAAGGCTGAGACCCTTGTGCTGCAGAGCACAGCACCCTCCGATGGATGCAGGAGGAACGTGTGGTAATTGGCCTATTGGCGGGCACAACTAAACTGACACACCTTACCTGTTATTACCCTTAAAAAAACAAGAACAATTGTTTGGGTGCGTGGTGCGGGCAAGCCTGTGGTGCAGCACAACAGCTTACAATCTTAGGGTCCACACGTCAGCAAAACATGGATCCGGATCCGTTCCGCAACATTGCCAAATGGATCCGGACCCATTCAATTTCAATGAGGCAGGAAAAGATGCAGACAGCACACAGTGTGTTGTCCGCATCCGCACTTCTGTTCCGCATCCGCACTTCCGTTCCGCAAAACACATGCGGACGTGTGAGTGATTGGACCCTTACAGTGCTCTACAGGATTCCCCCTCCCATAACTGGTCTTGTAGCACATGCCTGAGTATTGCTCCTAAGCAAAACTCCAGCCTGGCTTGAGTTTGTGGGAAGTTTATCAGCTCTCCAATGTGAAATATCACTTTAAGTTATGGAGTCCTTGCAATGAACAGTAGCAACACTTGTGGCCTGACACAAACAGAGACACTAACTAACTAACTACAGTCCTGGTCTCAGTCTCTAGGTGCCAAAACTGTAATGAGGTGCGTGCACGATCTTATCGACCCGAGTCTGCTCTGCATCCGCTGGTGACTCTGAACAGAACAAATGCCTCTCCAACAAGCATGCAGTACCGAAGTGTAGCTTTGCTCCTCAGCTCTCATCAGGGTTTCTGAAAGCAATCCTCGTTCCTCTGGACAAGATCAGGGTCTTGAACACAATCAACTTCACTTAGCTGCAACTCTGGTCACTGAGGTGTGCTCCCACACCTGGATGCCGTCAGATCCTCTGCTGATAAAGTTCCTCATTCTCAGCTCCCTCTAAGATGGCTGCTCCCTTTCTACTCCAGGCTCTGTAACTCTACCTCTCATGAATATGGAAATATATGCAGCCTGTTAGCTGTGTTCAGGAAACAGTGGCATATTGTGGCCAAACAGCAGAATGTCAGTCCAGATCATTTAATTTAATCTATACAAACAGTGTTCAGACAATGAGAGATGTTTCCCAGTCTCACAGTTGTCACAGGTATCTGGAGATATGCTGACTGAAGGGTGAGTAAGGGAAGATTCATAGAGTGAACATGATTCAGATGCTTTAAGTCTTGAGAATTAACAAGCTAGGGTAGTACTTGGAAGTCTTGGTCATGCTCTTCCAACCAATGTCAGACATTTGTAGCCATGTGACATGCTGCATCATCTTGCTGACAGATCCCATCCGCCCCAGGGAAAGCAATCATCATGTATGGGTGTATGTGATTTGCAAGGATGGATTCTCGTACCCAAATTGGTTGATATTGTCTTTCCCATAGATGAGTAGGCCCAGTAGATCATAACACTGCCACCACCAGCTTGTGGTTGCAGGGTGTTTGTTCTCTGATGTTTCTCGCCTGACATGCTAATGTCCATCTATTAGACGAAGCAGAACCATGACCCATCAGAGAAGGCAATCCTTCAGCAGAGGTCCAATCAGTGGAGGTCTAGTTCTGATACTACCATGAAAATTGAAGCTTTTTCTGCTGAGCAACTTTGTTAGCAGAGGTGCAGTGACTATTCAACTGCTTCAGAGCACCGTACGCAGTAGGGTTCTCTAAACTGTTGTTTTAAACACACATTTAGTAGCCCCCTGGTTCATTTTGGCGGTGAGCTGCTCCACTGTAGCATGTCGGTCCGTCCTCGCATCACCTCATATCAATGGAACATGGTGCCCCGCAGTTTCCAAATTACATATTCGCATTTGTCCATCCATTATACACTTTCACCACAGCAGCAGGAGAAAAATTCACAAACTTCAGAAATACTGCCAAATTGGGCTCAAAAGCCAATAATAATCCCTATGTCACAACATGACAACAACAAGGGATATGTGTACAGACAGCCTACTGCACACCTTGAATATCCACCAAGCCAGCTTACCACATGTGACTTTCTTCATAAGTATATTAAAAAAATTAATGATCTACACGCTGCCGACATCGAAAGTAGGAAGTGGTCATAAAAATGTGATTCGACTGTGTATGAGAAAAGGTAAATTAAAAGTAAAGAAATTTCACTTGTTTAACCTAAAAAGAAGTACAGAGCCACTTTACAGGGATTGTCCACTTGGACAATATAGAATAGTTGCTAGAAGAGACCAACCAAAATAAACTGATTGCAGCAATCTACCAATAAGGTGGGCAATATGACAATACAAGTGATGCATGTTATGAAACCAATAAGAAGCCAACGATGAAACACGTTGGGCGACCTCTCTGGTTGTTGTTTGTATTTACATATACCGTACTATAACGTGTACTATATGTCAATGTTGGTGGGCACCAATCACAGATTCAGTAGTCACTTCTACCGTTTCTTTAACCTTTGGTAGTCTGATCCCTTTGTTTTTCAGGGTATCTTGTATATCACTACTGTACAATATACAGTATTGAGACTTTTGCCTTTTTTGGATTATAAATCGTTAGCGCATTAGTTAGAGGTATTGTGACCTGCTAAATCTGAAAAGGAACCTATCAGCAGGTATGTAATATACCTGCAGCCCCACCTCAAAGGAAATTAAGCATCATATTTTAAAATCTATAAACTGTCCATGTAATGCATGGACATACTGGGTCACCCAGAAACCTTGTCTTTCATTGAGTCTTCTTGTAGCCACTCTAATTAAAAGATGGAGTTCCTGAATGAGGAATTTGTCCTCTGTTAACACAGAATGCTCTGTTAGTGTACATTACCAGTGTTGTGTGTGTTTCTTAGACGAAACGAACCTTCAAAACTGTTTTCTTGTAGCATTTTGAGACACTTTTTGCCATTTTAATGGTGTTGCATTGACACAAAAAACACCATGCAAAAATGCCATTAAAATGTCTAACTCTAGCACACAAACTTAAAACTGCAAAATTCCTCAAAAACACACCAAAAAATGTTTTGTGTGTGATACCAGCCTTAAAAAGTGGATCAAGATGCCATATGTGTCACAGTTAGGAGCCAGTTTACAGCTCCTTTCACACACAGTGTTCTCATATACATGGTCCCATTGGTATTTTTACAGAGCGAGAGACAGATCATTTTGGTTTCTATCTTTTCTTTCTGACATTGTTGGTGTCAGTGGTGTTTTTATCCAAATTCAGTGGGGGAGATTTATCAAACTGATGTAAAGTAGAACTGGCTTAGTTGCCGATAGCAATCAGATTCCACCTTTCATTTTTCACAGCTCCTTTGGAAAATGAAAGGTGGAGTCTGCTTGGTTGCTTTAGGGAACAAAACCAGTTCTATTTTACACCAGTTTGATGAATCTCACCCAGTATGCGCTGATATGGCATTTTCATGGCATTTTGCTCTGAAAGACCCCTAAGTTGGCTTACTTTGCACTAATATGTTGCATAATTTTGGCACACACTTGCAAACCTTAACCCATGCCTCTTCCTGGCTAAGCCATGCCATTTGGTAAGTAAGGCACAAAATAAATGTGGTACAAAGTATGTCCACCTAATTTTGCCAGAAATTAAGGGGTTTTCTGAGAGTAAAATATTGATGACCTATCCTTGCCCCAGTGAACACTGAGGCCTCCTCCTAGGCCAGCGACATCATGTTCACCAGTGAATGGGCCTTGACTGCAAGTACAGCCACTATATAAAGTATGGCGCTATGCTTGATATGCTGTGAGGAGACCACAATAGTCACCCAGTGACCAGTGGTGGTGCCTGGCATCATGATTTTTAAATAACATGATTTGTATTCTTAAAAAAAAAACACCACAATAAATGAATGTGCCCAAAAAATAAAAAAATAAAAAAAAAGTAAAATTATCATGTATCCATTAAAACACTAGCAGAAAACAGGAGTGTGAAGGAGGCCTAAAGGCAATATTCCTGCTCACCTATGGTCCTAGAGAGATCTGAGGGCACCACCACATGATGGGGACAGGTTCCCAGATCAGAAACAGTTCAGTATCACAACACCCTTTATAGACTTCAATTTACAATACTGCCCCTTGGTGGCTGCCCATAGATACATACTGTATAGGATACACATCTTGTGACTCAGTATCTCAAAACCTAATTTTCTGAAAAGATGTCTTGTGACACATATATCGGGACATGCACAGCCAAGTGGTCAGTTAAAAGGGTTATCTCATGACTAATGTAAAAAAATGAAAATCGGACATCAGCAGGTGGCGCTATACAGATACATTTTATTGAATAACTCAGTTGCTATTCAGATCCAGGTGGCTGGATGACAGCTTTGACTGGGCAGTTAATGTACAGGGTTACAGTCTGTATAGAAAGGATCGACAAAACCGGCCTCTATGTAAAGTCCTGTCTAAAGCCCACATAAAGAACATGTGGAGTCACTGTGGGTAGAAATACATAAAGCCAAAAACAATAATAAAATACTGATAGGAGTTTATTATAAGCCACCTAATATACCAGAGTCCACAGAACATCCACTTCTAAACGAGATAGATGAGGCAGCAAATCATAATGAAGTGGTTAATTCAACTACTCAAATATAGACTAGGAAAATGAAACCTGTACATCTCATAAAGGAAGCAGGTTATTGGCAATAATCAAAGACAATTACCTTTCCCAACTGGTTCAGGACCCGACTAGAGGGACGGCCACACTGGACTTAGTATAAATCAATAGACCTGACAGAACAACAGATGTGCAGGTTGGGGGACACCTGGGAAATAGTGACAATAAAATAATAACTAATTGGCATTCAAAAGAGTGTTTCTTCAGGGAGGAACAAAAATACCAAACTTAAAAAAGTAAAATTTAGCCAACTAATAGAGGCTATTGACCTAACTAACTGGGACAAAGTCTTCAAGAATAAAAATACAGCCACAAAATGGGATATTTTTAAAAGTGTCCTAAAATCTAATTGTGAGAGGTACATACCGTATGGGAATAAAAGGTTAGGGAACAAGAAGAAACCAATGTGGATAAATAGAAATGTAAAGAAAGCAATAAATGACAAAAAGAAAGCATTTAAAATCACTAAAACAGGAGGGTAACAAGGAAGCATAGAAAACTATAAGGAAAAAAATAGAATATATAAAAGACAAATGAAAGCAGCCAAACTAGAGACAGAGAGATTAATTGCAAAAGAGAGTAAAACTAACCCTAAAATGTTCTTCAATTACATAAATGGTAAAAAGTATAAATATGAAGGGGTCGGCCTTTAACAGAGTGATGGAGAGCGAGTTGCAGAGAGCAATGAGGAGAAAGCAAAGCTATTAAATATTTTTTTCTCCACTGTATTCACTGAAGAAAATAAACTGTCAGATGAAATGCAGAATGTAAAAGTAAATTCCCCATTAAAAGTGCCCTGTCTGACCCAGGAAAAAGTACAGCGGCGTCTTAAAAAGATAAAAATAGACAAATCGCCGGTACCAGATGGTACACACCACCATATCCTAAGAGAATTAAGTAATGAAATAGCCAGACCCTTATTTCTGATATTTAAGAACTCTATACTGACAGGGAGTGTTCCACAGGATTGGTGCATAGCAAATGTGGTCCCAAATTTTAAAAAGGTTCCAAAAACAGAGCCCGGAAACTATAGGCCGGCAAGTTTAACATCTGTCGAAGGTAAACTGTTTGAAGGTTTTTTTAAGAGATACTAACTTGGAGTACCTCAATGAAAATAAGAAAATAACGCCATATCAGCATGGCTTCATGAGGGATCGGTCATGTCACACTAATTTAATTCAGTTTTTTGAGGTGGTAAGTTCTAGACTTGACCGCGGCGAATCAATGGATGTCATATATCTTGACTCCTCCAAAGCATTTGACACTATACCACATAGTACTGTACACTAATGGGGTACCACAGGGATCAGTATTGGAGGGGTCACTAGTGGGGTACCACAGGGGTCAGTATTGAGCCCTATTCTCTTTAATATATTTATTAATGATCTTGTAGAAGGCTCGCACAGTAAAATATAAATTTTTGCAGATGACATTAAACGTTGTAAAGTAATTAGCACAGAAGAGGACATTATACTGCTACAGATGGATAGTTTGTAGGCTTGGGCAGAGAAGTGGCAGATGAGGTTTTACACTGACAAATGTAAGGTTATGCACATTGGAAGGAATAATCCAAGTCACCCGTACATATTAAATGGTAAAACACTCGTGTCAGGCAGCTACTGCCAAGGCCAATAAGATAATGGATTGTATCAAAAGGGGCATAGGTGCTTGTGATGAGAGCATAGTCCTGCCACTTTACAAATCACTAGTCAGACCACACATGGAGTACAGTGTACAGTTCTGGGCTCCTGTGAACAAGGCGGACATAGCAGAGCTGGAGAGGGTTCAGAGGAGGGCAACTAAAGTAATAACTAGAATGAGGGGAATTACAATACCCTGAAAGATTATCAAAATTTGGGTTATTCACTTTAGAAAAAAGACAACTGAGGGGAGATCTAATAACTATGTATAAATATATCAGGGGTCAGTACAGACATCTCTCCCATCATCTATTTATCCCCAGGACTGTGACTGTGACGAGGGGACATCCTCTGCGAGGAAATAAGGCTTGTACACAAACATAGAAGAGGATTCTTCACGGTAAGAGCAGTGAGACTATGGAACTCTCTGCCTGAGGAGGTGGTGATGGTGAGTTTACTAAAAGAGTTCAAGAGGGGCCTGGATGTATTTCTGCAGTGTAATAATATTACAGGATATAGCTACTAGAGATGGGTCGTTGATCCAGGGAGTTATCCTGATTGCCTTATTGGAGTCGGGAAATACATTTTTCCCCCCTAAAATTAGGAAAATGAGCTTCTACCTCACAGGGTTTTTTTTGCCTTCCTCTGGATCAACTTGCAGGATAACAGGCCAAACTGGATGGACAGATGTATTTTTTCAGCCTTATAAACTACGTTACTATGTTATATGTTAGGTTCTGGTTTGAAAACTGTACAGTAGAATATTTTTGGGTGAGTATATAGTATAGTATATAGATGCCAGCACTGGAGGGTTATATTATCGATGTATATAGTAGATATGGTACATCGTTTTTACTAGAGGAGGGCTTTTTATTTATATTACTAGTATTAGTATCAGAATGGTATTGATTTATATTGTACTGTATGTACTAACCAGTACTGGAAGCGTATTTTACTGGTAGATCTAGTGCACTCCACTTGCAGGAGGCCATTTGGATCTCAGAGGCTATTATTTCATTACCAGTGAACGATGTCTCTCAGGGGAACACTGTCTTGTTTCGATTATTTTCACACTACTTAGAGTAAGGGTGGAAGGTGTGAATAATGAGCCTCATAAAGGCTTACACCACATTCACAGAGATCCTAAGAGACCTATACAATAGTCACACTGCTCCCACCACTGGATCAACTGTACAACATTTGAATGGGGCTCTTAAAGGATTGAAACACTATCAAATTTGGATTACCCGTTAAAGGTCACAATCATTTATTTTCTTTAAAGGAAAGGTCAATCAATCATGTATATGACCCAGCAATTAACACACTAAGCTGGTATACATTACCATAAGTACTGCGTTCCTCATTTATTATCATTAGCCTATGAGGCTGTCCTCTGTACAGTTATAAAATCTATTATGCTAACCAAAACACGATTCGTTATCTCAGCAGGAATTCTGAAAAGAATTAATGGACTGACCTTTCCTTATTGTATTACTCCAGTTTCATTGGAATTTCAGTTCTTGTTCATATGTTGCTTCATTGATTTTACATCTCACGGGCAGATGTTGGCATGGCTGTCTCCTAATTCACTTAGATAAGTTGTAAATTGTGAAAACCCTGTGTGGCTCTAAAGCCAAAGGCTAAGATTAGGGTTGAGGTTAACCAGTCAATGTACTTTTCTGTGGCATTTATCTGTTACATGATAGATTAGATTAGATTAGATAGATAGATAGATAGATAGATAGATAGATAGATAGATACAGTAGATAGATAAGAAACATAAACTATAAAAAAAATAGGAACTGATAGAAAAGAGATGGTAGATAGATAGATAGATAGATAGATAGATAGATAAAACCTATAAAAGATAGTAACTGATAGAAAAGAGATTGTAGATAGATAGATAGATAAATAGATAGATAGATAGATACAGTAGATAGATAAGAAACACAAACTATAAAAAAAATAGGAACTGATAGACAAGAGATGGTAGATAGATAGATAGATAGATAGATAGATAGATAGATAGATATGATAGAGGTAAAATGAATGGAAACATAGTACTAGAGAGGCATAATCATCTTAAATCCAATCTGAATCTCATTTACATCTGTAGCATCCTATATAGATATATTTCTAGGATTACACCCCAGGACAGTCAGAGCTGTGCTCTCCTTCCTCCTAGAAGTACCCATACAGAAGAGAAGACAGGACAGGCACAGACCTGTTGATCCATACTCACATAGTTTGAGGATCTTATGTGCTTGTATTCCCAGTAAGCAGAATCCAGTAAGCACTGGGAGTGAACCTGCAGCTCAGCACTTGAAGACTGAGAAAGGTCGCTCTGCGACAGCAATTACTAATTGTGGAGCTCAGCTTCGTGCACAGACCTGGCACTGGAAATCTCAGAAAGGAGAGGCACAGATTTTGCAGTCAGCTCCTGGCTGTATATAGTGTGCTGAGGGGATAGTCCAGCCCTGTGTCAGGTACAGGAGCCTGTGCTCAGCCCCCACAGCACACAGTGGAGGCAGAGGGAGCTGTCCAGAGCTCTGCTGCTGAATCCAGCCTTTATTCCTCTCACAATAATGGGAATTAACTTGCAGGGAGGAGGCAATTACTTCTACTTCTCTAAAACATGGAGAAATAAAATGTCACTTCTTTTCTAGGAGCCATGATTAGTTACTGGTTTAAATGTATTGCCCTCATCGTCAAACACATAGATTGGTTTAAAAAAATTCTTCTGAAAGTCAACTAAATCACCAGAATAAAATATATATATACTGACAAGCAAAAGGGTAACGATGTTTAGAACGTTTGACTTTCAGGCTCCATATCTCACCATCCAGTACAGCTTCAAACATGAGGCTACCATAATTTTATAGACAATCATCTTGGTTATCTCATACATAAATTGGACTCGTGGCTATTTAGCATATCATTAGTTATGCAGATTATTGTCATGTAACTGCATGGTTACTGTTTTGCTCCTGGTGGTGGAATAATCTTTTTTCTTCTTGTATAGTACAAATTACACTCTGTTCTCACATTCCCTAATAGCTCAGTGTGTTATTAGGTTGATTCCCAAGTGAAAGGTCACTGGGTGGAATCCAGGAGCAGCCATGAAGAAGATTCCCCAGGAAAATAGAAACAGCATCATCCAGCTCATCGATAGCGGTATCTGGGCAAGAAAATTGTCAAACTACATCATGTGAGCGCCATGACAGTTGGAAGAACACAAAATGAAGTCCGTCCATCTATTCCAAAGCCAAGAGGTGGATATCCAGGCAAAATATTGGAGTCAGCAAGTCCACTCATCCCAAGGTATATCAGTTCTGGCGTGACAAACACGGCAGTGGAGGTGGGTCGTATGCTTCGTGATAGTGAGATCACAGATGTCCATGCAAACACCATGCAACATGCATTACACAAGACTGGAATAGTGGCCTGAAAAAAGCCTTGACTTCAATAATGTCATAAGAAGCGTCGGCTCAAGTTTGCAAAAAAGTAAATAGTGGACAGTAGACGATTGGAAATTGGTGATTTGGAGAGATGTGACGAAAGTCAATAGACTGGGCACTGATGGGTGTAAATGGGTCTGGAAGAAGCGGATTGAGAAATTTAAGAAACTGTCTAGTTCGGTAAAGGAAGCTGATTAGATCTGGTTGTTTAACAGCCAAAAGGGTTGGATACTTGACCAGGATCAATGGTGGTCTCAATGCTGATCTATATGTGAGTATCCTACAAGACAAGTTACTTCATACACTCAAGTAAGACATAGTATTCCAGCAGGACAACGACCCGAAGCATACGTCCAGATTGATGAAGAAATGTTTCAATGACAATGAAGTAGAGGTGACGGATTAACCCCCACAGTCCCCAGACCTTAACCTATTCGAACACTTGTGGGTAGAGATGAAGAAAAAGCTGTATTTGTGCCCAAGTGAGTCAACCAGTATGCACCAACATTGGGAACGTGTAGAAGAGACCTGGGAACAGATTTCAGTCGAGCTATGCTTGGATCTGATGGAGAGCATGCCCAGAAGGATTCAGGCAGTGTTGAAAGCCAAAGGTGGATTTAGAAAATACTAACAAATTAATAAAAATTTAGAATTGTAGGAGCAAAAAACAGTAACCATGCAATTACATAACAAGAATCTGCATAACTAATCATATGCAAGTCCAATTTATGTATGAGATAGCCAAGATGATTGTCTATAAAATGATGGTAGTCTCACATTTAACGCTGTAGTGTATGGTGAGATGTGGTATTGGGCCTGGAACTCAAAAGTTCTAAACATCGTTCCCCTAAAAAAATATGTATATCCAGCTTTCCTCCTTTATATTTTTTCCGAAAAAGCTGGGTGGCAACCAGTGAACCCACCATTACAGCAATCATATCCTTATCATCTAGTTTTTGTCAGGCAGAGTTATGTAGTGACAGGGATGTGGGGTGTACTACTAGGAAGTCCTGTCATTCAACGCCTCTATGAGCTGCATATAGCTGCTGGATAACAAATGATTTGGGTTAATTGGAGGAAATCTTTCTTTGGAACCATACAGCTTTGAAAATAACTGTAAGTAAGGGTCCATTCACATGTCCGTGTGTTTTGCAGATCCGCGGATCCGCAAAACACGGACATCAGCGATGTGCGTTCCGCAATTTGCGGACCGCACACTGCTGGCACTACATAGAAAATGCCTTTTCTTGTCTGCAATTGCGGACAAGAATAGGACATGTTCAATTTTTTTCAGGAACACGATTGCGGACCCGGAAGTGCGGATCCGCAATTGCAGACCCGGGCGGGACATCGTCTGTCCCCATTGAAATTAATGGGTCCACAATTCCGTTCCGTAAAATGCGGAACAGAATTGCGGATGTGTGAATGGACCCTTACACTGTCAAGGACATTCCTGCAACAGATGGCAGGAAATTGGTGAGACTGGCAACACGTGGTTTGATCTGACATGTTTTCCTGTTGGATCAAATGACGTCTGTGTTGTTTCTGATGCTTGTAACACCTTCTTTCCCCAGGTGTGGCTATTGTGGTCATTTAACCTTCTCTATTTATTGTTGTTTCTCCCACTATGCTATGAGGTTTATAGCTTCTGTTGGAGTTGTGTTTGGTTCTCAGCTGAGTTCCTGGTGCAAAGCTTTATTGAAGATAAGTGTTCCAGTTCCCTTTTTGTTTTTTGTCATTAGGCCTGAGGGACACTCCTGTTCGTCCTTCCCTTTGAAGGAACAGGTAGACTCAGTCCTGACATTAGTTCCAGGGTCCTATAGGGTGAGATAGGTTTCTAGGTATCCAGTGTATGAACTTGCCTACCTTTGGGGCCTGTTCATTCTGGTAGTCTGTAAGAATTGGAGTTAAGTTTTTTTCTAGTAGTTGTCCCTCTTCCTTCCCTAGTTTCCAGGCCTTTTTCCGGTATCCCCTTTCTCTCCTATGCTCGGTGTGGTGTTTTCCTCCCACACACGAGCGTGACATACACATAGCATTAATTTTGAAAGTACTATACGTTACAGGGGTTATGTCATCTCAGAATTTTATGGCACATCACTAAGTCATGCCATCAAAGTCAGATAAGTGAGGGACCTGCACCTATCTCCATAACAAGCCCCCAAAAGTGAAGGAGAGTACACCATACATGCACGGCGTGCTCTACATTAATTTCTATGGGAGTTCTGAAAATAGCCGTACTTGCCTATTTTTGGAAGTCCCATGGAAAAGAATGGAGAGAACACTGTGCAAGCACGGCCATCGTTTCAATCACTTCTATGAGACTGCCTGAGATAGCCAAGCCAGCACTTTTTGGCAGTCCCATAAAAATAAATGGAGGGTGGCCATGCTTGCGTGGCTGCTCTCCATTCACTTCAGGGGTTTCATTCTGGAGATAGGTGAATGTCCCAGGTGGGTAATCCGGACCTATGTGACATCTCTAAGATGAGGGAACACCTTTGAAGGATAATATTTATTGTGGGAATACCCCTTATAAATATTTACCAGAAGAGGAGAACTCAAGGAGTTATATTTACTGGGGATTTTTTTTTTAAAGGGAAATACAATTTAAAGGGGTGTCCTACAAGGAGCAATGTTTACCTATCCATAAGATAGGTGATAAATGTCTGATCACTGGGGACCTACTGCTGGGACCCACACTGTGTGACCACAGTAAGGAAAAGCTTGACCGGAGTGGTGATCAAGCATCAATGGAAATGCCAGAAACAGATGGCATACACAGCACCCAGCTTCTTATACCAGCATAATTGAATGAAAAGGTTGGGTATATGCTCAACCACCCCTACATTCAGACTATGGTAATTCAGTAAGAGAGTGTATGGCAGTCAAGATCCTTCTTCCATCAGTGGGAGTCCTAGTGATGGTATGCCCAGCAGAAACGCATTTATCACCTATCACGTGGGAAAACCCCATCAGTTCCCTTTTTAAATTTATTTTGAAAAGCTTTATATAGTTTTTCCATTCAAGCTTGTGAATTTACCCTGATTCCTGTAATGCTCAGTTCTAGACACAGAGTGGGCTCAGCATGCATGCTGGTACCAGCATTCCCTGAATTTAATGGAGGTCATTTTGGCACCAAAAATAATAAAAAGCAGAGTGGACCCAGCATGCCTGTGGAACCTGCATTTCCTGAATTTTATGGTGGACGTTATGGCACATAACAGGTAACATTTAGTGTTAGGTTTCCTGTCTTACAGAGATCGCCTTGACGTTTGGCAGACGGGCCCAAATAATTTTGTACAAAATGTATTTGCCAAGAATCTCAAGTTTACAAAATAAGCATAGCATTAGCATTAGAATACTTTCTATTACTATGGCATTATTGTACTTTATTTGATTTGCAGAGTGCTGTTGCAATGTATTTTTTTCTTTATTTTCATAGGGTTACATTACTCAGGTCATAACATCTAAATACCAGAGAGAAGAAACAATAATTGTGAAGTATATGTGCCATTTAAGCATTTTTTAAGTACAATCAATATTCATTGTCACTCCAATCTCAAAATTCTTAAATAGGGTGCTATGAGACAATAGTAAGATGCATATGAGCAGTTGGACAGTGTGTGCAGAGAGTCCTCTGACCCAAACCAGAGGTCATGGGCGCCATTTGCTACTCCCACAGTCCCTTTGAATAGAATGGATAGTGCTTGAGGATGAACATCCCATCAGTCAGCTGCTGTATCTACTGCTAATAGGCATCTTATTGATGCTTGTAATTATAGTGCTACTGTGTCATGACAAGTTAAACCTCTGGAGAAAATTACTTCCATACCCTAATATAATGGGATCATTGATATTTCTCCTTCTACAAATTTCTACAAGCACATTTAAATTCTCTGCGATTACCTTGCATGTGTCATGAGCAGATTCCTGTATGGTCAATGCAGTGTGGTCTGTTGACAGGCATTGCAATAGCTTACGGCAGCCCTGCAGCCTCAGTTGGTTGTTATCAGAACAGGGTCAGGCCTGACTGAGCCACCAAAATACCAAAGAGTGCCCGCATGAATGTAGTAGTAGCTGTACTAACGGTTCTGAAGTTCCCTGGGTGAGTGAGCAGTGATGGGAAGGGCGTACCTTTTCTTCCCTCCAGTTCTGGGATTCTCTTGCCTGATGACGACTGAGGTACCCTTGGTGTTGGTATTTTTAAGGGACAAGGCAGGGTCCAATTTCCTGACGCCAACATTTTGCAGTGTAGAAGTACAGATAACAATGATGAGGCAGTCATGCAGCAGAACAGTTCTTTACTGAAGAATAAAAAAAAAAGATCAGGGCAATTCTTATCTTACCATGAAGTGGACTGGCAGTTGCTACATAGAATGCATTTTCCCCAGATGTTACAGGTCTCACAGCTGCACAGGTAGTTAATAGGCCCAGGTGTCTCTTTAAAGTAGTCTTCCTTACTCTGCACTTTGCTAGCTGACTCTGATGTGAGCATCCAGTTGTGGGGTGTATATTTTAGGCAATACAATGCAACTAAAGGGCAATACTCACAGCAGGAAAACTGTTTGGCCCTTTTTAACAGGTTGCTATACTTACAGTACATATCTACAAAATCCACCGTGGTATGTGGAGATTCTCACAGAGGCCAATATGTTATTTGGTATGGTCAGGCACTGGAGACAACTCCTGAACAAGGATCCATAAAGTCAATAAGTCCTTTTAGACAGGTTACCTCTACTGTGCTTTCTCTGTTCTGACCCTGTCCTGAGTGGATATGGTAGTGTAGTAATGTACATGTAGGTTTACCTCTCTATTCATTTTTATAGTACTAACAGAGCTCTGCTTATGCTAAATGGGGATTATGCAACGTTGAAAATTATGGTGTGCATCTTATTTAAGCCATAATATGGGGCTTTCCTCTTTTCTTAACACTTTTCAAAGTGGCTTGTAAAGGGGTGAGGTTTAGCGGGTGGTGCTTCAAAGTCGACATATAATAGTTCAAATCTATGCCAATTCTCAGCTGGAGGCTGACATCTAATGCACCAAATTTAGGCACTTTGTGCCAAAAGACTTAATACTACGACTGCCGTACAGTATATTCTACTGTAAACATTCAATCTCTAGGAACTCTGGAAATCTGATACTTAGCACTTATCCTGTGGATAGGCAATGCTGCATTTTCTTGAGAAAAGGGAAACTAAACTTTGAGCCTCATGGTCCAATGGCTTTGCATTAGAGATGAGAAAATCGATTCTAACAAATCGATTTGTCTCATTACGGGGGCTGTCCCTGCAGGTGTGACAGGGCCGGACATTTAGCCTAGCGATAGCTATTTCCTGCATTCGCCGTTGCTCCTATTAGCAGAGCACAGTCTGTGCAGATAAACATATTCACAACGTTTCACTAAGTAGTTATATTGTACTTCTTTAAAAAAAAAAAAAAATAGCAACCCCTTAGGTCAAGTGGTTCATTCTCACCATCCAATGGAAGAATAGTATATGTTCTAGTAAAGCAAGTATGCAAGAATTATAATTGTGTGTGCCTACCTGGTCACCCTGTCTGCATACATTTTATAGGCAGTATACTTTATAACAGGTATACAGTCCCTGATGAGCTGTAGACACTGGTTCAATCTAGGGTTCATACTCAGTGTATTTGCTCTTCATACACTAGATTCTGTTCCTAGCGACAGGACAGCGGCAAGAATAATAGATAAAACTATCCAATATAAAATACTATTGTCAAGGCTTTCCGCTCACACTTCCTAATGTCTTTTGTACTGTACATAGCCGATGAATATTGAAGTCCCCATGTCCTCCACTTAAATTCAGAATAAGTGATTGGAGCATTGATGTCTCTCCATACAGCACTAGGTCTGAATGATTGCTTGTTAACAAGAGCGCTCACCACTCCTCTGCGTCAATGTGTTTCTAATCCTTTGCTTTCATGTGAAATGCTGTACATAAACCGTACTTCAAATACTAAAATGCATACCAGAAAATACAAACGGCGCTAGTTATCCGACAGAGCTGCCAAATCACATAGGTGTACCTGTCAAGAAGTGTGTCTAATTAGCATGTACCTATATTAATTTTGCCTTACGGTCAATGCAATTCCTCAGAGAACATTTTGTTTCCCCTTGTGTTTCCTGCCCTATGCCTGTTTCTGCATATTATTTAATCAACACGTCAATTAGCCTTTATTAAAACATTTAGGGAAGGACTGAAAGAGACCAAAATGCCCGATAAATAATTATATATATACATATATATATAACTCTTTTACTGCCAGTACAATTTCACACCTTTGACAATCAAAATGAATGCTCTGACCTACCTACAGGAGATTGCTTTTGTAATAAAGTGTTCAGACAAGCATAGTAAAATTGACTTTAGTATGGAATCTGACAGAAGAAAACTCCATCTTAAAGCCCCATACGCTGCTATGAAAAGACATAAAACTATAGACAGCTGTTTCTGATTACATTTTTGCTGACAAGATATGGTGAAACCATTTAACACTCTACAACCCGCTCTATTTATATGCCTTCCATGACATACAAGCTAAGCAGAGTCATAGTATGCAATTCTTCGAAAATACAGCACAGAGTTAAATGTACGTATATAAGGTGTTAAAATCCGGTGTGGTATGGACAAAAAAATTGTCTATAGTAGTAAAAAATAAAAGTGCAGTTCACTAAGTCCAAGGGGTACACACAATAGAAAGGACAGAATTAAGCTAAAACATCAGGTAGCAGAACGCAAATACGAACCCTGTAATCAGGGAACATCTACGGGTGGAGTGTTATTTTAAATACACTTCATTTTATGGCACCAGGGCAAACCGACACCGCTGAGAGCTAGAATAGAGCTTCCAGACTGAAGAAGAAGTGGGAGCTGCAGTTTACATAACAACTGCCCATTCTCAGCTGTGAACAGTCATGGCATGAGGAAAATAAACTGAAGCAGCACTGGAGCTGGGATGGGTGTCTATTAGAGATAAGCGAACTTCAATGACTTTTTCACTTTTTTTTAATTTTTAAATACATTTTGCTCTTTTTCTACATCCTCCTTTCCTTCCTAAGCTCCTGAATGCAATGACAGCAATAGTAAATTATGTCAGAGTGAAACTGACATATATAGCTATGTGTAAATGCATGTTTGACTGTGTTAAGAATACACTGCATCTTCACATGTTATGATTTTTCATATTCCAGAGTAGATGGTGTTTAAACTCACACGTTGTTATGAGAAAAAGACAGTGGCTTGTTCGGACCAAGCGTCCAAAAACTAGAGCGTCCAAAAACTCAACGGAGACAGATGCGCCTGTTTGTACAAACACATGTTAACGTCAGAAGAAATAGTGGCTTATTCTGCACAAGAGTCCAAAAATTATGCATTAAAAAGGCCGTATTTATGCACTCATAAGGGTTAACTGTAAGAAGAAAGATTGTCTTGTCCTCCACGAATGTGAAAAAATTATTCTTTTACTGGGGCAGAATATCTTCCCATATTTATGCACGCACAAATGTTAATTATCAGAAGAAAGAGTGACTTGTTCTGAACAAGCCTAAAAAATTCTCCCTTTTAATTGAGAAAAACAGCAGTACAGTATGGATGTGAGACAGGTAGGGTAATAGTGGCACGTGGCTGCAATAGTTCAGCATGGAAAAAACAAGGCAGATGATGTGTATGCATCTGTTTAGGGGTAGTAGTAGTGGCAGCTGTGAAGTGGTAGAGGTAATGGAAGTGGCAGTAGAGGATAAGCAGCAGAGAGCTGGAGCCTTGGCAGTGGCGGCAGCAGCAGCCATACAACATGATGGTAGGAGGGAAGACAGTGGCAGTGGCAAAATGGCAGCAGTAGTGGCAGCAGAAGCCTTACGATATAGAAATGATGGTAGGCAGACAGTGACAGTGGTATGATGGCTGAAGAAACGCCATATGGTATGGAACATGATGGTAGTCAGGCAAATAGTGGCAGTGGCACCATCAGCAACGGCAGATCTGTTGATTGGCGTTTGCTGGAGGAATTTGAAAATCCTCATCAATCCATGCCTCATTCATTTAGACAAAAGTTATATTTTGTACACTGGAGGAGGATAAATTCATAAATTTTGGTGTCAGAATGTCCCCTACAAAGCATAAAACTTTCTCTGAGATGATACTGGAGGCTGGAAAAGAGAGAAAAGAGAGAGCATGCTGGGTGAGTTCGGACCACTGTTCCAGTCTGTCTGCCCAGAAGTCCATGGGGTCAGGGTATGTGCTAGAGAAAGGCCAGGGTACTGGGTGTTGAGGTGGTAATTCGTCTCAGCCTGGTTTAGCGCATGAAAGAATTGTTCAATCATGTTGTTGATACTGAAGTGGCTGCTGCAGCTTCTGCTGCTTGTGGTAGCCAAGACAGCGGGAGTTGGGTGACTCTGCTGGAAGTGCTTGAGATAGGTGTGTGGCAGTCATCTGCTTACTGAAAGCTACAGCAAGCTAATGTTTCCTAGTAATAAAGTAATTTGGCCTCCTTAAAAGGTGCCATTAGAAAGTACAAACCCGATTCCAAAAAGTGGGGACACTATACAAATCGTGAATAAAAACTGAATGCAATGATGTGGAGGTGCCAACTTCCTATATTTTATTCAGAATAGAAGATAAATCACGGAACAAAAGTTTAAACTGAGAAAATGTACCATTTTAAGGGAAAAATATGTTGATTCAGAATTTCATGGTGTCAACAAATCCCCAAAAAGTTGGGACAAGGCCATTTTCACCACTGTGTGGCATCTCCCCTTATTCTTACAACACTCAACAGACGTCGGGGGACCGAGGAGACCAGTTTCTCAAGTTTAGAAATAGGAATGCTCTCCCATTCTTGTCTAATACAGGCCTCTAACTGTTCAATCGTCCTGGGCCTTCTTTGTTGCACCTTCCTCTTTATGATGCACCAAATGTTCTCTATAGGTGAAAGATCTGGACTGCAGACTGGCCATTTCAGTACCCGGATTCTTCTCCCACGCAGCCATGATGCACTCATGCAACCCCATAATATCAGAGATGCAGGCTTCTGAACTGAGCGTTGATAACAACTTGGGTTGTCCTTGTCCTCTTTGGTCCGGATGACATGGCGTCCTAGATTTCCAAAAAGAACTTCGAATCGTGACTCGTCTGACCACAGAACAGTCTTCCATTTTGCCACACTCCATTTTAAATGATCCCTGGCCCAGTGAAAACGCCTGAGCTTGTGGATCTTGCTTAGAAATGGCTTCTTCTTTGCACTGTAGAGTTTCAGCTGGCAACGGCAGATGGCACGGTGGATTGTGTTCACTGACAATGGTTTCTGGAAGTATTCCTGAGCCCATTCTGTGATTTCCTTTACAGTAGCATTCCTGTTTGTGGTGCAGTGTCGTTTAAGGGCCCGGAGATCACGGGCATCCAGTATGGTTTTACGGCCTTGACCCTTACGCACAGAGATTGTTCCAGATTCTCTGAATCTTCGGATGATGTTATGCACAGTTGATGATGATAGATGCAAAGTCTTTGCAATTTTTCACTGGGTAACACCTTTCTGATATTGCTCCACTATCTTTCTGCGCAACATTGTGGGAATTGGTGATCCTCTACCCATCTTGGCTTCTGAGAGACACTGCCACTCTGGGAAGCTCTTTTTATACCCAACCATGTTGCCAATTGACCTAATTACTGTTAATTGTCTTCCAGCTCTTCGCTATGCTCAAATTAACTTTTTCCAGCCTCTTATTCAAATGTGCTCCCCTTATCCAACAATAGGATCCACTAGCGCCAAGCAACCCCCCCCCCCCATTGGGATATACCAGATTATATTATGTTAGAAATACTAAGATGTGTGTAGGGTACAGGTATTTGTAATACACTTACATATTGTAATATGTAGGTGTATTACAAATACCTGTACCCTACACACATTTTTGTATTTCTAACATAATATAATCTGGTATATCCCAATTGGGGGGGTTGCTTGGTGCTAGTGGATCCTATTGTTGGATAAGGGGAGCACATTTGAATATCCTCATAGCAATTTCTTTCTCTTTTTTTTTCTCTTTTCTTAATTCTGGTATCACGTCAACCGCTGGATACCCAGCGGTACGATTCAGCAGCCTTGCTTCCCCACTGTTTCCTATAGATCTGTAGATCTTATCTAAATACCTTTGGTAATTATATAATTATACAACTATATAAATACGTTTGTAGTTCTCCACCACCGGTGGCGCCCCTAGAGGGTAAGATCGTCCTTACACATAGGGACTCTCTAACCTTCCTTGTTTTTGTGTTTTACTTTGCCCGCAAGCATACTCAGGCCATGAATGATGCTCATGTGCTCAAGTATCTGTAACAGAAACAGCACTGAGGAAAACTTACAAAGAGGTTTATTCCCTTTTCTGTGTCATGTCCCCCAAGAACGGTACTTATGATGCCTCAAAGCCATACAAGATATAATTGGAATGTGTGTGGGTCTATCCAAGCCAATTTTTGCAAAATAGGATGCAGGCTGTATATCACAGCTCCTCTAAACACATGCTGACACGCCCTCTGCCTGTATCTCCATGTTTTCAAGAATCCTTCCAGTCACTTTTTCACAGGAACAGCCACCATATTATAAGCGAGAAGATTACAGCCCATGACCCTCAAGGCCATCTTATCTGGGACATTATCCCACTTCTTTTGTTGAGTCAAATGAGAGGAGGTCCACCACCCTTTAATGTCTGGCCTCTCTAACCTGGGAATGATTCGAAATATAGATTTTCAAAAATAATACACATTGTTATATTCATACAAACAATATTTCTGGGGGGGGGGGGGTGTTTAGAAAATCGCACTATATCTGATGTACTGTTATTCATTTTCTGTTTTTATCTCTACTTCAACTAAAAAGCAGAAATAAAGTTCGAAGAATGTGTTGATTTTTTCAAAATGTGCAATAATGTTGTCAAACATGTCTCGTGTATTGCAATGGAATATATTTTTGGCTTTTGTTATCTGGAGTTAAAAATTCCAGTGTGTCCTCAATAGATGTTTTCACCTTCAATCTATTGGCAACAACTTGCAACACTTTATCTTCTTCAAGATTTTCATGTAGTAACACATCATATTCTGCACAATGCACCAGTAGTTGAAAAGATATTTCTGTATTTGTCAGTAAAAGTTGTAGTCGTGCAGAACCTTATCCCAATTTTTTAACATAAATCTCAGCGTGGTTAAAAAAAAAAAAAAAAATCTATCTGACATTTAACTATGATGTGGGCTTCTCATTACAAAGCCTTTTGAGATTGCATGCAAAGGAAAACCAACTTGTTCCCTTTTGCAATCTCAGTGCTTTGATACACATTTGCATGTTTCTGTCAAAGACATTTCGGCAATCATATAAAATTTAACAACCATGATATTTTCGACAATTTATAATATTTAAAAAACAGTTTTTCAAGAGTTGTTTGCAATGAGGTAGAACATATTGAATGCCAAATTAATATTCAGGAGGAAAATAAAAACAATTGTTGACCGCTTTTGTCGGCGCTTGCTTGGAGAAGTCCAGACTAATGTCACCAATATACAGAAAAGTCTAAGCGTTTCGAGGGTAGGAAATCCCTCTTCATCAGGACAATCTGTTATGACAATACATTGCAATGCTTGCTTTAAAAGCAGTTGTTTTGTCGCGCAGGCGGAGGGGGGGGGGCTGGTGGCGTGTTTACTGTGAGTGACATTGCCTAATAGGATAATAGGCAGTGTCAAGTATGTTGCTCGTATGTGGATTGCAAGGGTAGTAAATGCCAGTATACATGATCTATTGGCTTTACACCTCCTTTTATTTTGTTGTTACATAATGTTAAGTCAGAGAGAATGTGTATCATATTCTAGATACACATTAGAATGTTGCGGGCTGACTTATGTATGTGGAATAATTAAAGAGTCAGTGGAGTGAGCCGCTGTTATGGGGGAACCTAGTGTGGCTATATGGTCTCGAGGGATCTATACAATAAAATACAGGTGTTTAGAGAAGAAATTATTTTATTTTATTTCATTTCTATTCCTGTCCTTATGTAGTGAGATTAAGATGAAGGAGGTAGCGGCCGCGGGGTGACAAGTGCAGAAGGCACAATCTCTGCAGCGCATAGTGCACATAAAGGTGGACACCTCCCCACCTGCATAGAACTCCTTCACCCCCAAGGGTGCAGCAATATATCTCTGCGCACATAGAGGGATCTTCTTTTCTTCCTTTTAGTCACTATATATATATATATATATATATATATATATATATATATATATTCTTTTATCCCTATAGAAATTTTAAACTTCTTTCAATCCCTCTTTTCCAATGAGGGCATTAACCCTGTTCCCCATTACTACTATCATTATTACTAATAGATTAATTCACTGTTGCAGTTATTTGCGGTAAAATCGTTTAGTGACGTATTTCAGTACTAAAAGAAAAATAGATATGCGATTTACTGTTGCAGTTATTTGCAGTAAAAGCGTTTAGTGACGTATTTCAGTACTAAAAGAAAAATAGATATGCGATTTACTGTTGCAGTTATTTGCAGTAAAAGCGTTTAGTGACGTATTTCAGTACTAAAAGAAAAATATATACGCAGTACACTGTTGCAGTTATTTGCGATAAAAGCGTTTAGTCATGTATTTCAGTGCTAAAAGAAAAACACATTCTCAGTTCACTTCTGCAACTATATGTGGTGAAAGCGTTTAGTGGTGTATTTCAGTAGAAAAAGAAAAATATATACGCAGTTCAGTGTTGCAATTATTTGCGGTAAAAGCGTTTAGTGGGATATTTCAGTAGAAAAAGAGAAATATATACGCAGTTCACTTTTGTAATTATTTGCGGTAAAAGCGTTCACAGGCCTATTTCAGTGCAAAAAGAGAAATATATACGCAGTTCACTTTTGCAGTTATTTGCACTAAAAGTGTTTACTGGCCTATTTCAGTACAAAAAGAGATATATACACAGTTCACTTTTGCAGTTATTTCTGCTAAAAGCGTGTACTGGCCTATTTCAGTACAAAAAGAGAAATATATACACAGTTCACTTCTGCAGTTATTTGCGCTGAAAGCGTTTACTGGCCTATTTCAGTACAAAAAGAGAAATATATACACAGTTCACTTCTGCAGTTATATATGGTGAAAGCGTTTGCCCCGGAAAAGCTGTCCTGCCTGGCCAGTAGTGTGGCATCAGAGCTGGTGTTTAGTGTGGCGGGGCCATAGTTACCCCAAGGAGACCTCGCCTGTCCACCACAAATGTGGATAGACTGACCTTTGTCAAGATGAATCAGGAGTGGATCAGCCAGGATTTCCACCCACCAATTCCTGATGCATTTGATTAAATCATCCATGCCGCCTCACCCAAACCTTGAAAAAAGAGACCGGTTTCTTATGGCTACCTGCCTCAGCTACTACTCTGATGCTGCCACCCGCCTGATGCCACACATCTGATGCCAAGTGCTCCTTCTTTCACCCACCTTCCTTAGCGGGTACTGGTATTGTCACAAACCACCCCACTCTGTCACCGGGTCACTTTGTGGTCTCCTGATGCTGCTGCTGCCCTCTCCACACTATGTCACCTTGCCACTCTGTGGTATCCTGATGCTGCTGCTGCCATATGCACACTATAGCACCTTGCCATTGTGTGGTATCCTGATGCAGCTGCTGTCATATCCACACTATGTCACCTTGCCACTTTGTGGTATCCTGATGCTGCTACTGCTGCCATCTCCACACTATGTCACCTAGCCACTCTGTGGTATCCTGATGCTGCTGCTGTCATATCCACACTATGTCACCTTGCCACTGTATGGTATCCTGATGCTGCTGCCTTATCCACACTATGTCACCTTGCCACTCTGTGGTATCCTGATGCTGCTGCCATCTCCACACTATGTCACCTTGCCACTCTGTTGTATCCTGATGCTGCTGCCATATCCACACTATGTTACTTTGCCACTGTGTGGTATCCTAATGCTTCTTCTGCCTTATCCACACTATGTCACCTTGCCACTCTGTGGTATCCTGATGCTGCTGCTGCCATCTCCACACTATGTCACCTTGTTACTCTGTGGTATCCTCCTGATACTGCTGCTGTTGCCACCTCCCGACTCTGTCATTGGGCCTCTCTGTGGTCTCTCCATGCTGCCGTGACCTCCAGACTCTGTCATTGTGCCACTCGGTGGCCTCCTCATACTGCTGCCAACTCCAGACTCGGTCATTGTGCCACTCGGTGGCCTTCTCATACTGCTGCCAACTCCAGACTCAGTCATTGTGCCACTCGGTGGCCTCCTCATACTGCTGCCAACTCCAGACTCGGTCATTGTGCCACTCGGTGGCCTTCTCATACTGCTGCCAACTCCAGACTCAGTCATTTTGCCACTCGGTGGCCTCCTCATACTGCTGCCACCTCCAGACTCTGTCATTGTGCCACTCGGTGGCCTTTTCCTGATGCTGCCACCTCCAGACTCGGTCATTGTGCCACTTGGTGGCCTTTTCCTGATGCTGCGAACTCCAGACTCGGTCATTGTGCCACTCGGTGGACTCCTCATATTGCTGCGAACTCCAGTCTCGGTCATTGTGCCACTCAGTCGCCTCCTCATACTGCTGCCACCTCCAGACTTGGTCATTGTGCCACTCGGTGGCCTCCTCATACTGCTGCCAACTCCAGACTCGGTCATTGTGCCACTCGGTAGCCTTTTCCTGATGCTGCCACCTCCAGACTCGGTCATTGTGCCACTCAGTGGCCTTCTCCTGATGCTGCCAACTCCAGACTCTGTCATTGTGTCACTCAGTGGCCTTCTCCTGATGCCACCACCTCTAGACTCGGTCATTGTGCCACTCGGTGGCCTCCTCATACTGCTTCCACCTCCAGACCCTGTCATTGGGCCACTCTGTGGTCTCCTCATGCTGCTTCCATCTCACCACTATGTCATAGGTTCATGACTGGTCCACTATTTTGGCTTTCAGCCTGGCTGACATCATCATTTATTTGACCCTTCTTCTGATCTGCCAGAAGGAAGGAAAAATTAGACGCACGATGGATCCTGTCTGTGTAGCAGCTGTAAGGCCTTTATGGTCCCATCAGAATTGGCTTATGGTAGCCAAAAATAGGAGTGTGTACAAAACACAGAATACATGCAAATATTCCATTCACGTGTCATCTCTGTTTTAGATCCACTCCTGTTTTTTTTTTGCATTAGCAATATTGATGGATTATTGAGCAAATGCTGACCAAGTGAACGCGTATGCTCCACAGACAGGATCCGTTTTTTGTGGGCTATTGTTCTGACAGATCAGAGGAAGGGCAAAATAATCAGTGACACAAACTTACTGCTGACACTCTCTCCACTTTGTCAGGGGGGCTCTACATGTATACGCGTTTAATAGAACAGTTTCTGTAGACATCTATGTGGAATCAGCTGGTGACGGTGTAAAAGGAGTGTGCTTCTTCTTGACGCTAACATTGACCTGTACGGCTGAGTTCATACTTGAGTTATTTGGTCAGTTTTTGACCCCTGACTGCCCAAAAGGGTGAAGTGTGCAGTGATTCTAAAATCAACGCCTGTCATCTGCATGTCATATGGACTCTCAGTATTATTTCACTACCAAAGCAGACTCCCTATGCGTGTTACTGCAAGGCACAGTGTTCTACACCACTATAAAGGCCCTCAGCAGCCAGGAAATAGCCGTTTTTTAACGTAATTTATTCGGATCATACCATATTTTTCCCAAAAAATGTGGCCAACCGGCAAATCGAATTTTTGAAAAATTCGCTCTTCTCTAGTCCTGATGTTCTAGGTCATCCATGCAGGTCAGATGTTGGTCCAGGTCAGAATCCAAGGAAGTATCCTGGTGTAGTGGAGTAGGACTACACAGGTTTGAATCACCAGGGTGGCATTGTCCAGATTCATCTTTAGGGACGACATAAACACCCTCCACTTTTGGAAAGTATTTGGAAAGCACACTCCACATACTGATGGTCTTCTGTCAACTGGCAGTTGAAAATGAGCCTACTTACATCCAAGTCTCATCTTGGTAAAGGCCGAATCATGTGGGATGACAACACAAACCCTTTATCAGCCACAATGACAAATGGAGCCAGTTGTCCTTCAGATCTGGGCGATCTTCTGGGCTCTGTAAGAGTGAGTTGGCCTGAAGCCGCAGTTCACCCATTCTGGAAACACAGAAGATGCACGCATCTGAAGTACTTCCATGGGCCGATATCCACAATTATAAACTGGTATGAACTGTCAGCCAAGGCCAACAGCACCACCAAGAAATATTGTTAGGGAACCTAAGATGGATGTGTTTTCCATCCATTGTCCCAATGCAGCTCAGAAACTGAGCTGAATCTTGGAAACGCTTATCCAATACAGAGCCACTTTGGTCTGTCGCTTCACCGTATCTCAGAGTCATTGCCAGATGACTTCACAAGTTTGACAGATGATCCAAGAAATGGTAGTGGTCCCCAGCAGAAACTCAAAATGCAGTGAAGTAAAAGAGTTCCCAGTCACCAGAAACCCAGGAATAAAGAGAGAAAAGGGCTTGAGAAACACAAATCAACAAGGGAAAAAGGGGCCAACAAGATCACTGGGCACAAAAAGGTGTAAGGGTTATGTTATGGGGTCTTACCTTAAGGTGACAATGAGCCATTCCTCTCTTGATATGTAGTGTCTCATATTAGTGTCCTGGGAGGTGAGGCCAGGGCGCATGCTTGACAGAAACTGTGGAACATCTCAGGATGCTGCCCCATGTTGGAGTACAACCTGCAAAAGGACTGGTAGAGAACAGCTTGCTGGAGATCTCTGCATCCTGCATTGCCAGATACTACCACCTTCCTGCCGGACGCCATTAACTATAATGAGGTCTAGCAGAAATCCGTCCGCTACCTGGTAAATATAAAAAAGTTTGGGGGCACTCCAATATCTAGGTGTATGGATGAGTATCTCAGATAATGTGACTAATAAAAATAAATGTATTCAAATACTACATAGATAAAACATATTTCATAAGATATATCAATTCACCTTCCACACTTAAACTCCGTTAAAATATATAAGTTGATCAACTTTAAAAACAAGTAGAAAAAAAAAATGTATCAGTAATATATAAAAATAGAAAAGTAGTATCCAGTTCCGTTGCAGATGTTATATTGCTATATATGTTTTTTTTTACCAGATGGTAAAGTTACTATAATGGTATAAATAGCAATACAGCAAGTTTCATATACGTTATTAATCAATTAAATATACTCCTAAAGAGACAGCAAGACTTTCTAGATTGGATAATACAAAAAACATACTGTTTGGTTGTTTGTATCAATGGCAAGTGCAGTGATGCACTGTATACTGTTAAATCAGGTCACTCATGGTTAGTAGACATGCTGTATATGGAGCGACAGATAAAGCTCCTATTCAATATGGGAGTTTTTATTTTTATTTTAATAGTTTGAACTTTTTGGACGTGGCAATATGTGATATGTTTGTTTATTGTTTATATATTTTATATGTAAAATTGGGAAAGGGGGTGATTTATACTTAATTATTATTTTTTTATTTATTTAATAACTATTTCCCCCCTTTAGGGGCTAGAACCTGGGATCTTTTGATCCCTTCTCCTATTCATACTAATAGAGATCTATTAGGGTGAATAGGATGTCACACTCCCCTGCTGACCTGTGCATAGTGCACACAGCAGCAGGGAGCTGACCATGGCAGCCAGGGCTTCAGTAGCATTCTGGCTGCCATGGTAACCGAGCGGAGCCCCAGGCTTATACTGCTGGGGCTCCAATCAGTAGAGAGGAGGTGATGGGACCCTGTGGCCACTGCCACCAATGATTTTTATTACTCGGGGGAGGGCGCACTGCACCACAAATGTTTTTATTACTGGGGTTTATTACACTGTAATCCTCCAGTGTTTAATGGCGGCGGACAGCAGTTTTGTTTTAGGTTTTTTTTTTTTTTTTTTGGGGGGGGGGGGGTGCACTGTGCCACCAATGATATTTAACGTTAAAATAATGGAGGCAGGTGCGGCACCTGAGGGGTTAACGCTGATCGCAGCTCCCGCCAGCACCCGCCTCCTGTGTCTATTAGACGTACATTTTTATTGGTGGTGCAGTGCACCCGGCCCTCCTTCTCCCGACTCTCCTCATTGGCGGCGCAGCAGTAGCACAGGAGGGAGGGACAGCTTCTCCTCTGTGCTTAGAGCGCACTGAGGGACAAAAGTATCGAATGGGTATCGAAATTTCGATACCCGAAACAACCCTAGTAGCCAATTGTAGTACGTTACCCATCTTGTAATCGCTGGCGTCTCCTGGAATGCAAGCTTGTAGCCGCTCACACTTAGTCTGTGCAGGTCTGTATATCGGCCTGGCATGGTGTCCCACGTGGTCTGTGATGCCATTTTATCCTGTTCAAATCCAGAGAGCCGGTCAATTAGTAGTGCAGGTATAGATCACTCCTACTGGAAGTTGATACCCATATGGGAAAACGTTGCGTCTTAGCAAGATGTGGGATCAAGATCTTTGATAATGTATAAAGTTTCACTGCAATCAGATATATACCAAACGCGTTTTGGAACAGTGTGTTCCTTCTTTAGTAGCCTATATGTATTATCTTCTTGTCAATCTTCATTGACAAAAAGAAGTCAGTCATCTGGTAATAGACGTTTACAATATGCTCTTCTGCTGTACTAAATTGGACCTCTTCACTCCAATTCCCAAGCTGCAAACAGTAAATATACCTGAAATTGTGTATTCTGGGGGTAATTGTATCTTCTGGAAGAAAGGAGAATATCATAATAAAATCTAATCAGCATATTATCAGGAACATAGATGCATCTCCTGTTCTATGGAGCTCATTACCATTATTTCAACTATATTTAGTGTAGTGCATATTCTTCAATGCAGCTCCTGAAGGGATTCTTCCGTGCAATGTTAAATGATCGTCCACTTTACCTATTCTCCAGACTTTTGTTTTTTGCCCGGTTCTGATTAACAGCATAAAAATCTACAGAACATCTGTCTTTGAGTATTCAGTAGGTTGGACATTTTGACACTTGGAAAAAGGTGATAGTGATAACATAGTCATACTGGCCTACTAGTGGTTCTTTACTCAAGCAAGGGGATTTATTGTATTTTATACTTGTGTCTTCTATGAAGAGATGACAAAGGCTGAGATGTGACTTCCAAAACTGATTCTACGGAAGTGAAATTTTCTTCAAATATACTGTATAGCATCTTGACATTTGGAAGAAAAACTCCATCAGGGTCAAAACCAATTGGACAACACCCCAAAAATTGAAAAATAGAAATTTATATTTGACTATTAAATGATAACAGACATGTTAAAAAAAAACTGACTGAAAATCTATGTCTCTAAATTCAGCAAAAAGATCAACTAGTAGACAGCACCATGTGAAGGTGACAGTGGATCACATGCTGCAGGAGTTTGTCACTTTTTGGATATTACTAAAAAATATACTGCACTTGTCATGTGTTCTGTATGTGCAATGGTCTGAGACCTACCTATAGGTTGGTGTAGAGCAGGGATGTCAAACTCGTGGCCCTCCAGCTGTTGCAAAACTACAACTCCCATCATGCCTGGACATCCTACAGCTATCAAGGCATGCTGGAAGTTGTAGTTTTGCAACAGCTGGAGGGCCATGGGTTTGACATCCGTGGTGTAGAGGATCACAACCAGGCCCTCAACATAAAAGGGGTTCTCTAAGATCAAAAACCCATGGGCAGAGAGCAAAAGTAAAAAAAAAACAAAAAAATGCACTGACCATTTCAAGAGCGCTCCAGCCCAGCACCAAGCTACTGCCTCCACCACTTCTGATGCTGCATAGATCACCACCGAGACTATTTATTGGTCAGCTCAGGGATGTGTATGTAGATGGGCATATAATTAAAGAAGTACCACGGCACTCAAATTGTCGATGCAAGTCAAGTTGATTTATTTGTCATCCATCCACATTACTCTAGTTTACACTGATACATGCTTAATAATCTGGCCAACGTTTCGGTCCAGCCTGGACCTTGTTCACGGCCGTGGTGCAGTCAGTAGGCAGCGGATGGTGTGGATGGCGTCACATCCACACCATCCGCTGCCTACTGACTGCACCACGGCCGTGAACAAGGTCCAGGCTGGACCGAACCATTGGCCAGATTATTAAGCATGTATCAGTGTAAACTAGAGTAATTTGGATGGATGACAAATAAATCAACTTGACTTGCATCGACAATTTGAGTGCCGTGGTACTTCTTTAATTATATGACTACCCTTTACCACTGAGCACCACCAACAGAAAAAGGAGTGCCGTTCAACACTATATAATACATTAATATGTAGATGGGCAGACTCTGCCCAGTCTGCTGAACCTAGGTTTCCAGTCTTGAACTATTTTAAAGGCCATGTACACCTTTGGGGACAATTTTTATCTATGATAGCATTTTACTCATTTGGGGCTAAAAATCGTTTTTTCAATTGGTCTTTATTACAAAATATTGAGCCATTCTGTCAAAAAGGGTTAACTGTTTCTCTAGCTGTGTACATCCTACTTTCACTTTGTGCCGGTCATCTAATAACCCTTATCTCTAAATTTCTAACAGGTCATAAATACTTAATAAAACCACATTCTTATTAGTAAGATAAGGATTCAGCTATAATGAGTGTGTATAATGTCAGAGAGCAGAGGTAAGGAGCCCATCAGCTCCCTGCCTCATGGAGCAGAGAGAAAATTCAGAACTAGCTACTAGATAAACTCGAAGCTGTGCAGGGAAAACGGTTCAATTTTTTTTTATTAAAGACCAATTGAAAAAATGATTTTTAGCTTATAATGAGTACAATGCACTAATTTAAAAACTTCCCACAAAAAGGTGTACATAGCCTTTAATCTCCAGGGTTTGGTCGGGACCGCAACCTCTGACCCATTGTATAGATCTCAAATAACCCTTTTTTTCCAAAAGGTTACTTTCTTCCAAAACAGAAAAACAGTTCTTCACCTGACACATTGATGGGCTGTTATGATGTTTCCCAGAGTGAAAATAGCTTGATATAATTTAATAATCTTTAGATTCTCCTTCACCAATCATTTCCTGTAGATGCATAAAAGATTTACACAAAGATGAGGAGGATTTTTGAACCATTCCTCCCTGCAGATTCGCCTCAGTTTATCAATATTCCTCGGATATCATGTGTGCAGAACACTATACTGGTCATACCACAGCATCTTTTTCCTGCAAGCATAGCACTGTGCATTTGTGTTAGAATTATACTTTTGTCTCATCTGTCCATGAAACATTATCCCAGAAACATGGCAAACTTAGATTGGCCACATTTTTTTTTCACAGTGGTGGCTTCCTTTGTAATGTCCTTCCATGATCACCATTCTGGTTTTGTATTGTGAACACAAGTACATACAGTAGTTCTTGCAGTTTGTCTTCTATAAGACTCTTGCTATCACATTTGAGTTCTTTCTCACATCTTTTAGAATTTCCTGCTGTGTTTTGGGATTTAACAGGACATTCATTCCTAGGGAGAGTAGCAAGAGTTCTGGATTTTTTTCATTTGTAGATAATTTGTCTAGCCGATGCATTTGTAGCCCTTTCCAGCTTCATACATCTTGATAATTTCTTCTGAAGTCTTCTGAACACTCTCAAGAACATTACCAATCTTGAGAACAGATTTGTTAGTAACCAGGCTTTAAGTGCCTTTATTTAATAGTCAAAGCACCTGTAAAACCCAACCTCATCTCCTTAAATAAAATACCTCATACCAATTTTCTCTTGAAAAGTCAACTGTTTGTGTTGTATTAATTTAGTTAGATTGTGTTTATGTAGAATTGTGTCTTAGAAAACAATCAGAACACATTTTATAAGCAATGTAGAAGTTAAAGTAAAGCGTTCACTTACTTTTTTTGTAACTGTATACACACAGTCAAGTCATTTTGCAAGGATAATGCCTAAGTGTGTGACAGATGCCATCATAATCTTAACCCATCCACACTATATGAGAAATATATCCAATATACACATGGTGTAAGAGGGGATGTGACTATATTAAATATACTGGCTTGCCCTTTCGCAGTCAGACGTATTAGAAATGTAACAAGGATCCTCAAGCCATGATTCAGTGGAGAATATGTGCTCATAGGGTATGTCTCATGGGATAGAGTGAAGCCACAACGAATCTCACTCTGCTCACTCCCCAAATGAAAGATCAATACAGGAAGATTATGCATTTCTCATCCCACGGACATAGTTAAAGAGAGATGATCTGGAGTATAAAAGCCTGGGGAATTCAACCATTTTAAAAAGATTTGCTCTACCTATGAATGACCTGAAAGTTGCTTTCAGGTAGATAAAATATGCTCCAGAGACTGAATACATCAGGAGACATTGTAGTTAGGTAGGTTCATCTATGAGCGGGTGATATCTACTCCCAAGTACTTTTACGTCATTGTAACTAAGTAGTCCAAGACCACAAAGGAAAAAGTAGGCTCTTTAAGATTAGGGCTTTGGATTTATCCAGGTGTAGAAGTACCCCGATAATGAGCCCAACATTTAACTCTCTGTTAGCAACGTGGCCAGGGTTGATATTGGGTTAGAGACCATGAGGAGAAGGTCATCCACAAATACCTCTATCGGTAAATCTCTATTTCTCTGTTTAATGCCTGTGAAAGCAGAGGTAAGTTGTAAATGATAGAGCAGGGGATCAATGGATGCCATAATCATAAGAGTGTCCAGCTCTCAGGTAGAGAGGTCAATTGACCAATTCAGCACGGATCTGGGTGGTATTCACACCCTGCAGTAATTCCAGAAAGAGACGTAAGATCCAGCGAATAAAATGAAAAGATTCTTTATTTCTTATGTACAAAAGGTCCCTCCTGTACATAAGATCTGACACGTTTCGACATATACAGGTCTTAATCATAGATCAAGTAAAATGAAATGAGAAGCATAGCTATAATGATACCTACCTGCAGAGTAAGGTTGTTAATAGAGACAAACGAATCTATTCAAAACAAATTGAAAAAGAGAGAGAAAAGAAAGTCCTACGAGACTTCAGAGTGTCATGCACACGTTTTTCAGGCCAACTGGAACAAATGAAAAATGTCTGCATCCTTAAGGGGATAAAGGGTTTTGTTTACCAAATTTTCACCAATTAAACTATCAGCAATGGCCAGCAGAATGTTGCCCAAGTGTGCTAAACATGCCTTTATATTGTTTCTGTCTGCAGTGAATGTCTTGGTATATTGTAAGGGTATTTTTTAAGTACTGATTGGTTCTTTAATTCTGTTCCCTTCTATTATCACCATTCTGTGTGATGATGTGCCTTGTAATGTAGTACCCATCGGAAATTGTGCTGATAAGACCACATTCCTGAGTGATTCTCATGCTTGCTGCACACTGGAGAAGGGGGCTAACAGGTTTAAATTCTGTGACATACATACATTTAAAGCACTACCTTGAAGACTTCATTCTAGGTAGGATGTAGTATTGATTTCCGCTATATCTTGTACACCCTGGGGTGTCGTCCATGTGCTACGACATGGCGAGCAGAATGCCACTCCATATTGCATGGCCAGTGATGATTATTTACTTTTACTATTCTGTATGTGATCTCTCTGTTTTATCATATATTTAATCCTACTTAGTGAATATATTTATTCCCTTAGCCTGCATACTTTTATTCATTCTGAAATCTTTTGAATTCACGTTACATTGCATATGGAAAAGCAGTTTTAATCATATAAAAGCGGCTCTAAAGTGTGTGTGGGGGGGGGGGCCTTTAATTTTCAAAGTGTCCAAACCTTCCGCTTATCCCCGCAGCATGCGCAGAACAATTCTCTGAGGCTAGAGGAAATGTTCTAGAAAGGCAACAGAAGGGCAGCACATGGTGCCTGTGCAAAATTTGCAGAGGCATCTCCCTGACTTCAGGGTTGAGGGGGAAGATGGCGGGGGCATAGCTTACCGGAGGAGCAAGCCATAGGGAAGAGCTGCATCAGAGTGATGTTGGTGGAGAGGGGAGGAAACCTTTGTAACTTTGGGGAGGTACACAGCGTGGGGATAAGTGGGGGGGGGGGGTTGGGAACTTTGAAAAATAAAGCCTTTAAAGATGTTTCCCATACAATTAATACTGCTTTTCAAGGACACTCAATGAAGACAGAAGTAATATGATAGTATGTCTAGCATGCTTGGGCAACGTTTTTCTGGCCATTGCTGATAGTTTAATAGGTGAAAATTTAATGACAGACTCCCATTAAAGAGGACTTGTCAGCTCTCCTGACATGACTGGAGTTTTTTAGAACTCTGCTTGTGCCATTCTTCTATTATTCCTACTAGAGATTTATAACAGGTGATACCCGTATACAGTTATGAGTAAAGAGGTTCCAGAATTATGTTGTAGTATATAATGAAGAATGCTGGTATTTACAGATGTAGAAGGCGCTAAAGTAGTCAGCATGCTGCGCTTTGGCGTTACCTTAACTTGCCTTCAATATTTACATAGCACAACCGTCATACACTTTGCATGAAAATGGTTTCAGTACCCAAATAGCACTGCGGTGCTCTACATTAATTGCATAATACGCCTGCTACATCACATTTAGACATGTGTTAAGTGATGACAGGTCTACTTTCATCCCAAAAACAGGGATGCACTGTCCATTGTTTTGCTGAGACTATCACCAAACACACATCTATGGCACATCCTATTGATGGGAGAGGGATGATGGGAAAGGAACTAACTCCTTCCCACACGGTCGTAGCTTAAGGCTCATGGGTCCTGATGCAAGAGTTCAGCTTGGGCCCCCCTTCCCTCAGTGCTTTGTGGCCAGGGGCAGGGAAGTACATACAGTAGCCTTCATGCAACCTGAGGCAAAAATTTAAAAAGCATTCCCCCCCCCCCCATTCCAAATTTGTGATCTAACCCTTTCTCTCCAACCAGACATATAACTTGACCAGCCTGCACTTTCTATATTACCGTTGTCTTCTTATGAGGCACAAGGGTCTTTGGGCCCCCTCAAGCTCCTGGGCCCGGTAGCGACTGCTACCTCTGCACCCACTATAGCTACCCACCTACACCCAAACTCGAGACACCCAGTGTCTTCCAAGATGAGAGGTCAACATTAGGTACTCTAGCTTCCAAGATGTCAATGGGAGTGTCCACCCAATGACACATTATGAGTTTATTCCTAGATTTCACAAACCAGGCCCATAATTCATCTGACAATTTTATTGGCTCTATATCAGATTGTGGCACCGGTATATTCCACAGAGGTGCTAAAAGCCTAGTTTTAAGAGAATTAGGGGGTCAGTTATGAAACTGGTGTAAAGTAGAACTAACTTAGTTGCCCATAGCAACCAATCTGATTCCACCTTTCATTTTGGACAGCTCCTTTGGAAAACAAAAGTTGGAATCTAATTGGTTGCCATGGGCAACTAAGGCAGTTCTACTTTACACCAGTTTCATAAATGACCCTCCTAGTGCCTAAAAGGTGTTTTTTTGATATTTACCCTGATTTTACCCAAGTCTCCCCTCCACCATGCAGATAGATGATCAAAAATAGAGGCATGGTAGTAATCGTGTAGGTTAGGGAGGCCAAGACCACCCGCTTTATTCTGTTTTTTTTAATCGTTCCAGATAAAGTCTCTCATCTTTTTCTTAGCTGTTAGTGATGAGCGAATCTACCTTCGGATCCTAGATCAGAAGTCGATTCATTCAAAATTTAGTTTTAATGCTGTACGGAGATATGTCTCAATACAGCATTAAAATGTATGAGTTCCGGGGAGTTGAAAATAGTTATCACTGAAGTCTCGCGAGACTTCAGTGAATAACTGCAGGATTTGATTTTCCAACTTTAAAGCCATTTTAAAACTTGGTTGCGAAGTCGGCTTTGGTACCGAGGTACCAGTCAGTACTGAAGCCAACTTCAGATACCTGTTTCAAAATGGTTTCAAAGTTTAATATTCAAATGCCGAAGTTATTCACTGAAGTCTTGCGACACTTCGGTGATAACTATTTTCAACTTGCCGGAGCCCATACATTTTAATGCTATATGGAGGAGGGTCTGAGCGAATCTACTTTTGATCTAGGTTCCGAAGGTTGATTCATTCATCCTTATTAGCTGTATTAAAAAAAGAATTGGGGATCTTTATCGGCAGAGATTAGAATATATACAGGAACTTTTGGAGGATAAATGTTTTAAACGCGGTTATCCTGCCTATCCAAGATATTATATGTTTAAAAAATTGGTAATATCCTTAGATACCTCTTGGATTATGGTCAGGAAGTTGCTATTACAAAAAAGTTTGGTGGAGAATGTCAATTTAACCCCTTCCTGCACCTGGGCGCAACTGTATGTCCTAGTAAGCCCTAACATTGCACACCTGGGCGTACGCCTGAACTCTTAAATAATACTGTGACACAAGGAAGTTTCACAGCAGAGACTCGGGAGACGTTGGCAAGGTATCAATCAGAGTGGTCCCTTACTGGGGATTGCTCGGACTGGCTAGTCTGATTTGGCTTCTAAAATTCTATGCCTAAGGTCCTAAAAAAAAAAAATGACATTTACAAAATGATGATAACATAAAATAAACACATGGTGAATGTTAAAGGGGTTATCCCATGACTAATGTGAAAAATGAATACCAGACAACATATAATACATGACAACCTCTTTCTAACAAAGCTAGAACCAGCCCTGTACCTCACATGGATCCAGAGATCTCCCATTCATTGCTCTGCTAGATTTATATCAAGCTGACACTACAAGGGGAATGAAAGCACGCACAGTGCGGAAACGCGTCACTATGCTTTATAATATGTGACAATAAACCAGCATTAGAAAAACTACAAGCGAGTGCCGGTCTTTTCTATTTCCTGTTCCTCCCACTACAAGGGGAGTGTCTCTTCTGCTGCAGCTCAGGGGGCGTGTTCATGCTCTCCCTATCACAGCTCAGGGGGCTTGTCCATGCTCTCCCTATCTCACTTAGTGAGCTGGACAAAAAAATAAGAAAAAACAAACAGCAGGTGGCGCTATGCCAAATTTTCAATTACATGCAATTACAAAAGTATTCAGATCCAGGTGCTGGTTTGAAAACTGTTCAATATATTTTATGGGACAACCCCTTTAAATAATAACTATTTTATGAGGCATCACTATCTGTCTTTAATGTGTAGAAATTCAAATTTAGAAAATATAAATTTTTTCAAAATTTTCTATAAATTTGGGATATTTATAAAATGAAGGTAAAATGTATTGACTCAAATTTACCATTAACATGAGGTTCAGTGTGCCACAAAAAACATTCTCATAATTGCTTGAATAAATAAAACCATTCCAAAGTTATTACAGATTTGCAAAATTACGCTCAGTCACGAAGGTTAAAAATGGCGTGGTCCTGAAAGGGTTAATACCTAGATAAGAAACTTCTTTTGATTGCCAATCTTAGATATATTTCTCTTTCAGCTCAGAAAGGGGCTGTATTGGAATTGCTATAGGGAGCGCCTTCGATTTCTCATTATTTATCTTGTACAAAGATATGGAGCTAAAGCATTCTGTTGCGTGAAAAAAAGGATTCAAGGTATATGGATGGCTCCTGGTTTTGGCTCACAATCACTGATGGAAATCATTGACCACACTGACTGTGTGAATAGGACCTTATTGCGATGATCATACTGTATTCCACAGACTGTGGTCTGCACTCTAAGGCAATGGCTTATGTAATGCGGTGCACTACTACAGATTAGCTGTTCTGGGTCTGATGCATTTACTGCTATGACTAAATTACACTCATTTTGATTAAAAGTAAAGTATAATTTACAAGCACTGGCAGTTCTGACATATTTATAATTTATTGCACAGTAAGAACAAATGAATAAGAATTAGCAGAAATTACTCCAATTGCATATCATTAAAGCAGATTACACATTAGAACAGAAAAGAATTGGGTTATCTTAAACTGCCAAATGATTCTACAAAATGTAAAATGTCGCCAATATGAAGACAAATATTAAACTATACAGTTGCAAAAAAAAAACAGGGATTTCAATTTCCAAACCTGACCTTTACTAAATTGGTTTCTATTTGACCCCGTCTACCCTGTGCGATTTTCCATTTTTGCGGTTTCGTTTTCCACTCCCTGTCGTCTCGGAGCCATAACATTTTTATTTTTCTGTTCACATAGACGATTGAAGGCTTGTTTTCGTAGGACAAGTTTTACTTTTTAATGGCAACAATTACTTTGCATACAATGTAATCAGAAACTGGAAAAACATTCCAAATGGGGTGGAATTGGTAAGAAAAACTACAAAATTCTGCTATAATTTTGTTTTTTAATTTTTGTAAAACTAATCTGTTACCTTCATTCTCCAGGTCAGTATGAGTCATTACATTGATTTATATAATTATATAATTGATTTATATCCCATATTTTCCGGCGTATAAGACAACTTTTGAACACCTGAAAATCTTCTCAAAAGTCGGGGGTCGTCTCATATGCCGGGTCGTCTTTCTCCCCTGTGGTTGCCGGGCTCTCCCTCTTCTGGTAACTCACATGTTTGTGCGTCACATTGCTTATGCTTATGGCATAAGCAATGCGCCGCACAGACATGAGTTACCGGGAGAGGGAGAGCCCGGCGCTGCAGCGCATAAAGTAAGAGAACGGTCGGCCCTGTCTGGTGCTTTTTGACAGGGACCGGCCGGCAGATTTTCCTGCCACTTATGCCTGCGCCGCTTCTAAGTTTTCATACTGCCTGCTCCTGTGTATGGAGGGCTGATGAGAGGCTGGGGGGCAGATGAGAGGCTGGGGAGCTGATGAGGGGCTGGAGAGCTGGGGTAGTCTTATATGACGAGTATAGCCCAAATCCTATATTTTAACTGGAAAAGTTGGGGGTCATCTTATACGCCGGAAAATACGGTAATTTATAGTTATACGAAGTTGTGTGAGGGCATTATTTGTGGAGCAATCTTTAGTGTGTATTTCAAAGTGTATTTTACTTTTTGATCACTTTTTATAAAAAAATTTTTGGGAAGGGTGAAGTGGGAAAAAAAAGGCGAATCATTAATTTTTTTTTTTTTTTCCATTAATAGCATAGGTGTACAACGTTTATTTGTTTTTATTATGGGGAAATAGGGCGATTTGAATTTTCATATCTTTTTTATTTTTCATATTTTTAAAAACTTTTTGTTTTACTTTTATTTAAGCACCTCTGGTGGGGGGCTTGAATATGAGGTCTTCATATCAGTTCTGCCTTACACTGCAATAAATTATCATTACAATTAGAGATGAGCGAATTTCTTGAAAATTCTATTCAGCTGATTCTCCGAATTTTACAAAAAAAATTTGCTTCGTGACAAATTACTTTGCCACGAAGCGCATTTTTTGTAAGTAGCGGGTGCAATGACAGGGAGCTGCGATAGCGCCATCCCCGTTCATTGTACCCCTCAGATGTCGGGTTCATACATGATCGCGGCATCTGAGTGTACAAACAGTGTGAAATTAACATTTAAAAAAACATTACATCAAACTTACCGCGTCCATTTGCTCGTGACGCGCCAGCCGCCGCCATCTTGAGTGAAGATCTCGGCCGAAATCACGTGCGGCGCGAGATTACGTCATCAAGCTGGCCGGCG
Organism: Bufotes viridis; assembly: GCA_033119425.1. Taxonomy (NCBI): domain Eukaryota; kingdom Metazoa; phylum Chordata; class Amphibia; order Anura; family Bufonidae; genus Bufotes; species Bufotes viridis. The sequence goes on along the minus strand of CM065599.1, from coordinate 50,692,901 downwards.
TGGTTACATAAGACGTCATCACTCCAGCCAGTGTGATGACGTAATCAAAGTTTGTATGTCTTACAAACTTTAGTATGTGAACTTATATAAATATCTGTGCACTGGCGCCATATAATAATGATAATACATGACACTTCAAGGAGGTGCTTTTTTTATAGGCACTGAATATATATGTGAATCATCTAGCTAAGTAATTGGCTCAAGCATTCTTCTATAGTCTATACATCATTCTTCACTGGGAGAAGTCGGGATGAGCTTGGCACACAGCTGCGTACTCCCCCCCCCCCCCCTTCCTCCTCACTGCTGAGATATAGGCAGCTCGGAGCAAAGGGGAGAGAGGAAGGCACTGCTTAGATAAGGAAGAAGCAGCTTAAAGAGGACCTTTCATCAGGCTAAAAAATGTGTACTAAGTGTGCTGACATGTAGAGCGGCGCCCAGGGATCTCCCTGCACTTACTATTATCCCTGGGCGCCGCTCCGTTCTCCCGGTATGTCCTCTGGTAACTTCTGGGACTTGGTTATAGTAGGCATATCGCAGCGCTCAGCTTACAGCCTGGTAGAAAAAAAAACTCCCAGGATATTAGCTGTGCGCTGCGATTGGCCAGCGCTACAGCCTGGGATACGCCTACTATAACCAAGTGATACTAGGCTCCGCCTAGTATAACCAAGTCCCAGAAGATACCGGAGCCTATACCGGGCCTATACTAAATAATTAAATACATTAAATATACCCAAGGAGGTGGACCATTGCTTGCTTGACTTCTAAGACTTGTCCTGATCTACCATTTCATGTAACACCCTGCTCTGTCTTCAACACTTCCATCAATAAATTAAGATAACTCCCTCACCTAATATTTCTTGCTTTTATTAATGTTTTATTCACTGCATTGTCTTAAAGGACCAATGGTCCTTAAATAGGACCTAAAATAGTGCTTCTTACCTATACCTGATCCAGTGCACAGCTATTTTAGGAAGGTTGCTATGCCAACCAGCCAAGCCAGGGTTGGTCAGCCTATGTGTGAGCCTGGACATAGAGCGAAACAGTTCTGATTCGGTGTCCAATCCAAGAGTCAGGCAGGGGATTTAAGTCTAGCTATGATTGCTGTCTTTGCCTGTGATTTTATCCTGTTAGTTCTGTGTGCTCAGAACAGTGCTGTATTTCTGTTGGACCTTCTTGTATATTGCCCTGGGCTCGATTCTGGATATACTGCCTTGTCTGCTGTTTTGGGTGCTAATGACTATCCTTGTTTAATGCTCTTAGTAGCCCTTAGCATCTGATAGATCTGCTACCTTTTAGCTTGCACCTGTTTTACGTAACCTAGTAGTCCCTAGCAGCCAAATCCAACTGGCCTTACAGTGAACACTGGTGAACACCTCGGAGTAGCTTTACATCTAATAACCAGAGTGGTGAAGGAAGAAAGGTAGCAGATTTAGACTTTGCTGGTGGTGGTCATTCCCTGTACTGTTCCTCACTCTGTTTCTTTACAACAGGTCCATTATGCAGAACAGTGAATAGACATTCAGATTTGTAACTGCTAATTTAATAACAGTAGCATGCCACCCATAGGGTGCCTCTTTCATGGCTCTTCAGAACATCCCTTACCAGTCTGCCTATCATGGATAGAAGCCACTAGCGTTGTCCTAATTAACCAAATTATCCCTTATGAAAATGTTGTGTTCAAAAACAGAGGGTGCCCTCCGAAGTTCTGGAAGATGTGGGGAGCGTGGTGCACACCACCCTTGACAGTTCTTCAATCTAGACATATGCAATCTGTCATAATGAACCTACAATAATGTATAATACCATGCATGCACAGTTGATAATATATTTGATCAAGTCTTTACTCAATATAAAAGACATGTAAGCATTGTAATTTCTGAAGTGTGTAACAATGCTATACCTTACTTGTTTATCCTTCAATAAACCATTATTATGTTGGTAGCTGTTGTACCCTACCCATGTTGCCTGAGGGTTTTACATATATGTCTACTCCTGGGATAGTATACATAAAAATCAGGATGTGAAAGAGTAAATTCAGCTTGTCCTTGGTCACATAGCCAACTATTTGTACTGTCTGCAAGAATTTATGTCTGGAAGTCTCATGAATAAATCACAAGATAATTAGTAACTGACGAAAAGATCATCAAAGTCTAGTGGCAATTTATTGATTTCCAATAGGTAGAGAAAGCAACAATGGTATTATATAAAGAACGTGCAAAGCAATAGAAGGACAAAGTCTGGTACTGCGCATGGCCATGGGAGGAGGAAAAAAGTCTAGTATCATGTTAGCCACTAGAAAAACGTTTCTTGCTCTCATTAAGAGAAGTAAAATTAGAGTCTTGAAGATATGATAACATTTAATAAATAACAAAAAATACAAGCAGAGCAAGTTTTCAAGACAAATTAAGTATCTTCATCAAGCATAGTATAACAAAGTGCATGAAAAAACATTCTTACGATGGCAGTCCATGCTCGCCACTGCTCCACTCCCCAGGCACAGGTTCCATGTTACTCACCCTTCTCTCTTTGTGGTGGTGTCCAGGATCCGCTCATCCTCTGCTACTCAGCGGCGGTCCAAGCCACCAGTATCCCATGTGGCTTATGCAGGCCACGGCCTGTGCTTCTCTGTAAAGGCCTTCTGGACCATCTCTAGGGCACATGCACTCCTCAGCTCTTAAAGGGTCAGCGTGAGCGCACCCTAGTTAACTCTAGCCAGTGGCTGCCCATCCCTGGCAGCAGCCATGACAGCATCATTCGTCAGTCAGGTGTGCAACCATGCACATCAGCTGCTTAGTACATGTGTATGCATGTGTGGTGGCTGAGGTTGCACGTCCATGGCAGAAGGGGCATGGTTTAAAAAGACATTTAATTGGAAGATTGGAATACTGCTGCAGCATATTTTGGCAAGCACAGAAAATACAAGCTGCTACCCACAACCATTTGTGACAGGATGTTCTCCTAGACTGAAAGGGTGTCTGGCCTTATTTCAAGGGGGTGCCAAGAAACCAGTACCAATACTGAGCCATTCCTAGTTGTAGTTTCTTGGCTACTGTGTTGCAAAGTAACGTCTGAAGCTTTCCCCATTCCATGGAATATCATGCGTTCAATGAATTTTTGGTCATGGACATGGAGAACCTACCGATCTGTCCGATCCACGCACTATGCTGGTAGAACATTTCCCCCAGGACTATTACACCCATTCTTCCAAGTCCAGTTTCTGAAAGCAGGAGTCAACCACTGCTCGGGTGCAGTTAGAAGCAACCATGCAGGGAGAACAGGGGCCTCTTTGTTGGCTTTTGCCATTGCAATCCACACCATTAACAACAGAGCTATTCCATTTGAATGACAGGTCTGTCCAACTGCAAATCAAACACACTCAATGGGGTTGAAATATGCAAAGTGGATTTATTGTGGTACAATCCAAAATGTGAAAAAAGGTGAATAAAATATTTAAAAAAATAAATAAAGAGGAATTGATAATTGGATTCACAGTTGATTGCCTAAACTGCAGGCCGATCAGACATATATGTTACAGCTCTGAAAATTCTGTTATGCCGTGTGTTGTTCAGTGAAGCTGCGATATATTTGTGGACGTTTCGGTCATTGTTGACCTTAATCAATAAATCGCTGTAATATAAAGAAAGACATAAGTATCTAGAACATGCCAATTAGTGCTATCACTGAAAGAGGTTGTCCATAAATATACATATTTACACAATTGTTGTTGGTAATAGTAAGTCATGACTGTTAGAGTTTTATAGAATATATGAACATCTGCTTTAAGTTGCAAAGATATATCTCAAGGTAAAAAAACATTTTTGTTCACCTTTTTTCACATTTTGGATTGTACAACAATAAACCCACTTTGCATACTTCAACCCCATTGAGTGTGTGTGGTTTCCTCCATACAAATATTTGAGGGCCTGGACCCGTATACCACAGCACCTCACAAAAATCATAGGAGTGCACATTCCTTTTTTTCCATCAACTGCAAATCAAAGTCACCGCCTACAGAAAATTAGTATGTCAGCCCCATGAAAATTTGCATAGACCGAACACTGCGCATGTACGGTAATAATAGGTCCCCTCAGTGTACAGGGATGATGACTAGTGTTGATTGAATCGAAATTAATGAAGTGGACTTCGATTCTAATTTCAGGAAAAATTTAACATGTCACAAAGCCGACTTTCCTTGCACTTTGTGGTAACTAATCAATTTTTCCTGAAAATACATACTCACCTCATTCATTTGCTCGCGGAGTGGGTGTCACGGCTATCTTGATTGAAGAAACCGTGGAAAATCTCGCATGTGCTGACATGTGACAAAATCCATGTCATCACACTGCCGGGGCGCGGTGACATCATCAGTGATGACGTCACCATAGCGAGTCAGCATGATTATGTGGTTTCAGATGCCTCGATCAACGTTGAACGCGGCTTCTGAGGGGTTCAATGACGGGGCCGTTCCCCATTATTGCACCCGCTATATACAATGGATGGGATTTCTTTGTGAACTTTTTGATAACTTCGCTCATCTCTAATGATGACATCACAAAGGACCCCAAGCTGTTTACCTACCTGATGGCAGCAATAATGGCTTCATTCAGCAGTTGAGTGTGCAACCTTACAAAGGTTGTGTGTGTAGGTGTGTCCTCCAAGGGGGAAGGGGCATGGTAGTTTGTGGAGTCCCGCCAAAGTGTATTTTGGCAAGTGCAGAACAGACAAGCATCCTCAACCATGTGTGACAGGATGCCCCTCTGTACTTGGGAAGGGCCCAGTTGAATTTGCTGTCATTTTACACAGGGGGGCATCAAGTGATCACCAGAGATGGAAAACCATTTCTAGTTGTTTCTTCTTGGCCCCTGCGTTGCTTGTTAACATCAGTTTAGCACCTCTGGCAACCCTCTTCCATGGGGGAGCATGTGTTTAATTTTTTGAGTCAGGGACATGGACAATGAGCCTGATCTTTCCTATCCACACACAAGACCAACATCAGAGCAATACAGATAGTACTGCAGTATGGGACCTCATGGTTGCTGAAAAAATATGGGGCCCAGCAGTTTTCTGATATGCATCGACAGCTGGGTGCTGAATAGATGGGCGGAACTGGTCAAAATCCTGTAAGCATTGCTCATGATCCTGTATGTGAATTAGCTGTCATTCTAAAAAGAGAAGAAGGCTAAATCTTTGATGCCACCAGATAAAATGTAGCTATCCTGTAAGTCAATGCTCAATCTTTTAAACAAGGCTTGAGATATAATTTGGGATTATAACCAAGCCAGTACCTTATCTGCAGGCAGCTCAGAGTGATTGCTCCTCCTCAGTGCAGAGCAGACAGAACTGGCTTAGCTAGGTGAGAAGCCTTCATCAGGATTCGTATTTCTCCTAATAGAGAGTGCCTAGTACTGTTTCCCCAGAGGAGCATTGCATGGCATATAAGACTCCTTACAACTACTAGGAGCTTTCCATAAAGAGAAATAGCCTTCCCCCGGATCATAATTTGTGAGAGGATCTTCTATGCTAATGGAAATATAAGTGAAAGGGTAAGTTAAGAGGACTAACGTACTATTGGAGCACTGCAGTTTCCTCAAACAGCTGATCTATAAGGGTGCTGTGTGTCTGACTCATTGATCAGACACTGATGACCTATCCTGAGGATGGGTCACCAGTAAAGGAGTCTCAGAAAACCCTTTTAAAACTACTATATGTTACTAAGAGCTATTATTGGTATTATTTTGGTTATTTAACAAATATGGCAGTGTGTTCTGGGAATTAACCTGGAGAAAGGCCCAAGACATTTAATTGTATGTGGCCTAGATATTTTTTATGGCAGTCCTACCCACACCTTGTGCTGGTTTGCGAAAGCATGATCCAGCCCAACGCTCCACTGCATCTGAAAGAAACCATGTATGGAGATTAGGTTGCCTACTTTCTGGCTTTCACTCTTGCAATCCAACCCATTCATGGCAACGCTAATTTTCGGATTGGTAGATCTGTCCAACTGCAAATCACAGTGGGAAACTCCAAAAAATAAGTATGGTCACCCCCATAAAAAGTTACAGCCGTCAGTATGGGAGACCCCATGAAAACTTGCCTAAGCAGAACACGGGATGTGTTACAATTGGGCCCCTCAGCACTTAGGGACAATGACATCTCAAAGTGTGCCAGCTGTTTGACTCCCTGACAGCACTCATGATGGCTTTATTTGTCAGTCAAGTGTGCTACCATATACATCACCATTATCCAACGTCCTCACCCTTTGTGATAAGACGGCTTCTGGTGCACCTGTTGGTTTAAGGGGTCCGCCATGCAAGTGCTGATGTGGAACCATTTTTGGTAATTGCTTATTGGCCCTGCATTGCACATTGATATCAGTTCAGCATCTTCGTCTTACACGGGACAGCATGTGTTTAATGGATTTTTGGGCCAGGAAGATGGAGAACAAGCCCAATCTATTCATTTCATGCACTGTGCTGGTACTATACTATACCAAGGACTGCTGCACCCACTCTTCCTTGTCCACATTTCCATAAGCAGGATCCAGTCCAGTGCTCCAGAGCAGCTGCCAGCATCTATGCATGCAGACTAGGGTGCCTGCTTGTTTCCTTCCACTGTTGCAATCCAACCCATTTATGACAGCAGTAATTCAATTGATTGACAGGTCTATCCAAACTCAATTTCAGTGGGGGTTGAATGATTTTGAACACAACTGTATATGTCCAATCCATGTGCTATGTTGGTGGTGCACTTCTTTCAGGACTGCTGCACCTGCCCTTCTGGTCCAGGTTTCCAAAAGCAGGATCCAGCCTAGCGCTCTGTTGCAGCTGCAGGCAACCATGTGTGGAGATTAGGGTGCCACCTTGCTGGCTTCCATTGTTGCAATGCAACCCATTCACAACAGCAATAATTCAATGTATTGAAAGTTCTGTGCAACGTCCAACTGCAAATCAAAGTTATAGCAGTCAGTATGGCAACCCCATGAAAATTTGACTAGACTAAACACTACATGTCACAGTGCGCCCCCTCAGCATCCAGGGACGATGACATCATAAAGGGCCCTGAATGTCTACCTTCATGGCAGCAGCCGGATGACATCAGTGTGCAGTCGAGCACATCAGCAGGTAAGTGTTTGTGTGTGCATGTGTGTCAACCAAGAGTGCACGACCATGGTGGGAGAGAGAAAAAAAAAGAGAAGCAAAATTACCACCTTGCAGATATAATACTCCTTAACCCCTTTATGACCCGCACCGTACATGTACGGCCCTGGTGGACGTGACTTAAGGACCAGCGCCGTACATGTACGGCGGGCTGATCGGACAGGTACAGGAGCTGCTCCCGCCCAATCAGCGGCAGTGGTCCGGCAGTCACTGATAGCTGAACTCCTGCTATATGCGCCGGGATCGGTATTTTCACCAATGCCGACGCATTAACCCTCGCACTGCTGCAGTCAGCACTGACCGCGGCAAGTGTGGCCATTGGGTCCCCGCCCTGATGTGATGTGGACCCGATGGCAGGGAAGGCAGCCCGATGCCTTCCTTAGGATCTCACAGGCAGTATGCTGTAAGTGTATTACTCAGTGTAATACACTTACAGCCAATGCATTACAATACAGAAGTATACATATTAGGAATCGCCGTATCCTTATCGACCGGCACTATAAAAATATCACTACCTAACCCCTCAGATGAACACCATAAAAATAAAAAACTGTGCTAAAAAAAAACTTTTTTGTCATCCTACATCACTAAAAGTGCAACACCAAGCAATCAAAAAGTCATATGCACCCCAAAATAGTACCAATCTAACCGTCACCTCATCCCGCCTATCTAAGACAATTGCCCCCCAAAAAAATACCTATGGCTCTCTATTTTTTTGTTTCAAAAATGATATCATTGTGTAAAACTTAAATAAAAAAATATACATATTATGTATTGCCATGTCCGTAAGGACCTGCTCTATAAAAATATCACATGATCCAACCCCTCAGGTGAACACTGTAAAAAAATAAAATAAACGGTGTCAAAAAAGCTATTTTTTGTCACCTTACATCACAAAAAGTATAATAGCAAGCGATCAAAAAGTCATATGCACCCCAAAATAGTGCCAATCAAACCGTCATCTTATCCCGCAAAATATGATAGCCTACCTAAGACAATCACCCAAAAAATATAAATAAACTATGGCTCTTAGACGTAGAGACACTAAAACATGATTTTTTTTGTTTCAAAAATGTTATTATTGTGTAAAACTTACATAAATAAAAAAATTATACATATTAGGTATTGCTGCGTCCAAAAGAACCTGCTGTATTAAAATATAACATGAACAAACCCCTCAGATGGTGGAAAAAACGGTGTAAAAAAGCTATTTTTTGTCACTTTACATGACAAAAAGTGTGATACCAAGCAATCAAAAAGTCATATGCACTCCAAAAATCATACCAATCAAACCGTCATCTCATCCCGCAAAAAATGAGACCCTACCTAGGACAATCGCCTAAAAAATTAAAATAAACTATGGCTCCCAGACGCTACACTAAAACGCGACACTAAAACACGTTTTTTTATTTTATTTCAAAAATGATATTATTGTGTAAAACTTAAATAAATAAAAAAAAGTATACATATTATGTATTGCTGTGTCCGTAAGAACTTGCTGTATAAAAATATCACATGAACAAACCTCTCAGGTGAACACTGTAAAAAGAAATATATATATGTAAAAACAGTGTAAAAAAGCCATTTTTTGTCACCTTACATTACAAAAAGTGTAATACCAAGTGATCAAAAAATCATATGCACCCTAAAATAGAATGGTATGTTTATAACTTCACTACTTATGATTGCAATGCCCTACTAATGAGAAAGATGTACTTGTTTAAGAGCATATGTAGATTAAGCCATGTCTATTAAATATATGTCACTAAATGTTAAGGGCCTTAATATCCCTTATAAGAGATCACTAGTCTGGGAGGAAGCTAAGGGTCTAGGAGTGGACATAATCTGCATGCAAGAGACCCACTTTAAAGAAAATAACTCCTAAATTCACCAACAAACATTTCCCCTATATATATATTGTGCTAATGCTCCAAAAAAGAAAGCCGGTGTATGTATTACAATTAGAGATTCGGTTACCTATCAAGAAAAAGAAGTGGTGTTGGACCGCGGAGAAAGGTATATTGCGCCTATATGCACTATCAACAACACGCTATTCACTATAATAAACAGTTATGCCCCTAATTCCTAACAAATTACGTACCTGTCTTCAGTCAAAAATAACAATCCAAAATAAAAGGCAAACTGATCGTTTGCGGAGATTTTAATATGGTGGCAAACCTACTTTTAGATTCCACATCCAAGCGCAATAGGGCTCCTCCTGGTCTTGACCCATGGCTAAAAAAAACATGATCTTTATGATGAGTGGCAATGCATGCACGAAAATGAAAAAGATTTTACATTCTATTCCCACAGACATCACATATATACAAGGATAGATATGTTCATCCTTTCTAAATGGGTGCTACCAGATATAGTATCGTACAATATTCACAATATCACATGGTCGGATCACGCCCCTATATCTATGGTGGTGCGTACTCCGGCACATCCAGCGAACACATACATATGGAGGCTTGACCCCTTTATATTGTCCATAGACAATATCAAGAAAAAACTCACATCAGACTTAAGTAAATTATTTTCTATTAACAAATCCTCACCAACGGACCCCTTCATCCTTTGAAACACCCACAAGGCCTATATGTGAGGCCTGTTGATTGAACAGACTGCCCGGTTCAAAAAGAATAAAATGAAGGAGACTGAACGCTTATTAGCAGCTATTGCCACACTCGAAACGACACATAAAACAAGACCCAATCCACAGAATTCTAATCTTCTATTGGAAGAAGCACCTATTGCCCTCAAAAGACATCTAACCCAACCATTTGACAAGCAAACGAGATCCTTTAAGCAATCTTACAACAAGGCAAGTAAATTAATGGCCCAAAGAGTGAAAGATTTCCGTACTAAGGCGAAAATAGTCTCCCTCAAAAAGGAAAGGAATACGCAGATATAACGAGTTCTGCAAATACTATTACAGTCTATACAACTTGCGGGAAGATACATCAACCCCGCAACCCACACCAAAATCTATTACCTCCTTCTTAGACTCTATAAATTGACCTACTTTATCGCCTAGCCAACATTCAAGATTAAATGAAGAGTTTTCCCAACAAGAGGTAGCTGAAGCAATTAAAAAATTAAAATCTGATAAAGCCCCCGGCCAAGATGGGTTACAGTAGAATATCTAAAACACTTCCAAGAAATCTTGGTACCACAATTATGTGACATCTTCAATTCTGCTAGGACACAAGGCAGCTTCCCAATGGAAATGCCTAAAGCCAACATAATCACATTACCCAAACCAGGGAAAGATCCAGTTACCCCAGCTAACTTTCGCCCAATTTCACTTCTAAATACGGATATTAATCTGTATGCTAAAATAATCGTTGCCAGGATACTACCTATCTTACCCTCCCTAATTAAAGGAGATCAAGTTGGATTCACTAAAGGCAGGCAGGCACCTGACAGCACTAGACGCCTTATAAACCTAATTCACTACGCCTCAAAATTTAAAATTCTTCTGCTTTCTCTAGATGCAGAGAAGGTGTTTGATAGGGTCCATTGGAGATATGCTTTCACTGTATTGGGGAAAATAGGATTTAGAGGAGAAATTCTATCGGCCATTAAAGCCTTATACTCGGGACCTTGGCTCAGGTTATTGTGAATGGGATACTTTCAAATCCATTCCAAATAATTAATGGCACACGGCAGGGATGCCTATTATCCCCCCAATATTTTTTATCATTTTGGAACCACTAGCCGAGAAAATTAGAGCAGATCCATCTTTAGAGGGAATCACAATTGACTTTACCCACCACAAAAATCAACCTTTTTGCGGATGATGTAATTTTAGTTCTTAACAAACCCCTCACCTCCATTACGGCATTGGAAAAAATACTTGATCAATACAGCTCAGACTCCTTTTATAAAGTAAATGTGTCCAAATCACAAATGCTTGGCCTAAACATTACACAGTCAAGAATGAAATCTCATTAAAGACTCAGTTCCCATGGACTGAAAGTTCCATCACGGATCTAGGGATTCAACTTACTAGCACTCCTAAACAACTGATACTAGCCAACTTTCCTTCACTTCTTTCAACTCTACAAAAAGAAATTGACAGAGTGGCTAAATATGAAACAAGTTGGATGGGTAGGATTATACTGCATAAAATGTTATTCTTACCACGAATACTATATTTCCTGCATACACTTCCTATTCCAGCAACTATTTTCTGCTCGTTTAGGTAACAAATGTCTTCCTTTATATGGAAACAAATGAAACCTAGAATAGCTATCAATGTCTTAACAAAGCATATGTCAGTAGGAGGCATGGGATTACCAGACCTTAAAGGGAGTCTTTCACCTAATCTGAGCGTTTTAGACCACTCAGATCAGGTTACAGACTCTTGCTACCTCGACAGCTGGGCTCAGTAGATCTGAAAAAGACTCTTAAACCTGTATGCAATGAGCTGCTGTTACCCAGGTGCGGCGTTACGGCTGGCGATGTCCCAGAAAACGCCTCCTTCTGCCCTCTCCCTACTATAGTACCTTTCTTTTATTCGTCTGTGGTCCAGATGCTGAAAAAAAGACTTTTAAACCGTATGTAAATGAGCCGCTGAAGGAGCCCAGGTGCGGCGTTACTGGGCGATGTGCCCAGAAAAACACTCCTCCTTCTGCCCTCTGGCCCGCCCTCTGTCCTATTACCTTCTTCAGCTGAGCGGCACAACAACGGCGGGACGGATGTCTTTAGTTGGCCGGCGCACGCGCACTGCTCTGCCCATTATGGGCAGATGAACAGCTTTTCATATTGCGCATGCGCCGGCCAACTAAAGACATCCGTCCCGCCGTTGTTGTGCTGCTCGGCTGAAGGAGGTAATGGGCCAGAGGGCAGAAAGAGAAGTGTTTTTCTGGGCACATCGCCCAGTAACACCGCCCCTGGGCATCGTCAGCGGCTCATTTACATACGGTTTAAAAGTCTTTTTTTCAGCATTTGGACCACGGATGAATAAAAGAAAGGTACTATAGTAATGAGGGGCAAAGAGTCTGTAACCTGATCTGAGCGGTCTAAAACGGTGAAAAGACTCCCTTTAAGGTCTGGTAATCCCATGCCTCCTACTGACATATGCTTTGTTAAGACATTGATAGCTATTCTATGTTTCATTTGTTTCCATACAAAGGAAGACATTTGTCTACAATTGTATTGTATTGTAAAAATAAATAAATAAAAAAAAAAAAGAATATGGAGACACAAAAAAAAATTTTTTCAAAAATGCTTTATTATGTAAAACTGAAACAAACAACCAAAAAAGTAGTCATTTTCGGTATTGTCGCGTCCGTAACAACCTGCTCTATAAAAATACCACATTATATAACCTATCAGATGAACATTGTAAATAACAAAAAATAAAAACGGTGCCAAACAGCTATTTTATTGTTATCTTGCCTCATAAAAAGTGTAATATAGAGCAACTAAAAATCATGTGTACCTTAAAATAGTACCAACAAAACTGCCACCTTATCCTGTAGTTTCCAAAATGTTTTTTTTTTTGGGGTTTCTACTCTAGGGGTGCATCAGGGGGTCTTCAAATGTGACATGGCAACTTAAAATTATCCCAGTGAAATCTTCCCTCCAAAAACCATATGGCGTTCCCTTCCTTCTGTGCCCTGCCGTGTGCCTGTACAGCAGTATACGACCACATATGGGGTGTTTCTGTAAACTACAGAATCAGGGCAATAAATACTGATTTTTGATTAAATGTCAACCCTTGCTTTCTTATCGGAAAAAATTTTATTAAAATGGAAAATCTGGCTAAAAAGTGAAATTCTAAAAATTCATTTACACTTTGCTTCAATTTTTGTGGAACACCTAAACGGTTACCAAAAGTTTGTAATATCAGTTTTGAATACCGTGAGGGGTGTATTTTTCAAAATGGGGTTACTTTTTTAGAGTTTCTACTCTAGGGGTGCATCAGGGGGTCTTCAAATGTGACATGGCAATTTAAAATATCCCAGTGAAATCTGCCCGTACAGCAGTTTACAGCAGTTTACGACCAAATATGGGGTGTTTCTGTAAACTGCAGAATCAGGGCAATAAATATTGAGTTTGGTTTGGCTGCTAACCCTTGCTTTGTTACTGGAAAAAATGGATTAAAATGGAAAATCTGCCAAAAAAGTGAAATTCTAAAATTTCATCTACATTTTCCTTTAATTCTTGTGGGACACCTAAAGGGTTAAGAAAGAATACCTTGAGGGGTGTAGTTTCTAAAATGGGGTCATTTTTGGGTGGTTTCTATTATGTAAGCCTCACAAAATGACTTCAGACCTGAACTAGTCCTTAAAAAGTGGGTTTTGGAAATTTTCTTAGCCTTCTAACGTCCCAAAAAAGAAAATGTAATTTATAAAATGATCCAAACATGAAGTAGACATATGGGAAATGTAAAGTAATAGCTATTTAGGAGGTATCACTATCTGTTTTAAAAGCAGAGAAATTTAAATTTTGACAATTGCTAATTTTTCAAAATGTTTGGTAAATTTGTTTTTTTTTATAAATAAAAATGAAATATTTTGACTCAAATTTACCACTGTCACGAAGTACAATATGTGACGAGAAAATCTCAGAATGGCTTGGATAAGTAAAAGCGTTTTAAAGTTATCACCACATAAAGTGACACATGTCAGATTTGCAAAAAATGGCCTGGTCCTTAAGGTGAAAAATGGCAGGTTCCTGAAGGGGTTAATGGCTAACAAAAATAAAACAATGATGTTACATAGCCAATTTTTCACAAACATACACAAAAAAGCAACAACATGGTGTGATAAATGGACATTTAAACAAACAGAATAGCAAAATGAGTTTGCAGAGTGAGGCCTTAATTAGCTTACCGATAAGCAGAACATATAAAAATCGGTATATTAAAAGGCAATTTAAAATCCTGCAGAACCAGAAGAATTTTGGGGATATAAACTTAAGGCACTCTTCAAAACATTGAACATAGGACTTGAACATAGGACTTAATTTGTCCTAATGATTTATGTCACATTGCAAGATCTAAAGAATATGCTCCAGAGATAGTGGGGGCACCAGTTGTTTATACTAACATCAGTTCAGAGACAATAAACCATTCATACAAATTAAGGACTCCATTTTAAAGTTTATTCTGTTATTCTGATGTGTATATATTATATTTAAAGTGTTACATGTGCCTGGATATTTATAGAATGGCATGTAAGTGTTGGTAGTGGTCCAGTACAACACTTTCCCCTAGCCTGAGGCAAACCCAGCGGTAGCTGCTGGGCTTATTACTGTGAGAATAAATACAGGTTGAAATGCTCATTCCGTGTCAGAAGCCTGGAAGCTGCATGAACTGGTGGTTGTGTGAAGCCTGATCTCCCACACAGCTCCTCAGTTTGTATTCACTTTGAAGGGTTAACTTGCACTGACATACTGTTTAATAGTGTATAACTGTATTGTATATGTATGTTTTGATATATATACTGTTCATTTGTACTGTGTTTGCATGGCACTGTGGAAATGGTTAATAAATACTTTTGGGACTTAATAGCTAATAATGAGAAGATGGTAATTTTCCACAGCTACCATAAGGATTAACCCCTTAAGGACACGGCCCTATTTCACCTTAAGGACCAGGCCATTTTTTGCAAATCTGACCACTGTCACTTTATGTGGTGATAACTTTAAAACGTTTTTACTTAACCAGGCCATTCTAAGATTGTTTTTTCGTCACATATTGTACTTCATGACACTGGTAATAGTTTGTCAAAAAAGTTCATTTTTTTGTATAAAAAAATACTAAATTTACCCAAAATTTAGAAAAATTAGCAAATTTTCAAGTTTCAATTTCTCCACTTCTATAATACATAGTAATACCTCCAAGAATAGTTATTACTTTACTTTCCCTAAATATCTACTTCATGTTTGGATCATTTTGAGAACGCCATTTTACTTTTTTGGGGACGTTACAAGGCTTTGAAGTTTAGAAGCAAATCTTGAAAATTTTCAGAGAATTTCAAAAACCCAATTTTTAAGGACCAGTTCAGGTCTGAAGTCACTTTGTGAGGCTTACATAAAAGAAACCACCCAAAAATGACCCCATTCTAGAAACTACACCCCTCAAGGTATTCAAAACTGATTTTACAAATGTTGTTAACCCTTTAGGTATTCCACAAGAGTTCATGGCAAATGGACTTAAAATTTCAGAATTTCGATTTTTTTTTTTTGCCAAAGTTTCCATTTGAATCCATTTTTTCCAGGAACAAAGCAAGGGTTAACAGCCAAACATAACCCAATATTTATTGCTCTGATTCTGTAGTTTGCAGAAACACCCCATATGTGGTTGTAAACTGCTGTATCGCCAAACAGCAGGGCATAGAATGAAGGGAACGCCATATGGTTTTTGGAAGGCAAATTTTGATGAACTGGTTTATTTACACCATGGCCTATTTCAAGCCCCCCTGATGCACCCCTGGAGTAGAAACTCCAAAAAAGTGACCCCATTTTGGAAACTACTGGATAAGGTGGCAGTTTTGGTGGTATTATTTTTAGGGTACATATGATTTCTGGTTGCTCTATAATACATTTTTGTGAGACAAGGTAATAAAAAATAGAAATTCTGAAATGTCATCTCCATTTGCCATAAGCTCTTGAGGAACACCTAAAGGGTTTAATAAAGTTTGTAAAATTAGTTTTAAATTCCTTGAGGGGTGTAGTTTCTTATATGGGGTCACTTTTATGGAGTTTCTACTCTAGGGGAGCATGTTTTAGGCGATTTTCTTAGGTAAGGTATCATTTTTTGCGGGACGAGGTGACAGTTTGATTAGTACCATTTGGGTGTAGATACAACTTTTCTGATCACTTTTATTAACTTTTTTAGGAAGTGAGGTGGGCAAAATTTCAATTTTATCATAGTTTTTTTTTTGTTTTATGAAGTTCACTGTGCAGGGAAAGTAACAAACCCATTTTATAGATCAGGTCGTTACGGACGCCGTGATATATAACATGTGTAGTTTTTTTTTTTTTATTAGTGATAAAGGTGTTTTTTTGTTTTTACCTTTTTTCACTTTTTTACATTTTTTTTACCCAGACCCACTTGGTTCTTGAAGATCAAGTGGATCTGGTGTCTGTATAATACAGTACAGTACATTATATAATGTACTGTACTGTATTTTACTTGACACTTAGTCTGATCAGACTTTTGCCTTTAGCAAAAGTCTGATCAGAGTTCTGTTACCATGGCAAGCAGTACGCCTTTGAAGGCGTCCTGTTGCCATGGTTACCCTCCTCCGCTGCTATAACATAGCAGCGGAGGATGGGGAGGGAGGGAAGCTGGGGACTGGAGCTAGGGTGCTGCACAAGGCACAGCAGCCCCCCACAGCAGCTCCCTCCCTCTTAACCACTTCCATACAGCGGTCCCTACGGACCGCGGCATGGAAGGGGTTAAAAGGCTGACATTCGTGCCTGCACGGATGTCAGCCGTTACAAGCAGAGTGTCTGAATGTTCTGACACTTTGCTTGCCAAGCTCGGCAATCCTGAAATTGAGCGGGGGGACGGGCAGAGGATTGCGCCGCACCGCATGCCGCACTGCCCACCACACCGCCCGCAAGCCTCCCCCCTCCCCGCACCGTCCATCACAATGAGGGCACGAGGGGGGGGGGGAGGTTACAGGAATAAAAAAAAACATTTGCCAGCATTTTAAAGTTTCTGATGTCTATGACCGCAGGGATCAGATACATCGCAAAGCGCTGCAAACCGCAGGTCTGAATTGACCTGCGGTTTGCAGCGATCACTAATACAGGGGGGTCGCATCGCATATGAACATGGTTCCTGCTGCACGAACGCAGCAGGAACCATGTTTCTTTTTTGTTTTTTTTACACCCAATTTAATTTAGGGCGTAAGGGTACGCCCTGTGTCCTTAAGGACTCGGACATTAGGGCATACCCATACGCCCTATGTCCTAAGAGGTTAAAGAAGAACATGTTTTGAAGAGAAAACGCCCGATTTGTTTACTACCAAAACCAGGCAGGCTGACTTTTTGAATGTCTGGTTTAGCTGTGTTATAAATTCTGTAAACAAGCTTTTGTCTGGAAAAACTGCTGTGTCATTGCCATTGAGTTGAAGACATTGAAGCTCAACTGGACGGCAGTCCCTAACTTACGTAAGGGCAAGGGAACAAAAGACAGGACAAACAGAACACAAAGCAAGTCAAACTAGCCGAAGTCAATACCAGGAAGTCAAGTCAGAACCAGGGAGCAAACAAGAGCGAGTCAAAACACAAGCCGGAAGTCAGTACCAGGATATCACGACAAGCAACAGGGGATCGGATAAGCAGGAGCGAGGAGCCGAGGTCAGGATTCAGGAAAACAATGCCAGGAATACAGGAGCGTATAAAGACCTTAATCACAGGCAACCTGTTTAAATAGGCCTGGCTGGTGAGTCACATGACGTGGCCAGCGTCACGTGACTCACACTAGCCGAACACTGATCATTATTATCGGCGCTCAGCTCCTCGCCTGCTGCCATGGAGATGAGGACCCAGGCTACGTCCTTGCCCCTCTCCTTGAGCAGGGTGCCGGCGGTGCTGCGAAGGAAGCACGCGTTGCCGGACCCTCGTTACATATATGTGTGTGTTTCTTCTGACATTTTATACTATGCTGTTGAAAAGACCTAAGTTGTCTTAAAAATCTGCCATGTAACATCATTGCTTTCCATTACATTAGCTGTTAAAACTTGTCATAACTGCAAGACTGTAATTTAGTTTTTTTTTTAATAAAAGCAATAAAACATTTTGCAAAGCAATAAAAATAGGGCAGTGTTGTGAGTGAACAATTGCCTGATTATGTCTATGATTATTCTCTGAAATTCTAAGGCTTTACGTAAATTTCTCTGTAAAGCCCGATTAATAGCCAGCTTTTAGAAATGGCTGAGGTCACCTGGGACTTTTCTGTAACAGAAAGCAAACACAAATTCATATACAGTCAAACCAAAACAGCAAAAATATTGGAATTATCCCATATAACATATCCAGATCCAAGCTATAACCTACTGTATATACAATCACCATATGTTGTATGATCCAAATTATTATAGTCTTTTAACAACCACACTATCTGCTCAAATAAGGAAAATATAGAACTATATGTATGTTACTCCTTGAACTCTGGAGAATGACTATCTACAATGCCTAACACATTAACAGCTGAATTAGACCGTTTTAGATGTGGTACGTGCTCTATTACCTGAAACGTTACCTAACTCAATTAATGTGTAAAAGTCACAAAATGTCACTCTCCTCTTCTTGTCCCCAAAACGATTGATTACATAATTACCCCTGAACAAATAGAGTGTTAGATGCATGCATAGTGAGAGATGTGTCAAGAGCTGCTCCAGGCTAAAACATCTCTTTCATCTAAAAGATTTAGAACTAAATAGAAACTTGTTTATGCAGTATATCATGTAAATTTCAGTGTAACCCCTTTAAGGGCATGAGTACAATTTTACCTTAGTTTTTTATTTCTATACGATTCCTCTAAAGTGTCCCAGTGCCAGCTGGACAGTTATAGATTTTGGTCAATGTCCGCTATGCCAGGTGTTCCCTTCCCATCTTACCGACAGTCAGAGTTGAGAAACTAATAAAATCTGCACAGTACAGGAGATTGAATATTTAGTGGAAGAGCGACCACCAGCCTCCGGATACCTCGAACCTGGTCTGTAACTAACCCTCCCTATTCCGGATAACTTCTGCTAAGTTAGTTCTGCTGTATAGCTTCAACGCGTTTCGCCTCAGAAAACGGGCTCCTCAGGAAGCAGTATTTCTACTTTCGGCATTTTCAGAATAATGGTAGTGGCCACAGTACAACTAGTGGAAGAATGTTATAATAGGGGGTATTGTGTAGAGTGGGTATTATCATGTGAGAATAGGTTCTAAGTAGGTGCTATGAGCACTATTTGGGCAAAACATGGTACGTACTGGGTACTATTTGGTACTCAATCAACGGTATGAGGGAAGGGCTGGGTAACATAGTAACATAGTACATAAGGCCGAAAAAAGACATCTGTTCATCCAGTTCGGCCTGTCATCCTGCTAGCTGATCCAGAGGAAAGAAGTACTCCCTGGATCAACGACCCAGCTCTAATAGCTATAACCTGTAATATTATTACACTTCAGAAATACATCCAGGCCCCTCTAATTCCTTTATTGTACTCACCATCACCACCTCCTCAGGCAGAGAGTTCCATAGTCTCACTGCTCTTACCGTGAAGAATCCTCTTCTATGTTTGTGTACAAACCTTCTTTCCTCCAGACGCAGAGGATGTCCCCTCGTCACAGTCACAGTCCTGGGGATAAATAGATGATGGGAGAGATCTCTGTACTGACCCCTGATATATTTATACATAGTTATTAGATCTCCCTCAGTCGTCTTTTTTCTAAAGTGAATAACCCTAATTTTGATAACCTTTCAGGGTACTGTAGTTGCCCCATTCCAGTTATTACTTTAGTTGCCCTCCTCTGAACCCTCTCTAGCTCTGCTATGTCTGCCTTGTTCACAGGAGCCCAGAACTGTACACAGTACTCCATGTGTGGTCTAACCAGTGATTTGTAAAGTGGCAGGACTATGTTCTCATCACGGGCATCTATGCCCCTTTTGATGCAACCCATTATCTTATTGGCCTTGGCGGCAGCTGCCTGACTCTGGTTTTTGCAGGTTAGTTTGCTGTTTATTAAAATTCCTAGATCCTTTCCCATGTCAGGGTTACCGAGTGTTTTACCATTTAGTATGTACGGATGACTTGCATTATTCCTTCCCATTTGCATAACTCTACATTTGTCAGTGTTAAACCTCATCTGCCATTTCTCTGCCCAAGCCTTCAATCTATCCAGATCCCTCTGTAGCAGTATATTGTCCTCTTCAGTGCTAATTACTTTACACAGTTTAGTGTCATCTACAAAAAGTAGTGAATGCGTAGTGAATGGAGTAGAGCTTACGCAACCAAGCATAGTACCAGATCCAATTATGATTTTATATATATATATATATATATATATATATATATTTATAATCGTGAAAAAGTGGGCAGCACACCACAAAAAGTAAAATAAAATAATTTATTCTCCCATGTGGAACAGCAACGTTTCTGTCAAATATATATAGATATAATCAAAAATAACATCAGCAAAAAAAAAATCTTTAAAAATATATTAAACCAAACAATTTTCCGATGACATATTCCCTTTATTCTGTCTTTCAATTTCATACAGTAGATTTCTGGTAGCACAACATAAAATCGCTGCTAAACTCTTTTCATCCTATGCGTGCTGTAGATCCATATGTATGAACCAATTATTGTGCATTTTTCTGTATGATGACATAATGTAGGGCTAAATACAGAATGTCTGTTCTTTATGCATATGACTCTGTCTTTCCTGTAGATTGTTTCAGAAAAGTCCTGGATAGGGATAAAATTCTGCGGAGTGCCAAAAAAAAAAAGTATTTGCCTCACCTCACCTGGTTTTAAATTATTGGTGCATTATTTTATTTTAATGGGACAAAATTATCTAAGACAGTCATTACCCATGTAATAAAGTAACTGCTCCCTTAAGGGGGATATTCCGGTTGCATAATATAGATGACCTATTCTCAGGACAGGTCATCAATATCAGATCGGCTGGGGTCCGACTCCTGTGACCCCTGCCAATCAAGCTGTTTGGAGGCCATGGCACTCATGTGAGCGCTGCGTCCTCTTCAGTATTTACCTGCATGTCGTTTCCCTTGCACGTCCATTACAACTTAGACGGTGTGCAGGTAAACACACACTGATTGGTGAGGGTGTCAAGAGTCAGATCCCCACTGATCTGATGTTGATGACCACTCCTGAGGATGCTGTAAGCTTCAGCGTACTTCAAGATGGTGAAATCTGTTCAGTCCAGTCCTTTTCTGTATACTAATATGTAACTTGGGTTTGCAGTAAGGCAATCATCAAAACACACATAAGTTTGCATGTGAATGAATGAGGAGAAATGAAATTATTATTAAGCCTAGACAAAATCTGGTCATTATATATACTGTATGTCCACCAAACCTCCAGATCCCATTGTGACTGGCTGGCCATCTAATGCAGTGTTTCCCAACCAGTGTGCCTCCAGATGTTGCAAAACTACAACTCCCAGCATACCCGGACAGCCTTTGGCTGTTCAGGCATGCTGGGAGTTGTAGTTTTGCAACAGCTGGAGGCATACTGGTTGGGAAACACTGATCTAATGTATATTGGACTTTTCCGCCAGTAGGTGTCGGTGGAGATAAGGATCGGGTAGCTGGATTTTAGCTGCTCAATCCTTTCCTCCTTGAGGAGATAATCTGCTTGCAGAGGAGTGAGCAGAGGGTTTATCACCTAGGAATGCCAGTCAAGGGGAAGAAGGCAGCATGAAGTGGCATGGAGCAGCATATAGTCAGGAAAGCCAGATTGCTTAACTGTTCCCGGCGGTCCCAAATCCCTGCACCTGTGCTCTAGCAGTCCATGCTCGTCGGTGCTGCGCTGCTCCATCCACCCAACACTGCTCTTTACCTGCAGTTCCTCTGTCTGCCTGTATAACACACTTCCTCTAGGCCTTAAAGAGCCAGCACGCAATGGCCTAATCCGTCCAGCCTATGGTTAGCCTCATTTAGGGCATTTAAAGCACCCTTCCCTGTGGGAGGTTACCTGGCAATGCGTTATAGTTTCTCATTTACTGAGAAGGAAATTGTCTGGAAGGGCACTACACACAACAGTGATGGTTTATTGGACATATACTACCTGACTGAACCCGGCACTAGATTTTAGGAGAGTAAACCACTGCCATGTTGTTATACTGCTAGGTAATATCTTACTAAACATGCCCCTGTTAATATCATCCATTACAATATTACAGATGTAGACATTATCTTAACTGAATTACAGGCCCCTTTACATGGCCCGATGGAACAAATAATTGTCAGGAAAAGAGTGTTCTTTCTTTACAACCCCCTGCTCGTCAGTGGAGGAGACCACTGCTTTTACATGTAGAGATCTCCTCCACAGTATGGGGAGGAGCGATGACTGATGCCATCGCTTGTCCCCATACAGAATCATTGTTTGCCGGCAGCAGACTGTAATTAGACGCCACGATCTGATGATTTAGGTGTCTGCATGAATGATCCTATTACCTGATGAATGAGCATTTCTATCATTTATCGGGTAATCGGTGGCACCTGTACACAAGCAGATTATCGCTTACTAGCAATGCCCACGACGAGACATGAAATCACATGCACTTTGCCTTGACTGAAGGCCCATGGCATTGCTAGGCAGCTCTTCTAGTATCCAGTGCATGCGCAGTGAACAGATATAGCCAAGGCTAGTGCCGCCTTATTCGCCAGATGTCAATGGAGCAGTCTCGTCAAGGCAAATTGCACCATGGGACATCATGGACCACCAGGATTGCATGACTGTTCACTGCCTCGTGCATAATCTGGGAATATATAGGTTTGAGGCAATCTACGGACTTTTAGCGTTTTAGTGTTCTGTGTAACATGAAGTGGCGCAAACATGTTCTAACAATATAAAAAGCAATATGTAAAGCATCCTTCCTGATACCAGGAGAGAAGCGACAGATGTAACACTTTGCTTTACAAAAGACTTACAAATTCCTACAGATTGCTCGTCTTATGCGCAGAACTAGAACATAGGCTTTGGGGCTTATTACAAGTAGTTTGCAGTTGCAGAATGGACGGCTCATGTGTGGCTACAAATGGATCCATCCCATTCCATGTTTTTTTTTATGGAAACGGAAGATTAAAGGCCTTTCAGCAACATCGCTAGCAAGTCCGAGAGCTCATACCTTAATGGCTTATTAGGTCACAAAGAGGCATTCAACATGAAGACATAAAAATAATGGATTTTAATATGCTGTATGTCTTATGAAATGACCCCCAGAGTCTCCCAGGAGCCCCGCAGGTCATGAGACAGAAAGCATAGGCTGATGTTATTACTGCCAATTCTTGACCATTCACAGTGTGTTGTGGCAGAAGAAAGCACTTCAGAGGTTTCGGAATCCTTTCTGGTGAGCGAGTCTCAATAAAGAAAACAGAGACGCTTCTAGAGGATTTGACACGCATCTCGTTCTGTTCCCATGACAATCTATGGAATGGACGGAGCTGAAATTCAGATATTTCCCATGGAATGTAAGAATGGCGGGTGAAGCCAATGTGATTGCTGCATGCCATTTCTACTAAAGTAATGTTCCCCCTGAGTCTCCACCATATCTCTAAATATCTTAAGGCAGTAAGGCACTTTACCAGTCCGCAGGGTTACTGTTGGCTTGGCACTCTGTACGTAAAATAATTAGAAATCTTATACTATAGGTCCAAATAATTAGTCCATATGAAATGTTCACCTTGGTAGGATGCATATTCATCGGAAATTAGTTGCTATGAGATTATAAATCACTTAGTTCAACAGTTTAGCGGTCAGACATTTAGAAAATCATAGTTGATTGCACTTAACCCAGCCTCTGTTAAAGGGAGTCTGTCATCAGCGGCCACTTTGCATCCAAGCATAATTCCAGATAGGCTTAGATCCCCTGACTCTAACTGGGCCATTGTTATAGCAATTTGTGGCTCCCTTGCAAAAAAAAGTCAGCCTTTTTTGAAATGCAAAGAGAGAGGCGCAGTTGTACTCATTTCACTGAAGCTCTGCTCCATTCACTGCCCAACCGCTCTCTTGGACCGTTGGTTACACTCCTGCTGCCTGGCCCTGTCAATCAATGGTATGAGAGAAGGGCTGGGTAGTGAATGGAGTAGAGCTTATGTGCAAGGAGAAAAATGGCAGTGCCCTCATTGCGCTAAAGGCATAATTTGCATATTTCAAAAAGGCAATACTCCTCCACACAGGCTTGGTGCCTGTTTCCCGCCGGCATTGCCTGTGGGGTGTACATGCCCCCACCAATCCTTAAAGGCCCAGTGTGCGCACCCTAATTTTTCTCAGCCAATGACTGGTTACCTGAGGTACTTTAGGCTTCTTCTTGTTTATAGGTGCCTGAGCACTAGGTTTTAGTTCACTAGTTCATAAAGGCTGATTTTATCTGCAAGGGAGCCACGGATCACTATAAAAATGGCACTGTTGGAATAATTCGATCTGGTACTATGCTTGGTTGCATTTACAGAATTGGACTGGCCTACCAGAGTACAGAAGATCTGTAGAGCCCAGGATTTCGTACTATAGAAGGCCTCAAAGGCCTCCCAAAAACATTTTGAGCTGCCTTCAGAACCAATCCCTGACCACAATGGTCTGTTTCTTTGATTAACAAGCTATTAGACTGTTAATGATATAGGGTTGAGCCCCAAGGTAATTTCTTCTGGTGGACCCAAGGAACCCCAGTCTGAGACTAGTTGCATAGCAATGTAGCTGATGACAGTGTTATGGTGATTCTCCTCTCCTGCTGGTGTGCACGACCACCACCTTGCTCACCCGTTCCATATTTACAGGAGTCTGGTGATTCAATCCCACCGGCGTCTTACTGCTCAGTGGTCCAGGCCACTGGAGTAACAATACTCCTCCACACAGACTTGCTGCCTGTTTCCATGCCGGCATTTCTGCCTGTAGGGTGCGTGTGCCCCCACCAATTCTTAAAGGCCCGAATCTTCCTTAGCCAAAGACTAGTTACCCTGAGGTACTTTAGGCATCTTCATCTGTTTGAAGGAGCCTGAGCACTAGGTTCCAGTTCACTAGTTTCTTGCTGAGGTGTAAAGGGAATGTGCCACATAATTTGTTTGCCAGGTAATCAATATGACACCAGCCAGGGTCCAACTCCCGGCACCCCTCCACCTGATCAGCTGTATAAAGAGGTTGCCGCACTCCATCAGCTCTTAGACCTTTTACTAAGAAAGTGTAGTCACCTTCATTGGTAACATGGCCTATGTGCATTTTAGACCATTCAAGTGATGTTGAATTGCGATACTAAGCACTGCTGCCATCCAATGGACGGTGCTGTGCTTGGTAAACTGTGAGAAGCCTGTGGTGCTCACTGGAGCGTTGCAGCTTCCTCAAACAGCTGATTCGTGGGGGTGCCGGGAGTCGGACCATTGTCAATCTGATATAGATGGCCTTTCCTGAGGATAGTTCATCAATATTAAAATCACAGAAAACCCTTTTAAGGCTCTTTTCAGTGAAGCAGTTTCTTTTGATTAAAAGTTGTTCTCCAGAGGGATATATTTAATTTTATGTGGGGATAGAACGAGGAGGCATGGAGCAAGGAACTAATAGCTGTAGGATTACGACAGGTGGAATATTTTATTTTTAATCCTATAAACCAGTCAAACATGAGTCAAAAAAGGCAATTTTATGCATGCCATAAGAAAAGATAAATTAGGGTTAGGTACATTTAGATGTTACAGTTAAGGTACAGATTGGGGGAAAAAATTATGCGTTTGGATGCGGTTTTGGAAGCGGTTGCAGTATTTGCAGGAGAAGCACATTTATTAAAGGTGTTTCACCTGTCAAAACCACAACTATATAGAAAAATATGGCAAAACCATATGCATTTTTATTTGTGATGTGGTTTTGTTGAGGGACCTCAACCGCACTGTCTGACTATATACCCTTAACCCTTTCGCTACCAGCACTGTACATGTACTGCGCTGGAGCGATGGGCAAACATGGTGCCTGCTCACTCATGCAGCGGGCGTCATGGCCGATCGCATTAATTAAGGCCTTTAGATGCCATGATCACGGCATCTAAAGGGTGAAAAACCCGGAATCGCTTCTTACCGACATCCTCTGCGGCCAGTAAAATGATTTTAATAAGCGGAGTCTCACTGAAGAGACTCAGTGCATTAAAGCTGCAATTCTTATTTTGGCCACGAGGTGGCAGGCCAACATATGAAATGAGCACAATTGTTCAGAATTAAAAAAAAAAAAATGGATTTTGTATGTTCAAATACAAGCTTCAAAATCCTAACAAAAAAAATCAAATAAAAAAAAAAATATATATAAAAATATATATTTTATATATAAAAAAATATATTAAAAATATAAAAGTTTAAATCACCCCCCGTTTTTGGATAATAAAAAAATAAATACATTATGGCCAATGCTATTTTTTTCATTGCTTCTCTTACCCCAAAAAATGTAATAAAATGTAATCAAAAAGTCACACACACACTCCAAAATGGTATCAATAAAAACTACATTATTGTCCCACAAAAAATGAGCCTCACCCAGCTCAGTAGATATAGTAACATAAACATAGTAACATAGTATATAAGACCGAAAAAAGACATTTGTCCATCCAGTTCGGCCTGTTTCCTACAAGTTGATCCAAAGGAAGGCGAAAAACCCCTGTGAGGTAGAAGCCAATTTTCCCCACTTAAGGGTAGTAAAAAATTCCTTCCCGACTCCAATCAGGCAATCAGAATAACTCCCTGGATCAATGACCCATCTCTAGTAGCTGTAGCTTGTAATATTATTACACTCCAGAAATACATCCAGGCCCCTCTTGAATTCCTTTATTGTACTCACCATCACCACCTCCTCAGGCAGAGAGTTCCATAGTCTCACTGCTCTTACCGTGAATAATCCTCTTCTATGTTTGTGTACAAACCTTCTTTCCTCCAGATGCAGAGGATGTCCCCTCGTCACAGTGACAGTCCTGGGGATAAATAGATGATGGGAGAGATCTCTGTACTGACCCCTGATATATTTATACATAGTTATTAGATCTCCCCTCAGTCGTCTTTTTTCTAAAGTAAATAACCCTAATTTTAATGATCTTTCTGGGTACTGTAGTTGCCCCATTCCAGTTATTACTTTAGTTGCCCTTCTCTGAACCCTCTCCAGCTCTGCTATGTCTGCCTTGTTCACAGGAGCCCAGAACTGTACACAGTACTCCATGTGTGGTCTGACTAGTGATTTGTAAAGTGGTAGGACTATGTTCTCATCACGGGCGTCTATGCCCCTTTTGATGCAACCCATTATCTTATTGGCCTTGGCAGTAGCTGCCTGACACTGGTTTTTGCAGCTTAATTTGCTGTTTATTAAAATTCCTAGATCCTTTTCCATGTCAGTGTTACCGAGTGTTTTACCATTTAATATGTACGGGTGACTTGCATTATTCCTTCCCATGTGCATAACTTTACATTTGTCAGTGTTAAACCTCATCTGCCACTTCTCTGCCCAAGCCCCCAATCTATCCAGATCCCTCTGTAGCAGAAAACTGTTATGGGGGTCAGAATATGGTGCAGTAAAAAATTTCTCAAAGTTTACATTTATTTTTACACTATTTAGATATAAGAAGCCTATACATATGGGGTATTGTTGTAATCGTACTGACCCACAGAATGAAGGACACAGGTCAGTTTTTCCACCAAAAACGGTGGAGGAATTGCGTTTTTTTTCCAATTCCAGCTTCCACTACATTGTATTCACATTGTAAGTACAACTTGACCTGCAGAAAATAGGCCCTCATACAGTTATGTAAACGGAAAAATAAAGTTATGGCTCAAGGAAGATAGGGACAAAAAATGAAAATGCAAAAACCTCTGGTATCCTAAGGGTTAAAGAATTTTACCAGGCTTCTGATATTGATAACTTATCCTCAGAATAGCTCATTAATATCTGATCAATGAGGGTATGACACATAACATACATTATCATACACTAGGGAAATCACATGCTTTATAACATAATAGGTAGCGAACATGCCTTATCAATCACTAGGTGAGGTCATATAGTTTATGATGCAATTCATGATTCTGCAATGGGGAATTCACAGACTTTTCAATGCAACAGATAGCTAACATACATTATCATGCACTAAGGAAAAAATAGAATATGTAAAAGACAAATAAAAGCAGGCAAGCTGAAGACAGAGAGACTTATTGCCAAAGAGAGTAAAACTAAGGCTACTTTCACACTAGTGTTTTAGTTTTCCGGCATTGAGATTCGTCATAGGGGCTCAATATCGGGAAAAAACGCTTCAGTTTTGTCATCATTCATTGTCAATGGGGACAAAACTAAACTGAGCAGAACTTAATGCTCCAAAATGCATTCCGTTCCATTTAGTTGCATTCCCATACCAGAGAGCAAACCGCAACATGTTATAGTTTGCTTTCCGTCCTAAGATGCGGAGCAAGACGGATGCGGCAGGACCCCCAATGCAAGTCAATGAGGACGGATCCATTTTCTCTGCCACAATCTGCCACAATAGGAAATGGATCTGTCCTCTATTGACTTTCAATGGAGTTCATGATGGATCCGTCTTAGCAATGTTAAAGATAATACAACTGGATCCATTCATAACGGATGCAGATGGTTGTATTATAAGTTAGGGAAGTGTTTTTGCTGAACCCTGCCGGATCCAGCAAAAACGCTAGTGTGAAAGTAGCCTAACCCTAAAAATGTTCTTCAATTATATAAATGGTAAAAAGTTTAAACCTGAAAGTGTCGGCCTTTTACAGAGTGATGAGGGAAGAGTTGTAGAGAGTGATGAGGTGAATCTATAACATTTTTTTTCTTCACTGTATTTACTAAGGAAAATAAACTGTCAGATCAAATGCAGAGTGTAATAGTAAATTCCACATTAAAAACAGCCTGTCTGACCCAGGAAGAAGTGCAGCCACGTCTTAAAAAGATTAAAATAGACAAATCGCCAGAACCAGATGGTATACACCCCCATAAGAGAATTAAGCAATGTAACAGACAGTCCCTTATTTCTGATATTTAAGGACTTTATACTGACAGGGAGTGTTCCACAGGACTGGCGCATAGCAAATGTGGTGCCAATATTCAAAACGGGATTTAAAAAAACAGAGCCCAGAAACTATAGGTCAGTAAGTTTAACATCTGTCATGGATAAACTGTTTTCTAAGAGATGCTATCTTGGAGTATCTCAATTAAAATAAATAAATAACGCCATATCAGCATGGCTTCATGAGGGATTGGTCATGTCAAACTAATTTAATCAGTTTCTATGAGGAGGTAAGTTCTAGACTTGACCAGGATGAGTCAATGGATGTCATATACCTTGCAAAGCATTTAATAATGTGCCACGTAAATAACATGAGAATGATTGGACTGGGAGAAAATGTCTGTAAGTGGGTAAGTAACTGGCTCAGTGACAGAAAACAGAGGGTGGTTATTAACAGTACACACTCAGATTGGGTCACTAGTGGGGTACCACAGGGGTCAGTATTGGGCCCTATTCTCTTCAATATATTTATTAATATTCTTGAAGATGGCTTGCACAGTAAAGTATAAATTTTTGCAGATGACACTAAACAGTGTAAAGAAATTAACACAGAAGAGGACAGTATATTGCTACACATGTATCTGGATAGACTGGAGGCTTGGTCAGAGAAGTGGACGGTGACGTTTAACACTGACAAATGTAGGGTTATGCACATGGGAAGGAATAATGTAAGTCCCCCTTACATACTAAATTGTAAAACACTGAGTAACACTGACATAGAAAAGGACTTAGGAATTTTAGTGGACAGCGCCATCTTAAAATATTAAAATAGAAAGAAGGGAGGTGGAAAGGCATAAGGAACAGAAGGTAGGGAAGTTTGTAAGAAAGTGGCGAGGCTTCCTGACACATATCTTTTCTGATGCAGAGATAAAACACATAATGAGGCCTTTTACTTTGACAAAATGGTATTTGACTGAGCGACTCAAAGGCTCCTTAGGGAGACTGCAACAATGATTGTTAAGGTTTTTTGAATCCTATATACCTGTGTGATCGGATGGGGTTTTCAACTCGTCCTTTTCAAATCAGCTGCCAGTAGAACATAGACGGCTTTTTGTTTTATGTTTCTTTATTTTTCTTGTTTTTCTATGTTATGTTTTTATAACTGGATTCTGAATATGTAAGATGGAAAATGTTCACTATGTGCTGTACCGTTTGTTATCGCTGCAATGGAGTATATGCTCTTGTATATGTGAACAAATAAAATTCTTTATAAAAAAAAAAAATATTAAAATAGAGAAATCACTGGGTCCAGATGGCATACACCCCCGAATTCTAAGAGAATTAAGTAATGTAATAGACAGACCCTTATTTCTCATATTTAAGGACCCTATAATGACAGGGTCTGTTCCACAGAATTGTGGTGCCAATATTCAAAATGGGGTCAAAAACAGAGCTCGGAAACTATAGGCTGGTAAATTTAAGATCTGTTGAGGGTGAACTGTGGGTAAAGGTTTTCTAAAAGATGCTATCGTGGAGTATCTTAATGAAAATAGGTGTATAACTGGACAATAATCAGGGCAATTATGGGGAAAAAGCATTGCTAGGAATGCTTGTTGCCAATAATTGCTTTATGTAAAGGTACCACCAATCACCCAATTAACAAGCAAATGCTTGTTCATCAGTTAAATCATCTCTGGTACAGTTACCTAAATCCTCATTTCTCTACAGCAGATTTTGCTGCCCAGAAACAATGATCCTCTATGGGGACAAGTGTTCACAGAAGCGAACCTTCATCCACACACAGTGAAGATAATTGCAGCCTGTAAAAGCAGTTCTCACTTCCTCTGAGCAGGGAATTAACGGGAACTAATGGATCATTTGCAATAATTGCCTGTCTGGTTGGCCCATGTTAGGAGGCCTTACGACTATAGGTTGGCTTCTTATTCTGCAACTTCATGTACACTAGGTGAATCAAACTTAACTAAGGAAAATAAAGAGGAACTTTGCTATGAAAAATCACAAGCAACAGAATTGCAGGACTAGCCTGAAAAAAATACATTGTAAGACTCAAGCTGCGTTATTAGAAGGTTTAATGCTTTATTCCGTACTCAGACGTCACATCTGATTCTTCCATTTCAATTCATGGTCTGTTTAGTGACCTGTTACATTACTGATATCGTGCCATTAGTGATGCATGTGTCATTTGGCCCGTAATGTATATCCTATTTTACTAAGAAGTCCAAACTTGACAAAGCCTCATCAATATATTCGGTATGAAATAGACCGAGTGCACCATAATGTTCTCCAAAATATTTTTCAACAGTGTCAACAATGTAAGTTTTAGATGTGGAAGAAAATGATCAGGTTCTAATAGCTTTCAACAAGGCAGTAATTTACAACCACTATCAGGTAATCCATATCTCTTGTAACTGACCCAAAAAGCACTGAATTCCCAGTATTAACTTTAAATCTCTTGACAGCTATATGTAACAAAAGGCTTTTGTTAGTATGACTGTTATAATAAGTGGTAGGTGGGCAATTTTCTATTCTTTTAATGTTCATAACATAATAGCAATATCCGGTGAATGTACCAGTTTGTACAGGTACTGGTATATGTCACATGTTGTGAAAAGTTAGTATAATGGTTATGACAGACTATATCTTAAGAGGTTTCCAAGGTTAGAAAAACATGGCTACTTTTTTCCACTCTTGTGCCACTGTGTCTGGTATTACATTGACTTAAACCTGAGCTTAAATTGATAAAAGGTGTAGGATCAAAGTATACAAACGTCAACGCCTGTAAAGAAAATACCTAATACACTGGATGGTAATAAAAATAGCAGTCCTTCTCTCTTCCCCGACTTTTGCGAACAGCAACAAGCTGGCACTTGTGGCTATAGGTATCCACTTGAGAAATGTAGGCTCTTGAGTGTGTCTGTCCTAAACTGTGGTAATGGGTGTCTTAACATGTTTAGCTTCACCTACAGCAGAGTCTGTATAGCTGTAGTTGACTGTAAACACTGTAGCTTGCAGAACTTTTGTGGCCCGGGACCCTGCAGTCTCCCTGAAGTAGTGATCCTCACAGTCAAGCTGATCTTTAGTCCCAAAGGACCTTGGAGCAGGAGTAGATGGACATGCTCCCTCATTCCATGTTTGGCAAGCTAACTCTGGAGCTCTCTAGAACTCGCCCTCCTGGCAGGAAGTAGGACCAGCCTACTCCTACCAAGAGGTGAAGAATGGAATGGTAAGTTTCATTCCTAATTGCAACCATACCTTATTCCTGAAGCATACCGCCAATACATAACATAATATAATAATATTAATACAAAATATAACAAAATTTCAGATACCCCTTCAGAGGCTGAACAGCAGAGGCTGTCACTTTAGAAGTTATTTGTGATTGTGAAAAACATTTTTACATTTACATTTTTGTTATTAACATTTTTACATTTATATTTTTTGTAAAAGCTCATTTTACTGCAGGATTTATGACTCAGAGTGAGCACAGCATAACAGGATTAACTAAGAAAATGTACACACCAGTGTAATCACTATTACTCATGCTATTCAGTCTCTGTGTAAGATTATTCTAAATTCCAGCTGCTTATACAGAAATAAGTACTGTACCAACGGAAATTTCTCTGGGTCTTAACAGAATAGATAAAAATAACTATGTTTTATAACATTAAGTGTATCTTGTTAAAAACATAACAAAAATTCCCATTTTTATGAATATGCTCATGCTATAACTCCTGAACACTTCTCTTACCTCTGACCCTCGAGTATTGGACCTTTTCCACTGATGCATGGTCTGGACCCTTCGATATCCATCTGTCCACCATTACGTCGTGTACAGAGGCCAGTGCCCTCAGTTGAGCAAAATATGGCTGGTATACAAGCAGAAAATAATTTGGGAAGACCACGAGGAATGTGCTCATCTGAATGGAACATTAGGAAATACACAGCAAATGAGCATGATATCCAGATTTTACACCTGATATGTATACTGGTGAAATACTAATTAGCAACTGGCAAAAGAAAGACACTCTTCTATATTATATACTGTTTGCAGAGCGAATATTGGTTAATATATTATGAATAGAGTTGAGCGAACACCTGGAAGTTCGGGTTCGCTGGGTTCAGCCGAACTTTGCCGCAAAATTCGAGTTCGGGACCCGAATTTTACCCGAACCCCATTGAAGTCAATTTGGGGAACTAAAATGGCTCTAAAAAAGTAATAGAAAGGGCTAGAGGGCTGCAAAAGGAAGCAAAATGGGGGTCAGAGCATGGCAAGTTCCCTGCAAACAAATGTGGATAGGGAAATAACCTAAAATAACATAAAATACATAAAAATTAAAAATAATAATCTTGAACTAGGAGGAGGAGGTCCATACGGAGTAGGAGGTTGAGGAGGCGTTGGACGTGGCGGTGTAGGTGGAAGCGGTGGTGGAGGAGGTAGTCGCCAACAACACTTTTTTTTTTTTTGGGTAGACCCCAAAACATTGGGACATATAGAAAAGAAAACAAAGAGAAAGTGCGCTCGAGGCCATGCTCAGGCCATGTTCCCAATTTAGAGACCCAGAAGTTGAATGGGGCAGACCCATCAGTCAGTACGTGTAGGCGTGTGCACACATACTGTTCCACCATGTTGCTGAAATGCTGCCTCCTGCTAAGACGTTCCATATCAGCTGGTGGTGCTGGTTCTTGTGGCGTGCTGACAAAGCTTTCCCACATTTCGGCCATGCTGACCCTGCCTTCTGAGGTGCTGGCGGTGCCCCAGCTGATTTGGAAACGTATTCCTCCTCCTCTGCCTTCGCCTTGTGCTTCCACTGAGGCCCCGGTGTCAGGTGGGAATGCCATCAGCAGAACATCTACCAGTGTGCAGAATATATTTCTCAGTCAGGTATGCAGTGCAGGGGTAGTGTGAAAGAAAGAAGGGGTACAGAGCACCCAACAATCTAAACGCCGCCGAATTTACAGAATATATTTCCCAGTCGGTATGCAGTGCAGGGGTAGTGTGAAAGAAAGAAGGGGTACAGATCACCCAACAATCTAAACGCCGCCAAATTTACTGAATATATTTCCCTGTTAGGTATGCAGTGCAGGGGTACTTTGAAAGAAAAAAAGGTGTACGGATCACCCAAACGTCTTAGCAGGAGGCAGCATTTCAGCAACATGGTGGAACAGTATGTGTGCACACACCTTTGTTTACTTTTCTATATTTCCCAATGTTTTGGGGTCTACCCAAATTTAAAAAAAAAACAGTGTTATTGGTGACTACCTCCTCCACCACTGCTTCCACCTACACTGCCACGTCCACCGCCTCCTCAACCTCCTACTCCATATGGACCTCCTCCTTTTAATTCAAGATTATCATTTTAAATTTTTATGTATTTTATGTTATTTTAAGTACCGTATATACTCGAGTATAAGCCTAGTTTTTCAGCACAAAATTTGTGCCGAAAAACACGAACTCGGCTTATACTCGAGTCATACACATAAAAAGGACAGCGGAGTGGGAGGAGGAGCGGGAGGAGGAGCTGGGGGCGGGCATTTGCGGCGGGGCCGGTGCGCTCACTGCTGACTGACTGATGTCACGTGCCTGCCCGGCCTGCCTGGAGTATTCAGTGCGGCATGTGAGGAGGTATTTAGAACAGAGAGGGCAAGAGTTATAGTATGAATGACACTATACAGTAATTGAACTTTAAAACTTTACAGGAGCAGTAATGGGGGGCTGTGAATGGCACTGTTATGGGATGGGGGCTGTGGATGCCATCCACAGATCCCCCATAACAGTGTCATTCACAGATCCCCCATAACAGTGACATCCATTTCCACCTCGGCTTATACTCGAGTCACTACTTTTCCCAATTTTTTATGGTAAAATTCGGGGGGTCGGCTAATACTCGGGTCGGCTTATACTCGAGTATATACGGTAATTTCCCTATCCACATTTGTTTGCAGGGCACTTGTCATGCCCTTACCCCCATTTTGCTTCCTTTTGCAGCCCTCTATCCTTTCCATTACTTTTTTAGAGCCATTTTATTGCCCCAAAGTTCGGTTCCCCATTGACTTCAATGGGGTTCGGGTTCAGAGTCAAGTTCGGGTCCCGAACTCGAACTTTGCGGTGAAGTTCGGACGAACCCGGAGAACCCGAACTTCCAGGTGTTCGCTCAACTCTAATTATGAACGGTGGCTTATTGGTTAGCACTGGTGCCTGGCAGTGCTTGGGGTCCTAGATTTGAATCCAAAAACAACATCTGCATGTATGTTCTCCCCGTTTTTGCGTGGGTTTTCTCTGCTTTCTTCCCACACTCCTAAGACATACTGATAGAAAATTTAGATGGAAAGGTCCATTACAGATGGCAAGTGATGATAATGTCTGTAAAGCGTTGTGGAATATGTCAAATACTATACAAGTGAGCAAAATAAATACAAATAAATGAATTTATTAATTAGCCAATGTGCAGCGACCTGAGGAGGAGTACGGGAGAAATAATTTTAGCTTTGAGGCTGGTCAAAGTACTCAAAGGTCACAGTGACAAACTCCCCCTAATTAGCACTGAAGACCCAGGCCAAATGTGTGGCATATGTAGCACAATATATTGATTTACACTTAAGGTCCCTTTACACAGGACGACAAGCGTTTCTTCCCGACAATCTCCTGATCTCTAGCAGAGGAGACCAGAGCATTTACATGCACCGATCTCCTCCAGAGTATGGGGAGGATTGATTACTAATGCCACCGCTCTTCCCTATAGGGTCTCGTTGTTTCCCTGCAGCAGATGCTGTTTACACAGCACAATCTGCCACCGGGAAACGATGATATTTTGTGCTGCACATAAGATCCAAATAATCAGTGGTGCATTTACACCGCCAGATCATTGCTAGCGAGCATTACTAGAACCACTGGTTAGTGATGATCTGTTTAATTGTTGGCTCGTGTAAAGGGTCCTTTAGTTCAAGACTACTATTTCACATTTGACATAATTGATTATAATACTTCACTTTTATTATTCTGCTTTTAAAATAATCTGGGAACTGGTTTAAAATTTCCAGCTGAGGCACGTTTTGTTTGATTACTGTTGCAGTATTGTTGCCTTTGTGTCTGCAACAATGTATCTGTTTGGTTGTGTCTCCCTGCTGAAAGCCAAATCTCTTATCGATACGGTGTTACCATGTAACTCTTGCTGGCATAATAATATTTTCTGCCTCTAAGGCTACTTTCACACTAGCGTTTTGGCTTTCCCTTTGTGAGATCCGTTCAGGGCTCTCATAAGCGGTCCAAAACGGATCAGTTTTGCCCGAATGCATTCTGAATGGAAAAGGATCCGCTCAGAATGCATCAATTTGCCTCCGATCAGTCACCATTCCGCTCTGGAGGCTGCCTGCAGCATTTTGCTGTCCGCCTGACGAAGTGGAGCCAAACGGATCTGTCCTGGCACACAATGCAAGTCAATGGGGACGAATCTGTTTTCTCTGACATAATCTGGTACAATAGAAAACGGATCCGTCTTAGCTATAGAAGACATAATACAACCAGGTTCGTTCATGAAGGATGCATGCGGTTCTATTATTGTAACGGAAGGGTTTTTGCAGATCCATGACGGATCCGAAAAAAACGCTAATGTGAAAGTAGCCTAACTGAGCTAAAATCCACTCAAACGCTGCCCCCCAACATGTTTCGCCAGTTACACTGGCGTTTTCAGGGGTATGCACAGTGTGTATTTAGGGGGTGGAGATGGTCTTTGAACCCCTCTCTTGTGACATCTGTTGGATCGTTTCTCTATCCTGGTATCGCTCCCTGCGACAGAGCGCTCCTCCGTTAAATCCCTGCCTCTGTGGGTGGTATACTACCAATTCAGTAATATTTACATTACACTCGGCTACTACAATCCAACTGCGCATGTTTTGGGACTTAAAATTTTTTAGGACTTGCCAGCCATGCAACATGTTTTAGACTATGCCAGCTCCCTTGCTGATGTAGTTTAATGCCATTTTACACTCCATAAACTGGCGTGGAAAATGATAAATGAGACGGGCCACCTGGCCTTGTATTCCTTGGAGTTGGAGCTCCTGCCCAATAGTAGCTGAGGTTCCTGAGATGTTAGGTGTTTCGGTGTAAGGCAGGACAGTAGGTGAAATGGCCAGCAAATAGTGGAGTCAGTAACCAGGCCAGCTGGTGTCAATAAACAAGTCTCTCTTTACTAAAGTGCAGTATGATGGAGGCTATAGTACTCCTTCTCTCTCCCTCTCTCTCTGTAAAGTCTCTCAGCAGAACCACACCCAAGCAATGAGGTTCTTGTAAAATGCTTCTGCAATTGCCGGACTGTGGGCTGCACAACTTAGACAAGGGGTCGTCAATGTGTCTCAAAGTATGAGGGACAATTTAACAATGTTCCCTTCCACAGCCGTAAGGTCTTCCTGCCATAAACGTGCACAATACCTTGCTGTCTGACTCTGATGCACGGCATTGTTGGCTCCGGACCCTCTAACTTCCTTCTCTCTGGAGTATACTGGTAATGAAGTTGCTTCCTTGGCTACTGAAGTCTCGGAGACGGAGATTCTCTGAGCTTGGGCCTGTCACAGTGAGGCAAGGTGTTAATCCTTAGTTGTCCATGCAGTGCTATTACATACACAAACATATCAAATAACAACATTTAACTAAATAAGAAGAAGTAATAGAGGATGGGGCACTCTTACACAAGGGATAGCAGGGATAAAATGTGAACCAAAATTTAATACAAAGTAGAGATAAAAATATACATATAGTGTCAAAGATACAAATAATAAAGTGCACGTGCAGTAGTATCGAGATGAAGCACAGGGAGCCTAATTGGTGAATAGGGTCCAATCGACTCCTGATAGAAAAACTTATTAAACGTATTAATTTTTGGTTCACATTTTATCCCTGCTATCCCTTGTGTAAGAGTGCCCCATCCTCTATTACTTCTTCTTTTTTAGCCCCTTTGTAGATCCGTGGTGAATCTACTGGTTGGGTGCACCTTATCAGGTGTTTTTCCATTCTAGTGCGACATTACAATCAATTATATTTAACTAAATAACATGACATTACAGCAATTAACCCTTTGCAGTAGTCCCTCTGGGGTACTGAAAATGCAGAAATAGAATATATAAAAAATAAAAATAAAGAAATGATAATAACATTTAAGGGGTATTCCGGTTGTTATAAGCTATCCCCTAGAGTTCCCTGAAGTGAACAGAGCGGCAGGTCGAGCATGCTCAGCTATTCCTGAAACGCGAATAGAGAGGAAAGAAGTAGCACTTCACATGTCCAACCTGCTGCTCTGTTCATTTTAGGGTACTCTGAGAGCTATGGGGTGTCCATTCTTATAATTGGTGGGGGTCCCAGTGGCAGGACTTCCACCATTCTAATAGTTATCACTAGTGTTGGGCAAGCATGCTTGGCTGAACACCAGTTCGGCTCGAGGATCGCCATGCTCGGCACATCATGGTGCTCGGCCGAATACCGCGTGTGATCGAGCGCGATGCTCGACTCTCCTCCCCGCACGTTTATTGCCTGCTACGCAGCCAATAAATGTGCAGGTCAGTACTGCCGTAGCCATGTTGGCTGCTGGCATTACAGTGATTGGCTGGCTGGAACATGTCATCGGGTGCTATATAGTGACCGATGACACGTGTTCAGCTCAGTCTTAGTCAGGGAGAGCTGGAGAGTAGAAGGGAGAGATAGTGTAGGGAGTGAAATAGGAATATTTTAGTTTTTATACTTGTTATAGACCCAAACGCAACCTGCATTAAATTGCTAAAACTTGTTAGAGACCCAAAAGTCCTTTTAAGGACTATAGTTGTATCTGGCAGCAATATATATTTTTAGCGCAACCTGCACTAAATAGCTTGCAATTTGTTGGCCGCTGCAGACAGTGACGTTATCTGCGCTACATCTCCTGTCTATAACATGTGCGCAGCTTAAAAATATCTGTGACATCCAGTGTACTTTTTCCATAGACGGTGTACATTGCGGACAGTTACATTACCTGCGCTACATCTCCTGTATAACGTTTCCATATCCGAAAAATCAGTGACATTCAGTGTAATTTTTTATCTGCACTACATCTCCTGTGTAGCGTGTGCACAGCCTAAAAATATCTGTGACAGCCAGTGTACTTTTTCTGTAGACGGTGTCCGCTGCAGACAGTTACAATAGAAGTCCAGCGAAATAACTAATGCTAACCTATACCTGAGTTATCAATACAAACAAAAATTTCAGCCTAAATCAAAAGAATAACTCTTGCAAAACTATACTTTATTCCCAATCAAATTAAATGAGAATCTCCCAAACATATGATAAAATGACGGTTACCGGTGTCATACTGATGAACCGTGACCAGAGACAGAACATCCATAGTGGGGGAGGAGAGGGAAGAGAGGAAGAAGGGGAAGAACTCACCCTAAGATAACCCTACTCTACACCTCAGCCCAGGGATGGCCCTAGAAGGTCCTTATCGGGTACTAAATAGGAAAAAAAACAACTAATCTATCAATCTATCAAAGTGGGTTCAATTCCCACACAATCAATTCCGAATGCTACCCTGACGAGTTTCCCACACAAAGGGGTTCATCAGGGGGTCATCATACATGGGTGAAAACTGATGATAAAGAATATCAGTGCAACAGCACCCACAAGATAACAACAAGGAGAGCCATCCAAGTCTTGAAAAGTAATCAAGGATCATCACATTCTCATTAAGTGATAACAGGATGGTACAGAAGCAAATTCATCCCAAAGATCCAAGCGGCATCTGCAGCGGGCATATTGATGCACAAGGTATTAGTAGTCCAAAAATATTAGGTTAAGGACGTCACCAACAGCCAGAGGGGAGACCAGATGAGTCAATCACATTATAGTGGTGCCAACAGCTGTAATAAAATGTAAAATACTATAGAAAAAGCCTAGATGTAGCAATAAAGAAAAATGGACATTAGTCCCATTAACTTACAGATACCGACCCCCAGAGCCCATCCAGGGATGTGCCTATCCTACATGAGGCCGCAATAATGCCAGTAAGGTGCCCTGCTTAAATAGGGCCCAAGTCAAAGAATGAATGGCTGAAGCAGATGGCAATGTAATCGCGTCTGGTCACCTGATGGGTTCCATCCGTCACTTCCTGTCGGTAGAACGCACTTGCGCATAAAAAATATTGTGCTGTCCACAAAATAATGAGATAGTTACTAGATGCGAGCCCGCTGGGATTGGGGCCGCCAATCCTTGTCAGAGGTCGGGTGCCGGCAATGTGTTTCTTCTGCCTGCATTTGTATATTAAATGTTACTCATCATTGGTGGCAAGTGCGCCGCCCCGTCCCCAGTATTAAAGACATTGGTGGCCAGTGTGCCCTCCCGCCCCCAGTATTAAAACATTAGTGGCTAGTGCGCCCCCCCCTTTCCCCACTATTAAAGACATTGGTGGCCAGTGCTCCAAATCAGGATAACACCAGAGCTAGACATAGAACATTCAAGGAGAGGTACAACCACAATCACAAGAAGAAGCCAAATGTCCGTCTCTTATTAATAAACTTAGGGGAATGAGAGCTGAACCGATATATCCACTCACATTCTTTCTAAAGAATTTTCCTGTCCCAGTCCCCTCCCCGGGATGGCGGTGGAACCAGTTACAAAACTGAAAACTTCAGGGATCTGGGATCACCGCCATGAACTTCATTAACATTAACGCCTGGGTCCACAATCAGTATCTGCGGGTCACACCACTGCCTCCTATTCCCCTGTGTTATGTGCTGGCCAATCCCCTGTCCAAGACGCAGGCCCGGATGCCTCCTGCCATACACCTGGACCTTCACAAACACCATCAGCTAGCACATCCACTTCTGTATCTCAGCGCAGCATACAGATGTCTATACCCCAGGCCTTTGAACGAAAGCGCAAATACCCAGCCAGCCACCCGCCCACAAGCCATAGCACTAAATGCGCAACTTTCAAAATTGCTGGCCCTGGAAATGTTGCCATTTAGGCCGCTTTCACACGGGCGAGTTTTCCGCGCGGGTGCAATGCGTGAGGAGGACGCATTGCACCCCGCACTGAATCCGGACCCATTCATTTCTATGGGGCTGTGCACATGAGCGGTGATTTTCACGCATCACTTCTGCGTTGCGTGAAAATCGCAGCATGCTCTATATTCTGCGTTTTTCACGCAACGCAGGCCCCATAGAAGTGAATGGGGCTGCGGGAAAATCGCAAGCATCCGCAAGCAAGTGCGGATGCGTTGCGATTTTCCCGCATGGTTGCTTAGCAACGGGACCCGATCTCTATTATTTTCCCTTATAACATGGTTATAAGGGGAAATAATAGCATTCTTAATAAAGAATGCATTGTAAAATAAAGTGGAAGGGGTTAAAAATAATACAAGTTAACTTACCTTAGCCACTTGATCGCGTAGTTGCGATCTCTCCTCTCTTTCCCTGCTTCAGCTAAGATCTAAAGGACCTGTGATGACGTCACATCACATGGTCCATCTTACCATGGTGATGGACCATGTGATTGGACCATGTGATGTGACGTCATCACAGGTCCTGTAGATCTTAGCTGATGCAGCAAAGGAGAGGAGAGATCGCAACTACGCGATCAAGTGGCTAAGGTAAGTTAACTTTTATTATTTTTAACCCCTTCATCTTCATTTTACTATGCATTCTTTATTAAGAATGCTATTATTTCCCCTTATAACTATGTTATAAGAGAAAATAATCAATTCTCCAGAAGACCCGAAACCGGACTTCAGTGATGAAGTCCGGCTTCGGGTTGGGTACCAAACATGGCGATTTTTCACACGCGCGTGCAAAACGCGTTACAAACGTTTGCACCCGCGCGGGAAAAACGCGCATATTCCCGCAACGCACCCGCCTCTTATCCGGGTGTCAAACATGACGCCCGTGTGAAAGAGGCCTTAGGATTTTTGGACACTGAGGCTTTCCGCAGCCTGATGGTGGCGGCTGTCCCGCGTTACTCTGTCCCCAGCCCCCAATATTTTTCACGGTGTGCAGTCCCAGCCTTACACCAGCATGTGTCCCGTAACATCACCCGTGCCCTGACCAACGCAGATATTGGGAAGGTCCACTTAACGACTGACACATGGACAAGTGGTTTTGGCCAGGGAAGCAGTGTAGCACTGCAGTGGGGAAGCGGCACCAGGACGTGCTTAAACTGATCTGATTAGGTGACAAACAGCACACCGCCGCAGAGCTGTGGCAGGGGATAAGGGACCAGACTGAGCTGTGGCTCTCGCCACTCAACCTACAACCAGGCATGGTTGTGTCTGATAATGTCCGTAAGTTGGTGGCGGCTTTGGAGCTCGGCAAGCTCACACACATACCATGTCTAGCCCACGTGTTCAACCTAGTGGTTCAGCAGTTTCTCAAAACCTACCCCAATTTGCCTGAGCTAATGGTGAAGGTGCGCCGCGTGTGTGTCCATTTCCGCAAGTCATTTACAGCTTCCGCCGGTCTGGTAACACTACAGCAGCGCTTGCAATTGCTATCTCATCAACTGTTGTGCGGCGTGAGCACGTGCTGGAACTCGACGTTCCACATGTTGGCCAGGCTTTGTGAGCAGCAGTAGTGGAATACCAGCTGCAACCTGGTCGTCGCCTTTCCATTCAGCTTCTGCTCTTCACAAGCGACGAGTGGGCATGTATGTCTGACCTCTGTGAGGTTTTACGCAAGTTTAAAGAATCAACACAGATGGGGAGCGACGATAACACTATTATCAGTGTAACCATTCCAGTTCGGTGTCTACTCAAATGCTCGCTGCTCACAATTAAGGCGGACGCTTTGCATGTGGAAGAGGTGGAAATGGGGGAAGACAGTACACAGGGTAATAGCCAGACCACCCTCAGTTCGTCTTCTCAGCTCAAATTGGATGATGATGAGGAGGAGGAGCAGGAGACGGTTGCCTCTGCTACAGAGGGAAATTTTATTCCATCTGTTAAGTGTGGATAGGTAGAAGAGGATGAGGAGATTGAGAGTCATCCTCCTGATCAGGACAGCGAAGTCTTGTCTGTTGGGACTCTGGCACACATGACTGACTTTATGTTAGGCTGCCTTTCCCGTGACCCTCACGTTGTACGCATTTTGGCCAACACAGATTACTGGTTGTTCACCCTTCTCGACCCCGCTACAAAGAGAACTTCTCATCTCTCATTCCTGTGGTGGACAGGACGAGCAAAATGGTGCAATACCAGAAGGTCCTTGTGGAAAAATTGCTTCATAAATTTCCAGCTGACAATGCTGGCTGCAGAGTACGTAGTTCCTTGACCAACCGAAAAGGTGAGACAAGGGGAACACACAGCAGTTCCAACAGATGCAGGGCAACGCTCTCCAAGGCCTGGGACAGTTTTATGACACTCCGCCATCACACTCAACCTGATGCAGGGCCTAGTGTCACAAGGAGGGAAATATTTTGGAAGATGGTGAAGGAGTACGTAGCAGACCGTGTCAGAGTCCTCAGTGATCCCTTTGTGCCTTACAACTAATGGGTGTCCAAGCTGGACACGTGGCACAAACTGGCGCTCTAAGACTTGGAGGTGCTGGCCTGCCCCGCTGCCAGCGTTTTGTCAGAGTGTGTATTTAGTGCTGTTGGGGGCATAAAAACTGATAAGCACATCCGCCTGGCAACTGAAAATGCTGACCAGTTGACTCTTATAAAAATTACAAGGCCTGGATTGCCCCTGACTTCCACCAAAGGAAAGCGGCTGAACATAAAGGCACTCTAAATGTGGCTTTTATGGTGTATTGAATGCACTGTATTCCCATGCACCCCTTTCACCACTAAAAAGGGTATATGGTTCAATCTCCTCGTCCTCCTCCTCCATCATATCAACATGCTTATTAGGCTGCTCTTGCTCCTAATGTTTTAGAGGGTCAGCTCAGTAGTGGGCCCTCACCCATAATGTTTT
This sequence comes from Bufotes viridis, assembly GCA_033119425.1. Lineage (NCBI taxonomy): Eukaryota > Metazoa > Chordata > Amphibia > Anura > Bufonidae > Bufotes > Bufotes viridis. The sequence continues at coordinate 50,649,121 of CM065599.1, read as the reverse complement.
AGAGGGTCAGCTCAGCAGTGGGCCCTCACCCATAAAGTTTTTGAGGGTCACCAGCAGGCCCTCAACCATAATGTTTTTGAGGGTCACCAGCAGGCTCTCAACCATAATGTTTTTGAGGGTCACCAGCAGGCCCTCAACCATAATGTTTTTGAGGGTCACCAGCAGGCCCTCAACCATAATGTTTTAGATGGTCAGCTCAGCAGCAGGCCCTCGCCCATAATGTTTTAGATGGCGAGATCAGCAGCAGGCCCTCGCCCCTAATCTTTTAGATGGTCAGATCAGCAGCAGGCCCTCGCCCCTAATCTTTTAGATGGTCATCTCAGCAGAAGACCCTCACCCCTAATGTTTTAGAGGGTCAGCTCAGCAGGCCCTCACCCATAATGTTTTAGAGGGGCAGCTTAGCAGCAGACCCTCACCTCTAATTTTTTAGATGGTCAGCTCTGCAGCAGGCCCTCGCCCATAATGTTTTAGATAGTCAGGTTGTATCAAAGTGCCTCTTCCTTGTAATTTTTGGCAGCACTTGCACTTTATATACAAGTAAATATACAGGAAAGAATGTTTCCTAACAATTTTTCTTCTAAAAGTGATTTTATCTTTGGTTTTGTGCGTATTATTGTCAGTCTGTAAAAGTGGCGTACTACTCGGACAACATCGCTCCCAGCAGCGACCTGGGAGTCCAAGATACATCCAGACATCCTCCCTATGCTGTTCCCGAACCATTTTAGTGGTGTTTCCATCCATTTCTGACCTTCTCCTGTGAACCAGACACCCTCCCCTCTTCAGAGCAGGGGGTGCCTGTTTTAAATGTTCGGGTTCTCCCATTGACCTCGATTGTGTTTGGGTGCTCGGTAGAGCACCCAAGCATTCCGAGGTGTTCTACTTGAGCACCCGAACACTAGTTATCACCTATCTTGTGGATAGGGGATAATTGTAACTGGAATTCCCTTTTAACTACTAATTAAAAGACTGATTGGAACGGAATTGTGTCCATCAGTTTTTGGAAAGAAATGGATGCAAATGAGTTGTTAACAAGCTCTGCCTCTGATGCCACCAGATGTAAGGCAGCTATCCTATAAGTCAATGTTCAACCCTTTAAACAGGCCTTGAGACATGACTGATATTAAATAAGCCAGCACCTTATCTGCAAACAGCTCTCCTAAGGAGAGATAGTACTCCCCAAATCCTGACCCAGGCCTCTCACGCAGTTAAGCCAGTACTCTCTGTTTTTCACGTATAAGTGGCAATCACTCCAAACAGCTGCCAAATGATGTTCTGGCTTATTTAATATCCGAATCATGTCTCAAGGCCTAGTTAAGGGCTGAACATTGACTTATAAGATAGCTGCTTTACATCTGGTTGCATCAGAGGCCGAGCTTTTTAGGAGCTCATTTGCATCCAGAGAAGCATATAAGTCTCCTTACGCCGATTAACGCTCTCTTTCCCCAAGGAGAGGTAGTACCCCCCAAATTCAAGGTAAGACATACAATGCAACAGCACTCTGCAAACCAAATAAAGTACAAGAAAGTATTCTAATGTTGATGCTATCCTTATTTTGTAAATTAGATGCTTGGCAAATACGTTTTGGGCCCGCCTGCCACACGTCAAGGCGATCTCTGTAAGACGGGAACCCAACACAAAATTCTACCTGTTATGTGCCATGACGGCTACCATAAAATTCAGGGAGTGTAGGTTCCACATGCATGCTGGGCTCACCTTAATTTATGTCATTTTTTTGAGCCTAAATGGCCACAATTGAATCCAAGGAATGCAGGTACCAACATGCATACCGAGCCCACTCCACACCTCCCCTGGTGCCAGATGGCCACCAACGAATGCAATGAGAGTCCACCCTATACCTCTCCTGGTGTCACCAGCTTCCAGTAAGTGAGGGAGAGCAGGCTAAGCTTTATACTCACACACACTAATTAAAATCAGCCTATGGGGCAGACAGGCTGGTCAGGAGTGCACGACTGAAGTGTCAGCCACACCTCCAGTACAAACTGCAAAGAAAAAAAGGGGGTCAGTCAGAACATCCAAATGCGCAGGTGCACGCTGCCATCGCTAGAAACACAAAGAAAAAAAATACATTGCAGCAGAACTCTGCAAACCAAATAAAGTACAAGAAAGTATTCTAATGCTGATGCTATGCCTATTTTGTAAATGAGATGCTTGGCAAATACATTTTGTACAAAATTATTTGAGCCCATCTGCCACACGTAAAGGAGATCTCTGTAAGACGGGAACCCCCCAAATTCAGTTTTTGGAGCAACCCATCAACCATTGACGTCACTGGGATATTCCTAACTCACAACCCATTTCATTTATTCTCCCTGTAACAACATTTGAAAAGATTGTGGCACTGTGCACAATGTATTAGCTTGGGCATTTTGCCATCTCTTGCATAGAAACTATAGATCCATATACATCAAAACCGTCTAAGGCCTATTTCACACTTGCGTTCTGAGGATCCGGCGGGCACTTCCGTCCCGCCGGATCCGTCAGAATGCAAGTCGCCTGAATACATTTGAAGACTGATCAGGATCCTTATCAGTCTTCGAAATGCTTTCAGGTTACCATGGCAGCCAGGACGCTACTGAAGTCCTGGCTGCCATGGTACTCCACAGCAGTGTATAGTGCATAGATCAATGCGCCGCCCGGACCCGTCACGTCATGATGGAGCGCCCGGAGGCCGCAGCGCAGGTAAGTACACTGCTGCGGAGTACTTACCATGGCAGCCAGGACTTTAGTAGCGTCCTGGCTGCCATGGTAACCGATCGGTGCCCCAGTTTACACTGGGGCCCCGATCGGAACTGCTGCTGCGCATGCGCAGAGCTAAACGTCAGATCCGGCAAATGCGCCGAAACGATGTTTAGCTTAATTCCGGATCCGAATTAATGCACTTCAATGGGCATTAATTCCGGATCCGGCGTTACGGCATGTCATGAGTGCTGTGCTGTCACTCTGATTGCTTGTACCCTAATGTGTCCTTATTCTCATTTCTACCCTTAGGCTATCACACATGTCAGATTCTACAGACTTTGGCACAGAAACTGATGGGTAAGCTTTCATGATTAAAGAAAAAAGTAACTTTTAATAATAGTATATAAAATGCATACAATATTAAAAATAATACAATTCATCATGCCACTGGGCAAATAAACGACTTAATCCCTCCACATGTTGCCTGCCCTCTCCAGCAAGCACATCCGTTTCATTTCATTTGCAAACTTTCTTTAATCCTGGTTAATTCTTCACACAGAGTTAAACCCAGAAGAAACACACTGGCATTATAGATCTCATTAGGCTACATCCACAGATTGCAGATTTTTATGCAGCAAATCCCCAGGATTGTACAGTACCAACAAATCCATGACTTTTTAGCAATTCTTATCCACATTCTGTAAAAAATTTTTATTCTGCAGCATGTCAATTTATGCAAAGAAATCCAAAGCGTGAAATTTGTGTCAAATCAGCCAATTTGAACAACAAAATCAGCAATAATAACTGCACCATTTTCTGCTGCATCAGTACATACAAACAATGAAATCCATACGTTAAAAAGAGTCACACAAAATCGTCATAGTCCTCCCCTTCCCAGCCACATTTCGCAGACTATGATGTATCATTGGCTCCTTGCTCCCCCTCACAATTACCTCTGTTGTATTTATTCCACTACCACCACAGCTACCAGTGTCCCTACTGCCACCACCATGGCTACAAGTGCCACCACTACCCCCACCAACCAGCTATGCATTTCATTCATCAGATCCACGCCTCTACTTGACGTTCCTGTTCATAACAGTCCAAATGCTGACTGTTCTTACACAAGTCATCAACAGATACTGTAGATTAACTTCAATATCTTCCATAGCACTCAGGGTGTTGTCTTATCTTAGGCAACAAGGGGGCAGCCTACTAGGAAGGAGCAGATGATGCCAATAAAAGGTTATTCTGGGACCATAAGGAGGAGGAGCAGGAGGAATGTGCTGACCTCTGTCTCAAAAGCATGATGTCAGACTCAGAGGAGACATCAACATCATCCAGCTGTGAGGGAGATGATGGATCAGCCATCTAGTCCACAATTTCTTTCTCTTTCTCCACAATATTAATCAGTCACCTACTGGAAGAGAGGGAGAACTGTGTCCTGCTACTACTAATGGCTGGATGGCTCGTGGTAACTGTGTTCCTGCTTGCATGACTAAAGCCACCCACATTGTCACTTGCAGATGATGTGGCATGGGTCTGTCATTTCCCATTTCACTGCCCTTTGCCACTATAGACTGCCAGTGATATTGGAAAATATGCTTATTGTACACTTAATAACTATAGAAAATTTGCAACAGGCTTTTGGGGAGAAAAAGGTGCAACTGTACAACGTCTGCAGCCAAAATAGATATTGCTGGTGATGCTGGAAAATATGCTTATTTGCAACTGTTTTTTTTGGAAAAAAGGCACAATTGTGACTAAAGTATGCACTGCCAGTGATGATGAAAAATACACTCAATAACTAGAAAATGTGCACATTTTGAACACTTTTTTTTTGGGAGGTGATTGTACAAAGTCTGCAGCCAAAGTATACACAGTAGGTGATGCTAGAAAATATGATTATCGCATACTTATAAATTGAAAAAAAATTAACAGTTTTCTTTGGAGGGAAAAAGGCACAATTACACAGTATCTGTGTCCAAAATATGCACTCCCAGTGATGGTGGAAAATATGCTTAATATACTTATTAACTGTAGATGTTTTGCAACAGATTTTTTTGGGAAAAAGCACAATTGCACAATGGCAGCGGCCAAACTAAAGAAAGAAGTTTTGATCTTTGGGGTTTGGATCACTGATCTGAAGTGACAGAGGCACTCAGCTGAGTACTATGTCCCTTTCAGGGGTGATCAACATTCATCAACCCTCTATTTTCAGCAGCCTAAGGCTTCATGCACACGACTGTATGTGTTTTGCGGTCCGCAAACAGCAGATCCGCAAAACATGGAAGCTGCTCCGCGTTCCGTTCCGCAATTGGCGGAACAGAAAGCGGCCCATTGTAGAAATGCCTATTCTTGTCCGCAAAACGGACAAGAATAGGACATGCTCTATTTTTTTGCAGGGCCACAGAATGGAGCAACGGATGCGGACAGCATACGGAGTGCTGTCCGCATCTTTTGCAGCCCCATCAAAGTAAACGGACGCGGACCAAAACAACGGCCGTGTGCATGAGGCCTAAAAGAGATGAAGAAAGCTGATCAGTTGTTCCACAGTAGGTCTGGTGCCGGAAATACACAGCTCTAACAACTGTGTGTAGTGGAAGGATCTATTATGCTCCTATCCACTGTAGTTCTGGAACCAGAGCTACTGCATAATACGGCTTCATCTCTCTCTGGCGTAACATGTCACTCAGGTTTTCTAGAAAGTTTGGATGTTGACAGGTTTTGGCAAGGGCGGATTGGCCATAGAACTTACAGGGAAATTTCTCAGTGGGCCGATGCCCAGTGGGCCGCCAGGGCTCTTCTCACGGTCAGCCAGTGGAAGTTTTTGGGGCTGTATTTTGTGTTGCTGGCAGTATTTTGTGATGGACTGTGGTATTTGGCTCTGTTGGGATGGTATAATGTGCCACAATATGGTATTGCTGGTCCTGCCTTCCATCAATTTGGACCAACTACAAAATGGGGCCACTTTTTTAGTATTATTTCCAGGGCCACTTTAAATTCCCAGTCTGCCCCTGGGTTTTGGAAAGTCGAGGGACACAACGCCTTTAAAAGCTGTAATGGCAGCTATACTGAGCACAATCTATTATTATTCGGTAAAAAGATTGGTGTTAAAAATTAATAACAGGCCAGCACGACTTCCAGCTATCCAATCCCATATTTCTCAAAGGGACTCACCCCAAACTCTGGTAAAAAGGCATGTTTAAGACATTCTCTTTGTCCTGGAGACAGGTTGGCCCTTAGAATGACTGTATAACAAAGCACCCATGAATGCAATGAACAGCATGCATACCTTTTGGTCTCCAAAATTATTGTGTTTATAATTGGTTGTTCTGACCTGTGACACAAGTAGGAGTTTTCAAATAACAAGGGATAAAGTACACCACTAGTAATAGCTATAAGTAGTATTTATATTTGTCAGGGTAAGGTTTTTTGTGAAACAATGTGACACTGTTAATGTAACCATGCTGTTATAGACTGGCAATGATTATAATGCCAACAGTACATTTTTAATTAACTCAGACATTAAAAACTCTTTGTTAATTTGAAAATCTGACAAGTACGTTGTGCAATCATGGGGTCCTGCATTAATATACATAATGTGCCTTTGAAAGTATTCAGCATATAAATGTTTTCTCTTGAAATTATACTTAGCTTTTTCAGAGACTACCAAAGTGAATAAACATAAGTTACAAGATTCCAACTTACACAGAAGTATTCTGGCTTAATTCAGTTGTCCTGAACCTATCCTTCAATGTTGGATCAGTGGAATCAGGCTTGGACTGGCCCACAGAGAAATAGCGGCACTTGATATGGCTGGCCTATGTTCATATAAAAAATAGTTAGAATATTTAGCTAACCATGCAGTTTATTTTTAGAGATACATCAGGAGGCTGAGATGACTTGCAGGTACCAGAGGTAGGTCAGACAGTATCTGCTATCTCCAGTGACCTGCCTTCTCGAGGTCAGTTCAGGGGCCCCCCATCATCAATCATCTTGTAGCATCTAGCAGCTGCCTGCCACTAAGTGAGCAGGTAATATTTGTATGTAGCTGTACATGGTCCCCCAGAATGAACATAATTGGTGGTCCTTAGGCACCCCAGTCTAACACTCAGTAAGTACATTATAGAGGGAGAAGATAGTGTAGATAGTGACCTGGGGCGAGGTAGTGGAACTGAGAGTGGAACAGAAGGAGGTACTAGAACAGTTCTAGGAAAGGTGTAGGGAACAAAATATCCCAAAAACCTCTTAATTATATGTACACTAATGCCAGAAGCCTGACTAACAAAACTGGGGACCTGGAATTAGTGATGTGTGAGGAGGACTATGACATAGTGGGAATAACTGAGACATGGCTGGATGATGACTATGTTCAGAAAGGATTGTCAAAACCGGAGAGGGGGAGGGGCTGTCTTTATGTAAAGTCCTATCTAAAGCCCACAGTCCGAGACGATATAAGTGAGGGACATGAACATGTGGAGTCATTGAGGGTAGAGATACATGGAGCCAAAAACAATAATAAATTACTAATAGGAGTTTATTATAAACCACAGAAAATCTATTACTAAACGAGATAAACAAGGCGGCAGACCATAACGAGGTGGTTATTATGGGGGACTTCAACTACCCAGATATAGACTGGGAAACCGAAACCTGTACATCGCATAAAGGAAACAGGTTCTTGGCAATAGCCAAAGACAATTACCTTTCCCAACTGGTTCAGGACCCGACTAAAGGGACGGCCATACTGGACTTAGTATTAACCAATAGACCTGACAGAACAACAGATGTGCAGGTTGGGGGGACACCTGGGAAATAGTGACCATAAAGTAATAACCTTCCAATTGTCATTCAAAAAGAGTGTTTCTTCTGGGAGGTACATAAATGTACATAAATGCAGAACTTCCAAAAAGCAAAATTTGACCAACTAAGAGAGGCCATTGGCTTCACTAACCAGGACAATGTTTTTGCATTTTTGTTTTTTGCAGGACAAGTTGTACATTCTAATGGCACCATTTAATATCCCATAGGATGTGTTGGGAGGCTGGAAAAAAAATCCAAATGTGGTGGAATTGGAAATAATTTGCAATTCTGCCATAGTTTTACTGGTTTTGTTTTTATGGCATTTACTATGTGGTAAAACGGACTTGTGCTCTTCATTCTCTGGGTTAGTACGATTAAGGTGATACCACGTGTGTATTTTTTCTTGCATTTTGATACTGGGAAAAAAAGAAAAACCTTAAATAAAATTATTTTTTTCTTTTCATCATTTTGACCCCTATAACTTCATGTGCACAGAGCTCTCCAATGGCTTATTTTTGCAGGGCAATCTGTACTTTTCATTGATACCATTTTTGAGTGTGTAAGACATTTTGATCACTTTTTGTTACATTTTTTGTGAAGTGGAGTGAACAAAAAACGGCATTTTAAATTTTTCCCTGTTTTATCATTAGCCATATGGTTTCATATTTTTATATTTTAATTGCACGACATTTTCATATGATGTTTATTTTTTATTGTTTATTTATTGTTTGAGGAATTCTTATAAAAAAATTTTTTACACTTTTTAATAGTTCCCATAGGGAACTTAACATAGTACATAAGGCTGAAAAAAGACATCTGTCCATCCAGTTCGGCCTGTCATCTTGCTAGTTGATCAAGAGGAAGGCAAAAAAAAAAACCCTGTGAGGTAAAAGCCAATTTTTCCCACTTAAGGGCAATAAAAAATTCCTTCCCGACTCCAATCAGGCAATCAGAATAACTCCCTGGATCAACGACCCATCTCTAGTAGCTGTAGCCTGTGATATTATTACACTACAGAAATACATCCAGGCCCCTCTTGAATTCCTGTATTTTACTCACCATCACCACCTCCTCAGGCAGAGAGTTCCATAGTCTCACTGCTCTTACCGTAAAGAATCCTCTTCTATGTTTGTGTACAAACCTTCTTTCCTCCAGACGCAGAGGATGTCCCCTCGTCACAGTCACAGTCCTGGGGATAAATAGATGATGGGACAGATCTCTGTACTGACCCCTGATATATTTTTACATAGTTATTAGATCTCCCCTCAGTCGTCTTTTTTCTAAAGTGAATAACCCTAATTTTGATAATGTTTCAGGGTACTGTAGTCCACCGATTCCAGTTATTACTTTAGTTGCCCTCCTCTGAACCCTCTCTAGCTCTGCTATGTCTGCCTTGTTCACAGGAGCCCAGAACTGTACACAGTACTCCATGTGTGGTCTGACTAGCGATTTGTAAAGTGGTAGGACTATGTTCTCATCACGGGCATCTATGCCCCTTTTGATGCAACCCACTATCTTATTGGCCTTGGTGGCAGCTGCCTGACACTGGTTTTTGCAGCTTAGTTTGCTGTTTATTAAAATTCCTAGATCCTTTTCCATGTCGGTGTTACCAAGTGTTTTACCATTTAGTATGTACAGGTGACTTGCATTATTTCTTCCCATGTGCATAATTTTACATTTGTTAGTGTTAAACCTCATCTGCCACTTCTCTGCCCAAGCCTCCAATCTATCCAGATCCCTCTGTAGCAGAAAACTGTCCTCTTCAGTGTTAATTACTTTATACAGTTTAGTGTCATTTGCAAAAATTGATATTTTACTATGCAAGCCTTCTACAAGATCACTAATAAATATATTGAAAGAATAGGGCCCAATACTGACCCCTGAGGTACCCCACTAGTGACAGTGACCCAATCTGAGTATCTACCGTTAATAACCACCCTCTGTTTTCTATTACTCAGCCAGTTACTTACCCATTTACAGACATTTTCTCCCAGTCCGAAGTCCAGATATACGACATTGATTAATTCGCTGCTATCAAGTCTAGAACTTACCTCCTCTTAGAAACTGATTAAATTCGTTTGGCATGACCGATCCCTCATGAAGCCAGGCTGATATGGCGTTATTTGCTTATTTCCGTTGAGACCCTCTAAGATAACATCTCTCAGAAAACCTTCGAACAGTTTACCCACAACAGATGTTAAACTTACTGGCCTATAGTTTCCGGGCTCTGTTTTTGGACCCTTTTTGAATATTGGCACCACATTTGCTATGCGCCAATCCTGTGGAACATTCACTGTCAGTATAGAGTCCGCAAATATCAGAAATAAAGGTCTGGCTATGACATTACTTAATTCCCTTAGGATACGGGGGTGTATGCCATCTGGCCCTGGCGATTTGTCTATTTTAATCTTTAAGTCGCTGTTGTACTTCTTCTTTGGTCAGACAGGACACTTAATGGGGGATTTATTTTTACATTCAGTATTTCATCTGGCAGTTTACTTTCCCCAGTGAATACATTGTAAAAAAATTTTTAAACAGCTTTGCTTTCTCCTCGTCACTTTCTGCAACTCCCCCTCATTACTCTTCAAAGGGCCGACACCTTCAGATTTATACTTTTTAACATTTTTATAATTGAAGAACATTTTAGGGTTAGTTTTACTCTCTTTGGCAATTAATCTCTCAGTCTCTAGTTTGGCCGCTCTTATTTGTTTTTTACATGTTCTATTTTTTCCTTATAGTTTTTCAGTGCTTCCTCGCTACCCTCCTGTTTTTGTGATTTATGTGCTTTCTTTTTGTCATTTGTTACTTTCTTTACATTTCTATTTATCGACATTGGTTTCTTTTTTAACCTTTTATTCCCATACAGTATGTACCTCTCCCAATGAGATTTTAAGATGCTTTTAAAGATATCCCATTTTGTGGCTGTATTTTTGTTTTTGAGGACTTTGTTCCAGTTAGTTAGGCCTATGGGCTTGCTTAGTTGGTTAAATTTAGCTTTTTTGAAGTTTGGTATTTTTGTTCCTCCCTGTAGAAATGCTCTTTTGAATGATAATTGGAAGGTTATTACTTTATGGTCACCATTTCCTAGGTGTCCCCCAACCTGCACATCTGTTGTTCTGTCAGGTCAATTGGTTAATACTAAGTCCAGTATGGCCGGCCCTTTAGTCGGGTCCTGAACCAGTTGGGAAAGGTAATTGTCTTTGGTTATTGCCAAGAACCTGTTTCCTTTATGCGATGTACAGCTTTCAGTTTCCCAGTCTATATCTAGGTAGTTGAAGTCCCCCATAATAACCACCTTATTATGATTTGCGGTCTCGTCTATCTCGTTTAGTAATAGATTTTCTGTGGACTCTGGTATATTAGGTGGTTTATAGTAAACTCCTATTAGTAATTTATTATCATCAGAGTGCTTCTCTCATAGACCCCAATGCATTAACACTGTGTTCCTCTGGAGCCCTGCCACAGGCAAGGTCTCCCTTGTGCAGCAGCCTTATATCATTCAGGAGGACCTGAGGCTCCTGCACACACCATCTGGCTCCCCCAATTCTCACTAAGGGGAGCCGGTACACACCTGTGAGCATACACTTCTGAGTTTTGGCACTCCCTGATGCCGTTGTCACATTTGGCCCCGGCATCTAAGGGGTTAAATAATGCCCGGGTGTCTGCTGAGTGAAATAGCAGGCGCCCGGTTGCTATGGCACCCGCTCCAGAGTGGGCACCATCTTTAAAGGCCCGAAATGTGACGCTCTATTATGTCACTTGTCTAGAAAGGGTTAAAAGCATCCTAAACTCAGGGGCGGAGCCTGGCCGCGTGAAGCTGTAGCTTCTCTGCACCTGAGCATTGAAAACCCATTTTACAGCAAACGACCAGACCTAACAATGATGAAATACGGGAGAGAAAAGGGACCTGACCAGCTGGACACCATCAGCTCCCGCAAAAACCAGAAAAGAGACGAGCAGGCACAAGGAGCGAGACCCAAGATGGCGGAGGTATCATTAACCGCCACATAGTGCTCTAAACCAGAGAGCATGCCAGAGACGGAGAGAGAAGACACCGAAAATACCAATATTTCAAGAGCTTTTCTCACAAAGGCACTAGAGCAAGCACTCAAACTGGTTTTAGCCAAACTTTTAGACATAAAGGCAGAATTATCACAAGTGGGCAACCGGGTAGAATCTCTGGAGAATACAGCTACAGACATAGTGGCACACTCCACAGCATTAGCAGGCCAACTAACTACTCACACAGAAGAAATCAACAGGGCCCTATTTATGATAGAGGACCAAGAAAATCGGAGTAGGAGAAGAAACATTTGGATCAAGGGGCTCGCAGAGCTATGGGCCACAGAAGCCCTTCATAAAGTGGCAATGGAACTGTTTGCCGACCTGGTGGGCCAAGAAAAAGCACAATCTATATTAAGTGAGCGGATCAACCAGGCGCTGAGACCGCCACCGAAGCCATCGGAGAGACCACGAGATGTGATCTGCGGCCTCTTATCATATGTGGATACGGCAAGCATATTATCTGCAGCCAGGGAGAGAAACAGAATTTCCTACGATGGAGCTGACCTTGCGCTCTATCAAGACGTAGCCCCGTCCACGCTGGCCAAAAGACGTCTGCGTAAACCGCTTCTGGAAACTCTCAGAAACGCCAAGCTGTCCTACTCGTGGCTTTACCCATTTGGCCTGTCCATACTGAAAAGCGAAAGAAGCATCATTCACACGCCAGATGATCTGGAGAAAGAATGGCAGCTACTTGATATACCCCCGGTGGAGGTGCCGTTGTGGCTACAGGTCCCACTCAACACCTACCTGCCGGCCCTTCCTCGTCTTGATCGATGGAACAGAGTCACCAAGATCAAGCCTCAGAAGCTTAACAAATGACGGGAAAAAAAGCACCGCAATCAACTTGAGACCGCCATAGAACTGGACTGGTTTTGTGGCATGAAGAATTCGGCGGTTTGCAGGGGGCCACGGGCGCATGATGGATCAGAAGTATACGGAGGGGAAGCGGGGTCCTTCATGAACTGTGTGGAAGAAATTACCAAGATGGGAGGATTGATGCCCTAAGGAGACGGTCTGTTCTTGTGGGGTCCACCCCCCTTCCTCCCTCCGCTGACTTTATGGAAACTGGCCACCTGAAGGGAAAGTGCTCGGCGCCATTTTTCTTACGCACTTTGCATTAGGCGACTGTTTAATTTGTTTTTGGTATTTTATCTTTCCTTTCCAATTCCTGTCCTCGTTTTTTTTCTCCTATGACTCCTATGAGTCAGTCACTAAAAGGTATTTTTATTTCTAGAGGCCCAGAAGGCCCAGGAGACAAATCGTCTGCTGGGTAATATATAGATTTATACATTAGATTTATGCACATGGAAAATTGTTATCATAGGCTATATCTCAGATGCATCCTATGCAGATTAGTACGTGACAACCAAGTTTTTCCGGTTCATTGGTCATTTTACGGTTCTTTTTTTTCTTCATTGTTATATTGGGTAGATATGCTGGGGTCTTGAGCTAGGTAGTTGTTAATTTACCCACCCTTGATCACAACTCCTCCTCCCCCACCACTGATATTAGTGGAGCTGACATATAATAACTGTCCATTCAAGGCCTTTGTGGGTTTCTGGGAACAGGATAGCGGTCTATTTAAGCCCGCTCTCGACTGCCCATAAGAACCCTACTTTGATTCAGTTTTATCCAAAGACTTATTCCTCTTCCTCTTCCTCTCCCCATCCGTCACCCTTCTTTTTTACCCTTTATCTTTCCTGGACACTACCCCCCCCCTCCCCCCCTTTTATTGGTTTGTTGTTGTATCTCTCAAAACGCTAGATTTTCTGGCTCTGCAAGATTTTATCTGAATCTCGAGTTAGTGTCGGCGTATCTGCTGGTGGCTGTGTAAGTGAGCACTTTGTAACAGACACACATGGTGGACATATTGATCACCACTTTTAATGTAAATGGTATGAATTCCCCTAACAAAAGGGGGCAATTAACACTTCTGTTATGTAAACTTAAATCCCAAATAATATTTCTGCAAGAGACTCACTTTAAATGAGGGAGGATCCTGAAGGTTCCTCTGTATCAATTCAAACAATGGTACCATAGTTGTCATCCCTCATCAGCGTCCAAGGGAGTGTCAATACTCTGCAGCAACAACTATCAGACGCAGAGGGCAGGCTTCTTATATTAAAAGGGGAAATAGGCACACAGAAAATTACTCTGGCAAACTTTTATGTTCCCAATACTTCCCCGGTGATCTGGCTTTTAAAAGCTGGACACCCTAAAAGCATTTGCGAACAGCCTGGCAGTGCCGGGCATGGATCTTAATCTAGTCCTCAACCCACAAATTGACTCCTCATCAGGAAAATCCCACATCTCTCAAAGACATCTGAGTAGGTTACATAAGAAATTACAAGAATTGTACCTCAACAACATATGGCGCTATTTAAATCCTACTGAGAAAGATTACTTCTTCTATTCCGATCCGCATACCTCTTTTTAGAGACTAGACTACATTTTTGTCTCCACATCTCTCTTACAGAATTGCAACAAGGCCAAGATAGGGGTTATTACAATTTCAGATCACTCTCCCTGTGTGGCCTCTCTTGCCCTGGCCTCCCTACCCCGTAGAAACTGGTATTGGAGACTAAACAAATCAATGCTACATGACTCCAGACACTGTGAGCAGATCAAAAGACACCTTAACCCCTTTCTTCTCCACTAACGTCACTCCTGAATGCAATTACCCAATCGTGTGGGAAACGCACAAAGCCGTAGTGAGGGGGAGTTTCATAGCCCTGGGATCCAGGATCAAGAAGGAAAAGCAAAAAGCTATAGATTCAATTTTAGCTCAAATAGCAACACTGGAAAAAATCCATAAAAAAAACCTACTGCCATAAAAGTACAAAAGGACTTAACAGCCCTGAGGGTGGAGTTGAAAAAACTCTTATTCCAAAGAGTAACTAAAAATATGCTTTATTTCCAACAAACTATACGCACACGGACACAAAGGTACTAAAATGATGACGTCTCTGTTGAAAAAAGCCAAACAAAACATCTCACATATCCAAAATCAAGGGACGTGATTGTATCCACCAGTTAGATACTCCTTCTATAGCTTAAAGTTCTTTAAACTTACCCTCACTCTCAGCGGAACTAGGAGATCATCTTATACGGCCAGTTACACAAGCAGAGGTACGGGCGGAAATCCATAGTTTCGCCCCTGGTAAAAGCTCAGGACCAGACGGGTTCCCTTTGTTATATTTTAAAAAGTTCCAGGAAAGCCTACTTCCCCATTTCACAGAAGTTTGTAATAGACTGTTAGGTGGCGAATCCTTTCCCAGGCAGTCACAGGAATCATGTGTACTACTTATACCCAATGAAGGGAAGGATCCGACAAGCTGCAGTAGTTACAGGCCGATATCACTACTGAACCTTGATCTTAAGATCTGTGCAAAAATCTTGGCCTTAAGACTTAGCGCTGTGCTACCGATGCTCATATGATGTGAACAATCAGGATTTGTGAAAGGCAGAAAAGGAAGGGACAATGCCGTATTTTCTGTTCCATTCATGTAGCTCATAAGAAGAAATTCCCATTGGTCCGGTTGAGCATCGATGCTGAAAAAGCATTTGACAGGGCCAATTGGCTTTTTATGAGACTGGCGCTTCACAAATTTAATATCCCAGATGTGTTTATACAAGTAATCTTCTCGCTATATACAGTAGTCAACCACATGCTAAATTGAGAGTTAACGGGACTATTTCACCCACATTTGAGATATCAAATGGAATGAGGCAGGTATGCCCCCTGTCCCCCTTTCTCTTTGTCACGGTGATTGAGACATTGAATGAGTCAATCCGCCAGGACTCCTTGATCAAGGGTATTCAGTATGGCGAGAGATCTCAAGTGTACTGCATTCTCAGATGACCTTCTATTCCTAGTCACCAACCCAGAGGAGGGGATCCAGGCTTCAGACAATAAACTGAATGAGTTCAGTTTATTTCGGACTTCAAAGTTAATACTACTAAGTCTGAACTGTTAAATATAATGCTGTCCAGGGGTGAACTTTCCAGCCTGGGTAATATCTCTCCTTTTCCAATTTCGAAGAGACCATTGACATACTTAGGTATAAAGATTCCTAGAGATCTTAGTGATCTCTATGAGGTGAAATATGTCCCCCTGCTAGAAACAGTTAAGGAGCTTTTAAAGAAATATGACATCCCATCCCTATTGTGGATGGGCCGCAAGAACGTGTTAAAAGCATACGTTTTCCCCAAAATCCTTTACATTCTCCAGATGGTCCCAATTAGTCTACTAAGAATTTTTTTTTAGATATCAAGTGCGCCTTCTCGAGCTTTCTCTGGAACAAGAAGAAAGCCAGAATCCCGTATCATGTTTTAACTAGGCGAAGGAAGGAGGGAGGATTGGGTATGCCGATCTACGGCTATATCATCAGGCTATTCAGTTGAACAGATGGATCGAAATGGTAGATCCAAGGAGACAGACTGACGTAACTAGACTAGCGGAATACGCCACAGGTCCATCATTCCAGCGATGCCTTTGGCTACCTCAGACGTCTTCTTCTGATCTCGAGAGTTGACCCTACCCAACCAGCTTCTCTGTCCCTTTGTCAATCTCACTTTAGAACGATCTGAGAAAGTGCTCTGAAGAAATACAACATAAGGGACTCATTAACTCCTTTAGAAAAGTTTATTGCCTCTCCAATTCTGAAAACTAAGAAAGTCTCTTCCATATATGCGCTGTTGGGGGGCCAGGAGAGAGAGGTCAAACCTCCGTTTCTAGCAGAGTGGGAGAAGGAATTGGGTCTGACGATCTCAGATGAGGAAGCAAAGAGTGTTCTAGCAACATCACATGGCTTTTCATCATGTATCCGTATGCAGGAAGGCCATTATAAATTGTTATCCAGATAGTATAGAAGGCCTAAATTCCTGTATAAAAGAGGTTTATCTGGGACATCATATTGTTGGCGTTGCTGAGATGGAGTGGGATCCTTGTCCCATATATGGTGGGACTGTACAAGAATACACTCTTTCTGGGGCGAGGTTCAGGAAGTCGTATGGAAGTTTACACACAAGGATTCTGAGATATCAATGGAAATCCTAGTTGTCACTAGACCTAATAAGATGTACTCACCTTCCAAAAAGGACATCACTACACATTTACTACTGATTGCAAGATTGCTGATACTCTTACACAGGCTAGATGAGAACCCCCCTACGTTTCAGGAGTGGAAGCTGAAAGTAGATAAAATATGTCAATTCGAGGAACTGTCCAGTTTGTTAAGCAGGACACATGACAAGTTTTTAAAAATATGGCAGCCATGGCGTGACAACAGGAATTCCCTATAATAGGGAGGAATAGGTGATCTCTATAGTAGCTGTAGGCTGTTGGAGGAATATACAGAGTTCTCTCAAGCACGGTCGCCCGAGATCGCCGGTATGGAAAGAAAAAGCTATCATAACTAAAACAGGAGGGTAGCGAGGAGGAATTGAAAAACTATAAGGAAAAAAAATTGAATATGTAAAAGACAAATGAAAGCAGCTAAACTGGAGAGATATTAATTGCCAAGCAGAGGAAGTGTTGGCCCTTTACAGAGTGATAAGGGAAGAGTTGTAAAAAGTGATGAAGTGAATCTATTACATATTTTCTCTCCACTGTATTAACTGAGGAAAATGAACTGTCAGATGAAATGCAGAGTGTAAAAGTACATTTCCCATTAAAAGTGCCCTGTCTGACACAGGAAGAAGTGCAGCGGAGTCTTAAAAAGATTAAAATAGACAAATCGCCGGTACCAGATGGCATACACCCACGTACCCCAAGAGAAGTAATATCATAGCCAGACCCTTATTTCTGATATTTAAGGACACTAGGGAGTGTGCCAATATTCAAAAAGAGGTAAAAAATAGAGCCCAGAAACTATATGCCGGTAAGTTTAACATCGGTCGTGGGTAAACTGTTTGAAGGTTTTCCAAGATGCTATCTTGGAGTACCTCAATGAATATAAGCAAATAACGCCATAATAGCATGGCTTCACGAGGGATCGGTCATGTCAAACTAATTTAATCAGTTTCTATGAGGAGATAAGTTCTAGACTTGACCACGGCGAATCAATGGACATCGTATATCTTGACTTATTGTACCACATAAAAGGTCACTATATAAAATGAGAATGCTTGGACTGGGGGAAAATGTCTGTATGTGGGTAAGTAACTGGCTCAGTGATAGAAAACAGAGGGTGGTTATTAATGGTACACAATCAGATTGGCCCTATTCTCTTCAATATTAGGGTTAATGATTAATGATCTTGTAGAAGGCTTGCACAGTACAATATAGAATTTTACAGACAAAACTAAACTGTGTAAAGTAATTAACACAGAAGAGGACACTATACTGCTACAGAGGGATCTGGATAGATTGGAGGCTTGGGCAGAAAAGTGGCAGATGAGGTTTAACACTGACAAATGTAAGGTTATGCACATGGGAAGGAATAATGCAAGTCACTAGTACATACTAAAGGGTAAAACACTGGATAACACTGACATGGAAAGGACTTAGGAATTTTAGCTAAACTAAGCAAACTAAGCTGTAGAAACCAGTGTCAGGCAGCTGCTGTCAAGTCCAATAAGATAATAGGTTGCAGGAAAAGGGGCATAGATGCCAGCGATGAAAACATAGTTCTGACACTTTACAAATCACTAGTCAGAACACACATGGAGTACTGTGTACAGTTCTGGGCTCCTGTGAACAAGGCAGACATAGCAGAACTGGAGAAGGTTCAGAGGAGGGCAACTAAAGTAATAACTGGAATGGGTGGACTACAGGTCCCAGAAAGATGATCAAAATCAGGATTATTCACTTTAGAAAAAAGACGATTGAGGGGAGATCTAATTACCATGTATAAATATATCAGGGGACAGTACAGACATCTCTCCCATCATCTATTTATCCCCAGGACTGTGACTGTGACGAGGGGACATCCTCTGCGTCTGGAGGAAAGAAGGTTTCTACACAAACATAGAAAACGATTCTTCACGGTAAGAGCAGTGAGACTATGGAACTCTCTGCCTGAGGAGGTGGTGATGGTGAGTACAATAAAGGAATTCAAGAGGGGCCTGGATGTATTTCTGGAGTGTAATAATATTACAGGCTACAGCTACTAGAGAGGGGTCGTTGATCCAGGGAGTTATTCTGATTGCCTGATTGGGAAAATTGGCTTCTATCTCACAGGATTTTTTGCCTTCCTCTGGATCAACTTGCAGGATAACAGGCTGAACTGGATAGACGGAGGGCTTTTTTCAGCCTTAAAACTATGTTGTTATGAGAAAAACACAGTGCATCCTATTTGAATTGATGATTTTATGCATCAAGACAATAAATACAACCTCAGATGAACTACAACACATGATAAACTACACTTATTTATTTAACAAAAACAAAATGCAGAAGCTGTGAAAAAGTACACCCTTAGGGTCCATCCACATGATCGTAAGTGTTGTGCGCTCTGCAAAATTGAAATGAATGGGTCCGCACTCATTCTACAAAATTGCAAACAGATGTGGACCCAGAAATAGGGTCGTGTGAATGCAGCTTTACTATTTCCATAAAAATTAACCTCCTAAGGACTCATGCACACGACTGTTGTTGTTTTGCTGTCCTGTTTCCACGGATCCGTTGTTCCGCATCCGATGGTTTTTTTCCTCTGATTTAAGTCCTCTTCCTTTCCGTTATTCCAATGGTTTCCGTATGCGACCCGTTTTTTGCAGATCGGAAACAGTAACTTATTAATCACCAAACACATAAGCAATATGGGCTGGGCATAGCATTTCTACAGTATGGATCTGCAAAATACGGATGACATACGGATGTGTTGACCGCGATTTGTGGACAATAATAGGACATGCACTACTTTTTTGCGGAACGGCCATGCGGACAAACGGAATGCACAAGGAGTAACTTCCGTATTTTCTACAGCCCCATTGAAGTGAATGGTTCCGCATACAGGCCGCACAAAAAAACGGAACAGAAGCGGAAAGAGCCCCAACAGTAACATTCAAATTGGAAAAACCCTCCCAAAAATGTCACTTTTTTATTGTAGATTTTTAATATTTATTTAAAGGGTGAAATGTAGCCCCTGTGGTGTTTGGTATTATGGTGTGTACCACACTAACCATGGACCAAAGAAAGCTAAGGAGAGAGTTGTCTCAGTAGATTAGAAAGAACATGATAGACGAACATATTAAAAGTAAAGGCTATAAAAAGTCTCTAGGTGCGTAAAATTACAAAAAAACAGCTATAAAGTGCTCACGCACTGGTACTATATCCCACAGCGTTTACATAATATGTTTCCAGAAGTTAGTCCCATTTGCGGGAGATGCGAGAGAGCTATAGGGACACAAAGTCATATCTGGTGGTCATGCACCAAGATCCAAGGTTATTGGCAAGAGATTTGTAAAACACTCACACAGGTTGGCGCGATGAACATTCCGGTGTCGCCAAAGGTGTGTCTTTTTAGGGTAGATGGAAGCCTTGGGGGTCTACAATCCAGGGAGGCACAGCCCTTGTATAGGATTCTTATGGCGTCTGCCCGTCTGCTAATTGCTGTATATTGGAGAAAACCAAACCCTCCGCCTTTACAACACTGGTTTTAAAAATGTGACCAAATATACCTATTGGAGCAAATAGCACATTGGGACACACGAACGCCTCAACGATTTTCTGCTATATGGGGTCCGTGGAAAAAATTCAGAGGTTTTACAGATTAGTTGATTTAGACGATGCTAGGAGTACCTTTCGCCTCTATCTACTACCTCTGGGAATGGCAGACTGAGATCTCACATTTATCTACAATGCCCTCCCCCTCTTCCCCTCAGACTTTCCTATATCACCCACCCTTCCCCCTTTCTATATTATGTTCATTTATTCAGCGAGTTGCAACTGTCTCTTATCTGATGTCAATACTGTTTAGTGCTGATGTATACTTCATGAGCCATATGATGACACTTTAATGCATACTCTGTTCATACCTTTGTATGTTTCCACAGCTGTATACAATTTGCCTGAAACCAAAAAATTAATTTGGTAAATAAAAGTAAAGGCTATAAGACCATCTTCAAACAGCTTGATGTTCCTATTACTATAGTTGCACATACTATTCAGACGTTTAAGGTCTGCAGGACTGTAGCTAACCTCCCTTGACATGGCCGCAAGAGGAAAATTGATGTCAAATCGAAGAGATGGATAATACAAATGGTAACCAAAGAGCCCAGAACAACTTCCAAAGAGATTAGAGATGAACTCCAAGGTCAATATACATCAGTCACCATCTGTTGCTGTCTTAGCCAAAGTAGACTTCATGGAAGACGGCAAAGGAGGAAACTACTGTTGAAAGGAAATCATAAAAAAAGGGAGACTGGAATTTGCCAAAATGTATTGACAAGCCACAAAGCTTCTGGGAGAACGTCTGGCAAGTCACATCTGCTCTATGTTAACAGACACAAAAATGAAGCATACAAAGAAAAGAAGATTGCACCTACTGTGAAACATGCAGAAGGCTTGGTTATGCTATATCTGTACACGGTACAATGAAATGTTAAGACTACCAAGGGATTCTGGAGTGAAAGGTAGTTCCCAGTGACTGAAAGCTTGGTCTCTGTCGCAGGTCAAGGGTCCTCAACATAATGACCAAAAACATACAGCTAAAAGCATCCAAGAAAGCAGGGCATTGGACTATTCTGAAGTGGCCTTCTACGAGCCCTGATCTAAATCAAATTGAACATCTGTGGAAGGAGATGAAGCGCGCAGTCTGGAGAAGGCACCCATAAAACCTGAGACAGCTGGAGCAGTTCGCTCACGAGGAGTGGGCCAAAATACCTGTGGACAATTCTCATTGAGAGTTAAAGAAATCACTTGATTGATACCAATATAGTCTATGTTGATATTCTGCACCATTTTCTATATTTCATAAGGTATATCCCCTATGTTGGCAAAGTGTTTTGTGCTGTCCACATGGAGGTCCTGTCCATAAAATGCTGATGGAGGTTCATGTGAACAGGCAATTTACTCAGTCTCCTCCATTCAAACATACTGTTCCTGTAATAAACTCTTAGCGTAGCAAGTGCAAATGTGGTGTATTTGAGGGGAAAATGCTGGTCTCAAACTACTCGCTGCAATCTAGTTAAAATGTGGTTAACTCTAGAGGTGTTAAATTGTACACAAACCCTTTGCAGGCAGGCCTTATCATTCAGATAAAATTACGTCCTCAAAGTCAGAGGGTGCTCCTTTCTTTACCCCAAATTCAAAGGGGTTAATTTGAATTCAGGATAAATGGTGAAAAAAAATGTTGGGGTGCAAGTACCGTATATTAAAAATGCTGCATTTGTGAAACAAATGTCCATTTTAGGAAAACCCCTTTAAATGATATCTACAGTTTAATCTGACAGTTTACTGGTTGGTCCACAACTACAGACAAATAACTACTAGTTTGACAAGAAGCATCAGTTTTGGTTGTTTGTGGAGCCATCTTCAAGAAAATGTCAACCATCTAGAGCAGGCATGGCGACCCTGCAGCTCTCCAGCTGTTGCAAAACTACAACTCCCAGCATGCCTGGACTGCCAACAGCTATCAGCCTTCAGCAGGGCATGGTGGGAGTTGTAGTTTTACAACAGCTTGAGAGCCGCAGGTTGGCCCTCCCTGATATAGAGCTTTGCTTTAATGGTCAAGCATTATAAGGAGATTTATTTTTACAAATAAAGTGAGAAGATAACTTTATTGATTAATGAGTTTATTATATTATCTACACAACACACAACAACAGCAAACAGATTTGTATTGAAATATGGTTGCCCCCATTATGTCTGCAGTTTAGGGATGAAGTTTGGCTGAGCCAATTAAATTGCATTGGAAGAACAAATTACAGAATACAAATTTAGGTATTTTTTTTTACCCGATTAAAAAAAAAAAAAAAAAAAAAAAAACACACGTACAAATTAAATACTATTTGTGTAAAAAAGTCAAAATCTCATATCTACTGTATCATACAAAAAGATGCTAAAACCACATAAAGGGACACTTTTCTGAAAAAAAGTACAAAAGGACAACCTATATATGAATATTCAATACAATTTTTTATTGAAACGATGGGTGGATTGTTTTCAGGATATACTTCTTTATAGTCACTAAGTATTCTTTTTCCTGTCCTGTCCTTTTTTTTTTTTTTACTTCCTATTTGGTCCGACTTTTAGCATGCGTTGGATAACTTCTACCCATTCACTTAGTAATTGGTTGGCGTTTCAGAACTCAGGCACCCTTGCATAAATTCCACATAAATTTCTGTGCGTTTCCACATCAAATCCGCACCAAAAAACACTTGCGTTACTTGCGGTTTTAGGCAGGTTTGATGTGGTTTTGCAGCAGATCTCACCCTTGCATTGAAAAGGGTGAAATCAGTACAAAAGAACTACACAAAGAACATGCTGCAAAAATCTAAATCTTCACAATTTTCGCACGGAACAAAAATGCAAAGTGTACATGGTATTTTTCTAATCTCATACACTTTTCCGATACTGCATTAAACCGTGCATAATCCACAACGTGTGCAGATAAGCACAGCCTAATGGACAAGTTTGGCATTGGAAAAAAATAAAGTGGAGTCTTTCCTGCAATCGTGGCCAATCACATTAAAAGGATTCCGTAAAAGTATTCATTTTCCAGTCTGGCAGCGCCCCCTGCTGTTTATCCTTCTGGTCCACCTGCTCCTTCATTCAGCGGTGGACTAACATGTCTAGCAGCCTCCTTGCTCCCCTCCGCTCAGTGATCTCAGAGAAACAAGTAAACCGGCCCAGACACTTTTCGTTCATCCCTACTTCTAAATTCATAGAAATACGTAACTATATGTTCCTCAACCCCAGTCCTTAGGGCCCACCTGCTGGTCATGATCTGAGAATATCCCACAGAATAAGTACCTGTGGTAAGCCCTGATGCATAGTCAACCATTATATCACCTGTTCAATACTAAGAAATCCTGAAAACATGACCGATAGGTGGCCCCTAAGGACTGGAGTTGAGGACCACTGCTCTAGACAACTAAAATGTTGGCAGCATTAAAGACCATATGCATCTCTAAAGCTATATGTATGGGACTTTTAACCCCTTCCAGCCCTGCATAGTAAAAGGTGCTAATTGCAAAGCTTTCTGGGAGATGCAAGTGCCTGATTACCTCATGTGATGAGCTACTACCCACCCACAGAAAGGAAAGAAAGTCCTCCAGATAACTGAGTAAAAGAAAGTTGTAAATTCTTGGGATTACCCCTTTAATTTTGAACAAAACAAACATAACACTAGTAGGATTATGTACATTGAAGGCATTTCTAGATCAGTTTGCACTGTATTTGGTTCAAGTATTCAGTCAACATTTAGCCTGGAGTTACACACAGTCACCCGGGATTCACGGCGATTATGAGGCGAGTCTATGCCCCATATAACAATGAATGAAACTGCACTGCAGTTTAGTTTTTTTTTTTGCAGTGTCTCAAAGATAACTTTGTTGCTGTGTAGCCTATGCAACAAATTTAAGTTCTTAAAAACATAGTATTATAAAGGCTTATTATTACCCCTTTGAGGACATTTTTTTATTACTGCATTTTACTCATTTTGAGCTAAAAATATATTTTTTCAATTGGTCTTCGTTAAAATATTCAGTAGTTTTTGTCATATAGGGTTAACTATTTGCCTGTGAGCATCTTACTTTCACATTCACTTTGAGCCATTATCTGCTTGCCCTGTGCACCCCTCATCCATAAACTAGTAACAGCTTATAAACACTTATTTAAGCCATCATTTTATCAGTAAGATAAGAACTGATCCATGAGTGTTTATGATGTTAGGAGATGAAAGATAAGGAGCCCGTCAGCTGAGCTGCCTAATGGGTAAACACAGAGCCTGGTCCTTGAGAATCTCAAGGCTGTACAGAGAAAGGGGCTCCAAATGTTTAATAAAGACCAATTAAAAAATGATTTTTAGCTGAAAATGAGTGCAGTCCAATAATAAAGTGCCCCCAAAAGTGTACATAGCCTTTAAATATAATGTAAAACAAATCAAACGTAAAAATAAAAATGTAGCCAAAACTTTAATACATTGAATTAGATTGCATTACATTTTTTGTTGATTACGTTGTCTGAGCTGAAAGTTTTAGGTGTTAGTATATACAGTCCCTTTAACAACTACTCGACTATATGGAACGTAAGATACATAGCTGGGTACCAGCAGCACAGAGGATCTCACTGTTCAACAGAAGAAGAGTCCTGCTCATTTTCGCCATTTATCAACGGAGATTCACCAGGTATTAGACACTGCACCTCCTCTGCATTTATCGCCACTTTCTCTGGCTGCAGCCACCTCTTCAAATGTTCTAGCTTGCTGGAAATGTGAGAATTGAAAAAGGAAGGAAATCAATAGGCGTAGGCAGTTAAAAATAAAAGCCAAAAACACTGAGACTAAGCAAGGGTAATGAGCTTTGATTTAATATGTCAGGGGATGTAATGCTGAGGTAATAGATTAGGCCAGTATGAAACAGATGACTTGTAATGGGTTACACTTTTGTCTGGATTATAGGCACTTTGTCCAGCTTAACATCCATTGTGTAAAAAGATTCTGGATTTGAATATATTTCTGGAAATTATTTTTGACGCATCGGTATTATTTTGTCAACCATTACTTAGAACATGTAGATGTCCCATTTATGTAACCATATGTTTACTAGAAACAGCCATATCCTCACATAAACTGGAGGCCATTCAAAACCTACTCAAAGTGGACCTACACACAAATTAGATTAGCAAACATATTACTACTATACACCCATGCACATCACACTGAAACATCTAAACACAGTAGGGGAATATACATTTACATACCCACAGTTAAAGGGATTCTATCATAACAAAATGACCTATTTTTTTTCCTATCACTCTTCTATGCTTAACATATTTTTTAAGAATTAATTTTTAATTTTCCATACCATAAAATCCTGCACTGGCCACCAAGAATAATAGGCGCCACTTCTTGGTCTGTATACATCATTTGCTGCAATTATATGCTTATCTATCATTCTAATCCTGCCTGTAATGATATCACCTCAGTGTATAGATAAGACAGGATCCACCATTCAAAATAGGTAATTGTCAAATCTTATTTATTCTTTCCTTGTACGATGACCTCTGTACAGGTCACAGAGCATGTCTAGAAGACTCTCCCATAGAAGTCAAGTCCAGACCATTGTGTCTATGGCCCATGGGGCTGCTGTAAAGCAATTTTCCTAATGCTTTCTAAATGCTGAGGCTCAGGCAAGATAGCCACCCCCATAATCATGTTCAGGTAATAGAACACAAAACCTGCAATCAGAAAATAAAATCGGATTAGGAAAAAGGTTATGTGTCACCATCTGGTTTTGTACTTTACGTTAGTGCTAAATTTGAGTCAATATGTTTTACCCTTATTTATTTATTTTTAAATCCAAAATTTTAAGACATTTTGACAATATTTGCAATTTTCTAAATTTAAATTCCTCTGCTTTTAAGACAGGTAGTGATACCCTTTAAATAGTTTTTAAATACCATTCACCATATATCTACTGTATGTTGGCATCATTTTGTGTTATTTTATTTTTTAGGACGTTAGAAGGCTTAGAATTTTAGAAGACATTTTTAACATTTTCAAGAACATTTCCAAAACCCACTTTTTAAGGACCAAATTCAGTTCTGAAGTGACTTGGTGGGGCTTACATAGTAGAAACCACTTCTCAGATCATTCAAAACTGATCTTAGAAACGGTGTTGTTAACCCTTCATGTGTTTCACAGGAATTAAATTAAAATGGGAGGTGAAATTTAAAAATGTCATTTTTACAATTTAATCACTGTTAGCAAGAGCTAACAAAAAAAAAACCTCAATATTTATTACCCTGATTCTGCAATATACAGAAACACCCCATATGTGGTCATAGACTACTGTATGGGCACACCACAGGGCTCAGAAGAGAAGGAGCACCATATGGGTTTTGGAAGGTACATTTTTCCATAAAGTTTTTTTTTGAGTACCATGTCGCATTTGAAGAGATCCTGAGGCACTAGGGGGTGTACACTTCAGCACACTTGGTACTAAAGTGTTCATGGACTGATGCATCTACTGGGGTCCACCTTAGGGGTCGTGCAATAGATGATGTAGGATTTTGGGCAAATATATTAGTTTGGTCTACCATTAAATTTACAAACTCCTCAGAGAAAAATATTTTGAAAAGATCTATTTCTGTGAAGCCCGCAGTGTCAACCTGGATTCCTGAGCTGCCCACAAACTCAGGTATTTGAGGCCGATAATCCTCAGGGAATAGGGTCCAATCACTCTGGGACGCTGCCTCAGCTGTTATCCCGGGGCGCCCTCTTGAGGGTCCCTCATCTCTGAATGACTAGGAGGAAGAGGACAAGAGGAATGTGCTGGCAGTATCCTCGCTGGCAGTATCCGTATCAAAAGCAAAGAGACCATATGCTTCCTCAGCTGAACACAGTCTTGATGACTGGGACATTTTCATAGGAGTGTGTACATGTGAAAGATGCAACATGTGTAAAGTGTGTATTACTTTTATTTATTCGCAGGGGTGTGTATGTAGTGCTTTTACATTTGAAGGAGTTGTTTTAAAAATTTGAAATAAAATTCTGTAAAAAGTAAAAAACAAATGAATATTTAGTAACAAAAAATGAAAAAAAAAGTAGTGTTTCTTACAGAAAAAAAACAAAACAAAAAAAAAAACAACTATATATATCAGCACCAAAAAATAGTACTTCAAGTGAAGGAGTGAAGGTAGAGGTGCAAGCCTAAAGGACTAGGACTATAGCCCAAAGAATAAAAGAATAACAAAATCAGCAGCACTCAAAGTAAAAATAAAGAGTTTATTCACCCATGTGGACGCGACGTTTCAGCTCAAACACTAGAGCCTCTCTCAAGCAACATAAAAGCATGTGTGCAACATATTTAAGCATAAAGTGCATGTGCATACAATCATTAATCAAACATTAGTTCATAAAATAATTTTTTATTTGTACGTGACACTACTTGAAAATTATTTTATAAAATCATGTTGTTTGATGCTTAAATGTGTTGTACACATGCTTACATGCTGCTTGAGAAAGGCTCTAGTGTTTGAGCCGAAACGCCGCGTCCACATGGCTGAATAAAGTCCTTATTTTTACTTTGTAAGAGTGCTGCTGATTTTGTTTTATATATATGAAAGGAAAGTTAGTGCAGGGGTGCAAAAAAACAAAAAAACAAAAAAAAAAGTGCCAAAAAATGAGCACAGACGGAAAAAAAAAAAAAAAAAAAAAAACTTGCTCAGCGGCCTCAGGATGCACAGAAAAACTGGTAAGGGCTGTAAAAAAATAAAAAAAAGCTAAACATGACTAAAAAGAGTTTATGGATGGCTTGGGTTCTGTCAAAAGTACATAAGAAGAGGGGTGGATGAGGGAGAGGGACCGGCAATTAGGAGATGGTGTTCGAGATCCTGGCAGTTGAATACGATACTGATCGTATTCCGGCAGGTACAACACAAGTTCACTAGTGCACTACAAGTCTCAGCAGGCTCAAACCACAGCACAGAGGGGCACACAACCTCTCTGCTCGCCGTTTTATAAAATGGCGGCGTGCAAAGAGAGCTTCATTATTCTAAAAGCCCTTCTTCATTATTCTATTCTAAAAGCCCCTGTTGTGCTGTGATATGACATACCAACCGCAGCATATAGAGGGGACGTGCCACCACCACCGCCCCTCTGTAAACATGGGGGTGATTGGTGCTGTACATGACTGGTGAGAATTGACCACAGCGATCTCTGCTACAGGGGAGGTAAAACCTCCTGAGCCTTTACCTATGATGGCCAGCTGTTGGGGACAGCAGCCAAGTAGCCCAGTCACCGTGTGATTAGACACAGTAGCCGGTTTCCGTTGTAACCACAAATGCTAAGCTCGCTGGGCCAAACATGTTAAAGGGGTTAAAGAATTTCAGACTTAAAGTATAACTGTCAAATTTTTTTTTTTTTTACTATTGGATTTTGGTGATTAATATCACCTTGTTGGCCCTGTTTTCATTTCTGATTATTTAATAAATAACCCCTAAAAGCCACCTAAAACTGAACGTACCCTTCAGGTAACGCCGCAAATCTGAAGCTGTATAGCAGCTAGAGTTGTAATAGAGATCTTGTCTTAAAGTTAATATTGGCTTTAGAACAATATAAGACAAGATTGCAGCTCTAGCTGTGATCTAGTCTGAGATAGAGTAAGTTGAAAACACAACTACCTCCCCACTTCCCCAGTGTTGAGGAGCAAGGGGGGGGGATAAATGGGGAATGTGCTGACAGGCTGCTGGAAGAGTAGGAGTGTCATAGATCCTAATTTCCCGGTATAACAGCACATGACCTCATGTGGAGGAGTAACATGGACTTTTGTGCATATTATCCTCCTCCCCTGAGAATGATCTTACCGAGAGGGAACAGAATGATTCCGTACATTCTGTTAACTGTCTATAATGTATCATAATAAATAATGGCTTTGTTCTCCGTACCTATTGTCCACATCACTTGATTCAAAATAAGCTTCAGTTTCTGAGGATTCCTGTAAAAATCTGTCCCAGCATTCCTTTTTTGCTTTCCCTAACGATTGTAACATGTCCTTGGATGTCACTTCACAAGTCTGACCTTTAATTTTCTGCAACCTGCGTTCTGAAATGATAAAAATATATCAATAAACCACAAGATCTGATCAATCGCTAGTCTGAAGTGGTTACAAATACTGATTCAATTGACACATAAAACTTATCCCGTCATCCGTATCTTTTTGATTTTGGTAGGTGGCAACATCTAGTAACAATATCTCACCAATGTCAGATAAACATGATATACATGACAGAATATAAAAATCTGAAGCATCTTATACTGTATGTTCCACATTTTGAACGGAATCTGCATAAAAGCTTTTCTTTAACCCTTTGAATACAGGAAATTTGGGTGCCATTATTGTTTTTTGACTCCCCGCATTCTGACAGCCATAACAGGTATTGCTATTGTTAGTTATTGTGTAACTTGTATTAACTTAAATTGGATGTTACAGTTCCAAGTGTATGCCAAAGGGTTATAGTCATCTCAGACTTTGGTGGCATACCGCTCCCCAACTCTGGGACTTGGTGCTATCTCCAGAACAGGGACCCTGAAGTGAAAGAGAGAGCATGAGAGTAGAGGGTTTCAAAAATAGCTGAGCAGGCGTGCTTGGCTGTTTTCTGAAGTCCCACAGAAGTGAAGGCGAACACACTGCATATGCATGGTCACCTCTCCCTTCACCACTATGGAACTCCTGGAAATAGCCGAATCGGCGCTCGGCTATTTTCAGAACTCCCATAATGGTGAATGGAGGGTGGCTCCACTTGCACAGTGTGCTAACCGTCACTTCGTGGGCCCCGTTCTGGAGACTGAAGCGAGTCCCAGCGGTGGGACCTGCACCTATCTGACATTGGTGGCATATCTTACCGATAAGCCACCAATGACTCAGATGAGGCAACTACTTTAAGTAAAGAAGAGAGATGAAGCAAGATGGCCCATAACTGGTCTGCAGCTCCATATCTTTCCACTAAGAGTCATGTATAAACCAAGAGGAGCTCGACATGTATCTCTTGAGAATGACAGATACACATATCTAGGCATCTACACTGGTTTAAATTTAAATTTGTAAATTACAAAATCATCCCACCATGCCGAACCCTGGCAGATACACACACAGCCCTTGTAAAATCCAACATGAAGTTCTGACTTCTGACTAATCTTCAAGGTAAAATGCCTGTGGCTGAAAATAAATGCAGGCATAATTTATACCTTCAATATAAAAACATTTCTCATAAGTTTCTGAATACAAGACTTTCCATTGTTGTTAAAACTGAGGCAAAAGTATGAAATGCAAAAGAAACAATTACAGTAATGGCATTTTACCTCAATTTCAAGCTGAATGAATTGTGAAAGCTATGTAGAAATTATACTAGATATGAGGAAAACTTTTGAGAATTCGGTTTTGGTTCACCAAATTTTTGAGAACGTTCGGTCCAGACCCAAATGAACTCTACTGGAACCAAGCAGCAGCCATGCAGTGTGAAAGGTGTACGGTATTAAAAAAGATGCAGCCGCAATAGTAGCAGCAGCATAGCATGGAACATACATGGCAGTCAGCCGTCTATGGGTGGTAGTAATGGTAGTGGTGGTAGTAGCAGTAGTGGCGGATGTGTAGCATTAATAGTAGCGGCAGCAGAAGCAGCAAAGCATAGAACATACATGGCAGTCAGCCGTCTATGGGTGGTAGTAATGGTAGTGGTGGTAGTAGCAGTAGTGGCGGATGTGTAGCATTAATAGTAGCGGCAGCAGAAGCAGCATAGCATAGAACATACATGGCAGTCAGCCGTCTATGGGTGGTAGTAATGGTAGTAGCAGTAGTGGCGGATGTGTAGCATTAATAGTAGCGGCAGCAGAAGCAGCATAGCATAGAACATACATGGCAGTCAGCCGTCTATGGGTGGTAGTAGTAAAAGTAGTAGTATTAGCAGTGCAGCTATAGGGCCAGTTCACACAGCTGATTATGAAAAACACGCTTAAAAAAAAAAAAAAAAATCTGTGCAGAATCTACGCATGATTTTTTCAGTGCGTTTTTCCATGTTTTTGATGCGTTTTTTTTTAACCAATGGGTGTTCAATACAAAGCTCAGTGTTTTCGGCACAAAAAACAAGCAAAATGTGCATATAGACTTCCATGGAGCTGTTTATGTATGCTTCCTATTTACTTAAAAATTGGAGATTCAATGCAGATTATGGCACAAGATAGGACACGCTGCAAGTGCTGCTATCCATTGATGGGGCACCGTTAGCAGGGCCAGATATATTTATAGTCTTCAGCCAGAGGAGTGTGAAAATCCTCCCCAATCCAGGCTTGGTCCTTTTTTTCACAAAAGTGATGTTTTGGACACTGGTGGAGGACAATTTGGTTTGTTTGGGTGTCACCATGCCCCCTGCAGTGCTAAAAATCCTCTCCGAAATTACACTGGAGGCTGGGCAAGAAAGAAGCCAGAGAGAATACTGGGCTATTGTTACAGTTTGCCTGCCCAGAGGTCCATGGGGTCAGGGAACAGGGTATGCGCCAGAGACAGGCCAGAGTCTAGGTAGGCCTGAACCTGGGCATTGAGACGGGAGGTAAAAAAAAGTTCCATCATGTTGAGGAGACTGAACTGGCTGTTGAGGCTTCTGAAGCAGCGGGAGGTGGGTGACACTGTGAGGGGTGAGGAGGGGCCTCCCCTTCGGACACGCTAGCAGCAGGCATCTGGTAATTTTTTCTGGTAATAACATAATTTGGCGTCAAAACATAGACCCTTGCTGTTAGAGTAAAATGGGGGTATCAGTGCGTAAGTTAGCAAGCAAGCATACAGGTCACCATTCTGGTCAGCAAACCCGAGGAGCCAGTTCTTTCTGGCACCACCCTCCACGGAGATGACTGGGAGTCGTGGCCAGTGTCACGGTCATCATTATTCTCCACCTCTCACCTCCTCCTCCATTGGAAGCTCCTCATGATCCTCCTCCTCCATGGAAGTTTCTCCTTGTAAGTCTCCCACAGCTACAGGGGGACAGAAAGATCTGCAAGCTGTTCTTCTTCCGCCATCACCCCCCGCTACATGAGCGTCAGGGTCTGTTCCAAGATAAACATGATAGTTTTGCGATCGGTCATGCTGCAGTTGGCCGTATTGACAAATTGTGTCAATAGGGACAGATAAGCTGCCACTGCCTGATCTCGAAACAACACATGTTCCCTGCTGAGGCTATCTGGTGCATGACAAAATCATTCATGGCTTTACTCATGCCAACGCTTGACTTTATATGTCATAGTAGGGAGGGGAAGAGGGAGCAATGCTTTGCCCTGCTGCTGTTGGGGACAAGAGGATGTCCTTGGAGGAGGAGCACCTCATGTGGGAACCACACCGACCCTGCCACGTTTATCAGACTGTGATATACAGTTATGTCCATATATATTTGGACACTGACACAAATTTTGTTTTTATTACCTGTTTACTAAAACATATTCAAGTTATAGTTCTATAATGGACATAAAGTCCAGACCTTTAGCTTTCATTTGAGGGTATCCACATTAAATTGGATGAAGGGCTTAGGAGTTTCAGCAACTTTATTTGTGGCACCCTGTTTTTAAAGGGACAAAAAGTAATTAGACAATTGACTCAAAGGCTGTTTCGTGGGCAATTCCTTCATTATTTCATTCTCAATTAAGCACATAAAAGGCCTGGAGTTGATTTGAGATGTGGTGCTTGCATTTTGAAAATTTTACCGAGAAGTAAACATGCGATCAAATAAGCTCTCCATGCAGGTGAAACAAGCCATCCTTCATCTGCGAGAACAGAAAAAAGAAAAAAAAAAAAAAACATCCGAGAAATTGCTATACTATTAGGAGTGGCAAAATCTAAAGTTTGGTACATCCTGAGAAAGAAAGAAGGCACTGGTGACCTCAACAATGCAAAAAGACCTGGACGCCCATGGAAGACAACAGTGGTGGATGATCGCAGAATAATTACCATGGTGAAGAGAATCCTCTTCACAACAGCCGACCAAGCGATCAACACCCTCCAGGATATAGGAATATCAATCTCCCAATCTACCAGTCACTGGATCTGAACCCAATAGAGCATTTCACTTGTTACAGACTAAACTTCAGACAGAAAGGCCACAAACAGCAACTGAAAACGGCTGCAGTAAAGGCCGAGCCGAGCATTAAAAAGGAGGAAACACAGCGTCTGGTGATGTACATGAGTTCTGGACTTTAGGCAGTCATTGCCAACAAAGGGTTTTCAACCAAGTATGAGAAATTAACATTTTATTTACAATTATTTAATTTGCCCTATTACTTTTTTTTTTTTTAACAAATTTCTTTTTATTCAAGGAACAGATAATAAAATGACTCATCGCACAGGTACAGTGAGCGAGTGTTACAGCTTTAGAGAGCAAGA
This sequence comes from Bufotes viridis, assembly GCA_033119425.1. Lineage (NCBI taxonomy): Eukaryota > Metazoa > Chordata > Amphibia > Anura > Bufonidae > Bufotes > Bufotes viridis. Next base: position 50,615,521 of record CM065599.1, on the reverse strand, counting down.
CGTAAATGGCGCTCACAGAATTGACATTAAACATAAAATAAATACAATAAAGTAAAGTTGCAACTTGTCGTGTCATTCTAATAAGGCGGGTAGACTTTATGCACCGACCTCCCAACATAACAGGATATAGATCCAGGAAAGTACTTATTCAGTACGAAACACAACGACAAGTCTCACATAACAAGTCGAATAATACCCCCCTGGGTAGCTCCATCTCCGTAACTAAGGTTGGTGCCTGATTACTTTTGGGTCCCTGAAATGAAGGGATTGAGTTTAAAAAATGCTTTAGTTCCTCACATTTTTACGCAATCATTTTGTTCAACCGACTGAATTAAAGCTGAAAGTCTGAACAAAAATTAGAAAAATGTTGTCTCTGTTCAAATATATATAGACCTAACTGTATAATGGTGTTCTCCTCGGCTGCTGCTGCTACTACTACTACTACTACTACTACTACTACTACTACTACTACTGGGACAGCTGATGCTGCTACTACCCACATTCTGGCTATCGGAGGACGTTGTTTGGAACCCTTTTATATTCCTGACCTTTGGTCTAATGTACACAGTCACACAAAGTATGGAATGGTTTGCAAGTGTGTTTTCTGGTACTTAAAGACAGAAAGGTGGAATAAAATGTCCTTCCCTAACAAGGGCTCCATAGTAAATACTATGCAACAGCACGGTTTCATTCACAGAAACCATGGCTGTTCCTGACAGGCTCCGGTTCCCCCGATCGCCACAAGAGGGAGCCGGAGAGCTGCTGAATGTTTTACTTTCGGTTTTAAATTGTGCGCAGATGTCGTGGTCAGGACTGACCACGGCATCTAAGGGGTTAAATGTTTGCGATCGGCAGCGCTGCTGATCCCGAACATTAGCTGCGGGGGTCTGCAGGTGGCCACCCGCAGCCATGGCATGAAGCAGGAGCGGGCGCCATCTTTAGGGACAGGACACAGGACGTACGGGTACGTCCTGTGTCCTTAAGAGGTTATAGACACTGCTGCTGACAATTTACTTTAGAATTAATGAAGTACTATGAGATTATTACTGGGCCCCCCCCCCCCCCCTACACCAAAACTTGAATTGTCTGGAGATATCCTAGCATTTTAAGTGTTTTCACTCACAGATTTAAAACGTTACCTTCTGGATTGTAAAACACGCGTTGTACACTTGTATCACTATTTACGCAGAGAATAAAACACTTGAACTGTCTGTAGATGCCCTGTCCCAGGTTTAAAACTATTTCACTGAGATTTAAAACACAACCCTCTGGATTGTGAAACCAACACTTGAACTCAGGTCTGGGGAAAAAATGTATTTCTGTTCAAATGAGAAAAAAAAGAAAAGAAAAAAAAAAAAAAGAAATGTTCTTGCAGGTAGCTGCTTTTGAGGTTCTGTAGCTGTATTATAAAGGCAGTAACTGCAGCTAGAAGGCACTGCCTAGCACACCCAACCTTGGCTGAAAGCTTTCCCTGCCTTGCCCTATTGTACACAATTATTTTTCTTTCTAGCCTTTCCCTAAACTGTCCCGACACTAGAATAGAAGCTTGATTGTGACTGTATACGATCCCCAAGACTCTTTTGTGCCACAGCCCATCCCCTCCACGTTCTCTCAGGGTCACGTGCGTGCATCCTTCTTCCTCCCTCCTGCTTTTTCCCACCAACATGTGCGCTAAAGTGCTGCTGCGCACCTTTTTACTGAATTCGTCCAACGTTTGTAACCGTTACTGTAACCTGGTTCAATACAAACTGATTCACTCATCTCTAAATTATACAACTGCAAAAGGAACTGGGTTTACTGACCTAAAGTTGCCAAGTACATTTCAGAATCTTGCAATGGAGCCCAGGGTTTTGGGGAGTAAGATAAGTCAGCATTCTGAGGGATGTCACTAGGAAGAGGACACAGGAAGGAGTCTGAAAAGGAGCCCGATAGGTTCACTTCCTGGACGTCTGGAGCACAGGGGCAAATCTCCGCCCACAGGTCCTTACTGGAGTCCACCTCAGGAGAATCTAGGCCCTCAAGCATCCTCATTGGTGCTATGTTCTGTAGGAGGGGAAAAAAAAGAAAAATGAATAAAATTATCTTCAAAATGTGATAAAACCAGCAGTTATTTAGTTACTTAGTATAGCTATAATATTACACACAAAAAAAAAAAAAAAAATCTGAATATGATAAAACCCAAAATGAGCACAGTTGTATTTTCTTTAAGTATACTTTCCAGAATTTCCTTGACAACCCACATATATGATATTTAACGATTTATTTCCTTCCCTCTATGCATTTAAGGGCTTAAAGGGAACCGGGCATCAACTTTATGTTGCCCATACTAAAGGCAGCATTTTATGTAGAGACAGGTCAGTTGATTTCAGCGGTCTGTCTTTTATAAGTAAAAAGTAAGTGGTTGCCGAGAACCAACATCACAATCATTGCAGACTGAGCCTGGAAAAGAGTCCCGGCCACCTGAGAAGAGTCCTGGTTATTCATGAATTCCTGCTCTCCTGCCCACCTGCTGATGACTGACCGGCTTCTACCTAGTTTTCTCCCTTTCTCTCTAGTAGAGAACTGCCAATCATCAGCAGATCAGGAGATTAGGAATAACCAGGACTCTTCTCAGGTACATTTGACTCTTTTCAAGGCCTGGGCTGCAGTGGTTATGATGCTGGTTCTCGGCAACCACTTACTTTTAGCTCATGAGTGACACACCACTGAAATCTGCATTTCTGTCACTAATTTATGCTGCCCTCAGTGAGGTCAGCATAACGTTGATGACAGGTTCCCTTTAATTTTTTTCATTGTCGCATTCCAAGAGCTACAACTTTTGTATTCTTCCATTGATGTAGCCTTAGGATGGCTTGTTTTCTGTGGGACAAGTTGTAGTTTTTACTTGCACCATTTCTGTTTACATATATTTATTGGTCATCTTTTAGTAACTCTTTCTAGGCAGGAATTGGGAAAAACAGCACTTCCACCATTAATTTTTACCTTGCAAAAGTCACTTTGAGGCATAAACAACATGGAAACTACTCCCTAGGTCAGTGTGATTACAGCTAAACCAAATACTGTTTATTTGTTGTTGTTTTAAGTTTTACTACTTTTTAACAATAAAACCTGCTTTAAAATAAAAAAAAAATAAAATGTTTTTGCATCACCTCATCCCAGAACCTATAACTTTTTTATTTTCCTTTCTACAGATCTGTGTCAGGGCTTTATTTTTGCAGGACAATTTGTAGTTTTCGTCGGTATGATTTTTGGGTACATAAGACTTTTCATCACATGCGGTGATACCAAATATGTTGAGGGGATTTTATTTTTTCAATTTCTTCCAATGAAAAGCATTTTTTATGGCAAAAATGTGTGTGACATTTTAACTTAGATTTAAAAAAAATCTAAAAACCATTTATTAGTCCCATAAGGACACTTTGATATGCCATCCTTTGATCACTCACATAGTAAACTGTACTACTTATTAGTGTAGGGTACTATGCGGTCAGTACAGTACTGACAGGTACTCTATTAGACTGCTCCTCTGGCACAGCCTAATAGGCACACACACAGGGCAGATCTGAAGATAGGTCATCAGTATTTAGAGCATCTGTCACCATGTTGCTTCATCAGAGTCTCTAGATTGTATTATGCAAATGAGCGGTTTGGTAAAATGAGGAGGTCAGTATTGCACCTCGTCGCACCAGCAGCTCTCTTCCCCCCAGCTCCAGACAGTGGTAATGTAATCTCGCCTGGCCCTGCTTTCTCACCTGTGTGCCAGTGCTTCGGGAATCGGTGCACGTGCAGAACAGCCGTGATGTTTGCCAGGGCTAAAGTCAGTACTATGCAGTCCTGCCAAGCATCAGGGCTGTACTGCTGGCACACGGGCTAGAACACAGGGACAGGCGAGATTACATAGTCACTGGCTGGCCCTGTCACTCCGAGCTGGGGGCGGAGCTAAGCACAATATGCAAGGGAGCTGTTAATGCAACAATGTGCAATGATGACACCCTTGATGCACCAAACAGCTGATTTGCATAATACAAAAGGCTTAAAGGGGTTTCCCCCCCATCTCAGACAATGGAGGCATATCGCTAGGATATGCCCCTATTGTCCGATAGGTGCGGGTCCCACCGCTGGGACCCGCACCTACAATGAGAACAGAGCGGGGAAATGAACGGAGGGTGCACTGCGCATGCGAGCGCTGGCTCGGCTATTTGCATCTGCCCTATAGAAATGAATGAGAGCATGGGCCATGCATGCCCGGTGCACTCCCGAGGAGCTGCGCTGGGTGGTGGACGGACCCTGGGAAATCCGGGGTCCTCCAGCCACAGCTCTCCCCGCTTCGTTCTCCTTGTAGATGCGGGTCGCAGTGGTGGGACCCGCACCGATCAGACAATGGGGGCATATGCTAGTGATATGACCCCATTGTCTGAGATGGGAATACCCCTTTAATTTCTCAGCAACAGAGGCACTGATCTGCAGGGGGGCCACAGCGCTTGAATCAGGAGACCGTGATGAAGCTACCAGTTTATTTATTACTCAGGTACATGGTGAGAGATGCTCTGTAAAACCCAGCTGGATAGTGGAATATTACAGAAAGACCTAGATATGCTGGCAGCATGAAGAAGAAAGCGGAAGATGAATTTTAATGTTGATAAATGTAAAGTAATACCCCAAGACCACAGCAATCTTTTGGCTGCATACATTAAAAGGAATAACATTGGGGACAATAGAAAAAGAGTGAAAATTGGGTATTCTGGTCACATCTCACAGTGACCGTGTGGATTCTCATAATACTTTGGAAGATATTATGGATACCCTACAGCGAAGATTATAGATCTGGAAGACAGAAGCAGAAGGAATAACATCAAGTTCAGAGGAATTCCAGAAAACCTCTCCAATCCAGCCCTGGTGCCCTACATAATGGGCCTAGCCAAATCCCTTATTCCCGATGAAGACTACCAGCTCCGCATCGATAGAGCCCAAGAGTGGCTGAGCCTAAAAAGCTACCGTCTTCAGTTCAGCGCGATGTCCTTGCAAGATTTACCTTTTTACACGAAAAGGAACAACTGCTTAACATGGCGAGGAAAGTTCGCAGCTCCAAACACCACATACTGATCTCGGACTCCTCACGGACCTACCTGCAGCAACTGTGCAAGCAAGAAGGAAACTCCTTCCCCCGACTCAACTTCGGCCAACACACTATCCCATACCGGTGGGGTCTCCTTGTGAAGATTCACCGCCAATGGCATCCCCCAGGTCATAAAGACATTACTCTCTCCTGAAACTTGGAATGTGATCTCCTCCAGGAAAGAATAAGCCTTCACGTACTAGAGGGTGCTCTTCTGGGGACTGAATCTTATTTATTATCCAACTGGATATGAGTGCATAAGATGACTTTACATTAAAGGGGTTGTCTCACTTCAGCAAATAGCATTCATCATGTAGACAATGTTAATACAAGCCTCTTACTAATGTATTGTGATTGTCCATATTGCTTCCTTTGCTGGCTGGATTCATTTTTCCATCACATTATACACTGCTTGTTTCCATGGTTATGACCACCCTGTAATCTAGGAGCGGTGGTCGTGCTTGCACAGTATAGAAAAAAAGCACCAGCCTATGTGCGCTCCCACAGTCCCAGCCAACAGAGAGGCCGGCACTTTTTCCTATAGTGCAAGCATGACCACCACTAATGGATTACAGGGTGGTCGTGACCATGGATACAAGCAGTGTATAATGTGATGGAAAAGTGAATCCAGCCAGCAAAAGAAGGCAATATGGACAATCACAATACATTAGCAAGTGCCTTGTATTTAAGAAGTTATTGCACGACTAATAGAAAAAAATGAAAATCAGACATCATATAGTCCATAACAACCTCTTTGTAACAAAGCTAGAACCAGCCCTGGACCTCATATAGATCCAGAGATCTCCACATTCATTGCTCTGCTAGATTTATATCAAGCTGACAGCTCAGGGGAGTGTCTTTTCTGCTGCAGCTCAGGGGACGTGTCTCAGCTCTCCCCGTCGCAGCTCAGGGGGCCGTGTCTCAGCTCTCCCCGTCACAGCTCAGGGGGACGTGTCTCAGCTCTCCCCGTCGCAGCTCAGGGGGCCGTGTCTCAGCTCTCCCCGTCGCAGCTCAGGGGGCCGTGTCTCAGCTCTCCCGTCGCAGCTCAGGGGCCGTGTCTCGGCTCTCCCCGTCGCAGCTCAGGGGCCGTGTCTCGGCTCTCCCCGTCGCAGCTCAGGGGCCGTGTCTCGGCTCTCCCGTCGCAGCTCAGGGGCCGTGTCTCGGCTCTCCCGTCGCAGCTCAGGGGCCGTGTCTCGGCTCTCCCCGTCGCAGCTCAGGGGGCCGTGTCTCGGCTCTCCCGTCGCAGCTCAGGGGGCCGTGTCTCGGCTCTCCCGTCGCAGCTCAGGGGGCCGTGTCTCGGCTCTCCCCGTCGCAGCTCAGGGGGCCGTGTCTCAGCTCTCCCCGTTACAGCTCAGGGGGACGTGTCTCAGCTCTCCCCGTCGCAGCTCAGGGGGCCGTGTCTCAGCTCTCCCCGTCGCAGCTCAGGGGGCCGTGTCTCAGCTCTCCCCGTCACAGCTCAGGGGGCCGTGTCTCAGCTCTCCCTATAACAGCTCAGGGGGCCGTGTCTCAGCTCTCCCCATCGCAGCTCAGGGGGCCGTGTCTCAGCTCTCCCTATCACAGCTCAGGGGGCGTGTCAAGGATGAAACTGAGCATGTGTGGCCTTCTCAGTGAGCAGGACAATGAAATAAGAAATTAAGTGGTGCTATACAGATACATGTTATTGCATAACTCAGTGGCTATACAAAAGTTTTAATTACATGCAATTACAAAAGTATTCAGATCCAGGAGCTGGTATGAAAACTGTAGAATATTTTTCGTGGAACAACCCCTTTAACTTTGTCTATATGATATAATAAATACCATTTGCTAAAGAGAGACAGTGTTGTCTCACATATATACAAAATATAAAATGGCGTGGTATTAGAAGCAGGACGTGCTCCATGCCATATGCAGTGCCGCATCTATACCGGGGGGCAGATCCTGTACTTGGACCGCTGCTAATGGCTGCTAATTGCTGGGGATCACCATTAGCAGGGGACCACAAGTGCAGGCAACCATAAGAGGCATGTTCAATAAATTAGGCAGTTTCCTTGAAAGACAAAGAGACCAAGATATCACGTCTATGTTAGCAAAGATTAAAAAACTGGAATCACACAACAAACAGGTTCTCCTTTAATATTCTTTCTGAACTCAGTAAAGAAAGACTCCGCTTCCGCATTCTTTTACTCCATAAGTATGAATTAGCTCTCAGAAAGTCAAAATTAAATTACGACACACAACTGTCTAAACGCTAAAGCTCATAAAGCAAGAATACCTGCTATAAAGCTACGTAAAACTAACCCCCAGAGATATTGCTAATGCCTTTAAAGATTACTACAAACGCCTAAATCATTTAAACTCAGATCCATCCACACCACACCCAACACAAGACTGGATTAATAAATTCCTAAATAAAGTAAACCTCCCTACTCTTACCCCGGACCAATTACAAGCACTAAACAGGCCAATATCAGATTTAGAAATTATTAAAGCTATTATGATGTCCACTCTCTACAAATCTCCTGGACCAGATGGCCTTACTAATAATTATTATAGAATATTCTCCCATATTATACTCCCCTATTTAAAGATGCCATTACTGGGATTATCCATTTGCAGTTCTGAACAAATCTGGTTTTCCAGGTAATATCCAAACTGCCATAAAAGCCCTATATTCTCAACCTTCAGCTAAAGTCTTCATTAACAGTACACTCTTGCAGGAAGTTCTCTTATCTAATGGTACAAGATAGGGATGCCCTATTTCCCCCTCACTATGTATGCTGCTTATAGGACCTCTCGCCGCCCTCATCAGACAATACCCAGTCATAAATGGAGTTAAGACAGGCCCAAAAGAACACAAATTAGCTGTAATTGCAGATGACATTACACTGACTTTGAGAGAACTCAAAACTTCCCTAACAACATTTTTTGCTGGAGTTTCGCTCCATCTCCTATTATAAAATTAACCATGACAAATCCCAAGCTCTTCCCATTAATGTTAGCCCTCTACTTCTAACAGATCTTAATAGAAATTCCCACTAGATTGGGAAACCCCAGAAATCATTTATTTAGGCATGAAAGTCTCATTTCCTTCGACCAAACCGGACGATTGTAAGTTCCCATACACCCCAACAGAAATTTTTAAATGTCTTACCTATCACGCTATATCATATCATGGCTTGGCAGAGCAGCTACTTATAAAATGCTCCTTTTACCAAAACTACTATATCTGTTTAGATCTCTCCCAATCACAATCCCCAACCCATTTTTTCTGATGGCAAACAGGAACTTACCACAGTTCATATGGAGTGGAGCATACCAGATATTACCGTAACTGGACACAGAAAAGCAGGAGGCCTCAGTCTCCCAAACATAACTCATTATTATTCTGCTTATTAGGCCAAATGACTCATTCTTGGAGCGGCAGTCATTATAAACTATGGGTCCAAATAGACCACCACGAATGCGGTTTCAGTCCTCTTAGGCCTCTTTCACACGGATAAGAGGCGGGTGTGTTGCTGGAAAATGCGCGATTTTTCAGCGCGTATGCAAGCTTTTGTAATGCGTTTTGCACGCGCATGTGAAAAATCTGCATGTTTGGTACCCAGACCCGAAGCCGGACTTCATCACTAAAGTCTGGTTTCGGGTTGAGTATTCTGCATATTTTATTATTTTCCTTTATAACATGGTTATATGGGAAAATAATAGCATTCTCAATACAGAATGCTATGTTAAACAGGGCAGTAGAGGGTTAAAAAAAAAAAAATTTAACTCACCTCCTCCAGTGATCGCGTAGGTGCAAGGAACATCTTCTATCTTCATATCTGTTGGTTGAAGGACCTTCGGTGACGTCACTGGGTCACATGGTCCCATCATGGAAGCGTTTGATTGGACCATGTGACCCAGTGACGTCACGGAAGGTCCTTTACCCAGCAGAATGAAGAAAGAAGAATGATCCCGGCACCTACGCGATCAAGAGGAAGAGGTGAGTTAAAGTTTTTTTTTATTTTTAACCCTCTCTTCCCCTTTTTACATAAAATTCTGTGATTAGAATGCTATTATTTTCCCTGATAACCATGTTATCAGGGAAAATAGTAAAGATCGGGTCCCCATCCCGATCGTCTCCTAGCAACCATGCGGGAAAATCGCACCGCATCCGCAGTTGCTTGCGATTTTCCCACAGCCCCATTCACTTCTATGGGGCCTGCGTTGCGTGAAAAACGCAGAAACTGGAGCATGCTGCGATTTTCACGCAATGCAAAAGTGATGCGGGAAAATCACCGCTCATGTGCACAGCCCCATAGAAATGAATGGGTCCGGATTCAGTGCGGGTGCAATGCGTTCACCTCACGCATTGCACCCGTGCGGAAAACTCGACCGTGTGAAAGGGGCCTTAGAGCTTGTTAAGTTAATACCTAACTTAAATCTGACCTTATGGAAGAGATATGGAATCCACGGGATCTCCACCATCAATCTGACACACTATGCTTCCAATATCTGAGAACTGTGAGATACAACCCAAAGGTAGAACTTCATAACTTCCTACAGAAAAAAACCCTCCAAAAATACTACCGCTACAGTACTTTATATACAGAATATTTATAACTCCCTCCATGAAAATTCTAAAACCTCCATTACTCTACCTATGCAAAAATGTGAGAAGGACCTTCAGACCCCTTTCCCTTAATGAATGGGAATCATCGAATTGCTCTCTATATAGAAGCTATTTAGGAAGCAATAAAGATAGTACTATACTCCAGCCAGATTAAATCTGAGGTTTCCCTCCTGACCTAAGTTTTGTTGGAGGCACTGAGGTCACACAGGTTCTCTGAAACATACCCTCTGGGACCATACCCATTAACCCGTTATTGGTTTACAATTACGAGTACTTGCTCCATTTGAGCGTGAGTAATGTCACTACACCACCGCTCCACAGGAGGAAGCGGCGCTCACACGGAGTGCCGGGTGTTGGACCCCACCATCTGATATGAGTGACCTATCCATATTAGCTTATTTCTACAGGATATAGTGATCTATTTTTTTCAAACTCAAGTTACTGCCAGATGAACCAGGAGGGAGGAGTTTGCATATGCGTTCGCATTTCCGTTACTGCTTTTCGCTATAACATGGTTTTTTAAGACGGAGTTCAAAACGGCATTCCTTTTTAAACCGTCATAACGGAGGTCTATGGGCAAGCATAATGGAGCCGTCTGATTTCCGTTATCCAGGACTGTTGACAGGACTTTTTTTTCCCCATCATACATAACGGAACAAAACGGAACAGTTATTTGTGCTCATAGGAATGGATTCGGACGCAGCAATTCGGAATGTCTCTACAGGGTTCCCTTTTCAATTACGGAACAGTGTAGCAGAATTACGAACACATATGGAAACCCACCCTTACCGATACAGTGTATTATATGAAGATTGCTGACTGTGCGGGGATTTACAGTACTGAGGGTGTTATTGTGTAACGAAATACTGATATCACGCCTTATACCTTACTCGATGTTTGTAACAACGAGATGTAACTGTGTAGGACCTCATGCACACAAACGTATTTTCTTTCCGTGTCCGTTCCGTTTGTATATGGAACCATTCATTTCAATGGGTCCGCAAAAAAAACGGAAGTTACTCCGTGTGCATTCCGTTCCCGTATGTCCGTTCTGCAAAAAAAAAAAAAAAAAAAAATAGAACAGTCTTATCCTTGTCCGCATTACGGACAAGGATAAGACTGTTCTATTAGGGGCCAGCTGTTCCGTTCTGCAAAATATGGAATTAACACGGACGTCATCCATATTATTTGCAGATCCGTTTTTTTGCGGACCGCAAAATACATACGGTTGTGTGCATGAGGCCTAAGGTTTGTTGTCTGTTCTTTTATTGATACAATAAAATAAAAGTCGTATTTATTTACTTTATGCACTTATTTAGCGCTACTTTATTCTGCAGCGCTTTATAGACGCATCAGTCGTATCTGTCCTTTATACTTTCTCTCCTTTTATGATCCACTCCTGATTTTAGTTTCCAAAAAAGCATCAGGAAACCCGACGGTGTGGCCCCTTTCATACAAGCGAGTTTTCCGCGCGGGTGCAAGGCGTGACGTGAACGCATAGCACGTGCAGTGAATCCTGACCAAAGGGTCTGTGTACATGAGCGTTTGTTTTTTTTCACGCATCAGTTCTGCGTTGTGTGAAAAACGCAGCATGTTCTAAGTTTTGCGTTTTTCACGCAGCCCTGGCCCCATAGAAGTGAATATGGCTTCGGTGAAAAAAGCAATGTGTCCGCAAGCAAGTGCGGATGCAATGCGTTTTTCACTGAAGGTTGCTAAGAGATGTTGTTTGTAAACCTTCAGTTTTTTATCACGAGTAGAGATGAGCGAACTTCTATTTTTAGTTCGGCGTCCAAAGTTCGGGTTATCGTAGCATCCCGTTATGGATTCCGCTACCGCGGACCATAACGACATTTGGACTCCATAAGGGGCTGCTTCATTGAACCCGAACCTTGGACAACCCTAAGGACCTGGGGTGACGTCACCGTCATGTGATCAGTGCAGGGGGCGTGGCTCAGTACTGGATCACCTCTTATCCAATCCAGGGCTGAGCCACGCCCCCTGCACTGATCACATGACAGTGACGTCACCCCAGGTCCTTAGGGTTGTCCACGGTTCGGGTTCAATGAAGCAGCCCCTTATGGATTCCAAATGCCGTTATGGTCCGCGGTAGCGGAATCCATAACGGGATGCTATGATAACCTGAACCCGAACTTTGGACACCGAACTAAAAATTAGAAGTTCGCTCATCTCTAATAACGAGCATCAAAACGCATTGCACCCGCGCGGAAAAACTGAACGCAATCGCAGACAAAACTGACTGAACTTGCTTGCAAAATGGTGCGAGTTTCACTGAACGCATCCAGACCTAATCCGTATTGTTCGTGTGAAAGAGGCCTAAGAGGTGATCTTATTTACACTGATAAAGACGTGTGTGAACAAGGATTTACATGCTTAGAAAGAGAGCGAGAAAAAGAATAATGAAAACCTTCAAAATGCATCCACACCACTGAATAATGACAATTAAAAAGAAAGCCCAAAGATGAAAGCAGGTATTAGCAAAGCATAAAGCCAAGAGATTAGACTGTAAACAAGTGATGTGCAATGAACGGAAGCCTGCAGAATACCACGCATAATCATTGCACTCAATACATTCTAATGTGCAAATCCGAGCGCCAATTAACTCAGATAATCCACATTAATGTAAAGAAGAGCACGCCAATTACTGAACGCTGCCGGCAGGATAAACAACATATTGCACAGCAATGCCGTAACCTATACTGCCCAGAATAAACATACCCCGTCTGATAGCCTCTTCTGTCATTTCCATGACCGCATGTATTTTGCTGTCCGCAAAATACGGATGACGTCCGCGTGCATTCCATATTTTGCAGAACCGAACAGCTGGCCCCTAATACAACAGTCATAATACAACAGGGAAACGGAAATACGGACATATGGAAACGGAATGTAACTTCCGTTTTTTTTTTTTGCTGGCCCATTAAAATGAATGGTTCCGCATACGGTCCGCAAAATAAAAAAATGGAACGGACACGGAAAGAAAATAAGTTGGTGTGCATGAGTCCTTATGCTCTAAATTACTGGTGACAGTCTAAAAGCACTACCATGCCAGCTGTGAGTAAACACGGCCGCGTTATTTTTTCCAGTACTTAAAGGGTTTTTCTGCTTTGATGTAAATACGTGTAAATGTATATGTGGGGTACAGATACTGATGAACTATTCTCAGTTCACTGTGTCTGCCTCTAGCTCCGTACACGGAATAGTTGGCGCCATGGTGCCCAAACCGCTGATTGTGGGGGTGCAAGGTGTCAGACCCCCACCAATCCGATATTGATGACCTATGTGCAGGACATCTGTAGCATCTCCACGGAGATGTAATGGGGCTTATTTTTTGGGAGGGTTATTTTCAACTTTACCATTTTGGATACATAAATAACGTAGTAATGATTTTTTTTTTTTTTATTCTTTGTGGCTGAAAAAAAAGAAAGAAAAGAAAATGTTTACTTTTTTTTTTACTTCTTACATTTAGACTGGCACCGGATGCGCTGAAGATATGGAGAGGCCGGTGCCTTTTCATAATCCACCGCCAGATATAGGGGTCATTAAGGCCGGCTTCTAAAACACCGGTCTTAGGCCTCATGCACATGACGGTATGTGTTTTGCGGTTCCGGAACCGCAAGACACGGAAGCTTCTCTGTGTTCCGTTCCGCAATTTGCGGAACTGAATGCGGCCCATTGTAGAAATGCCTATTCTGGTCCGCAAAACGGACAAGAATAGGACATGCTCTGTTTTTTTTGCGGGGTGATGGAATGGAGCAACGGATGCAGACAGCACACGGAGGGCTGTCCGCATCTTTCGCGGCAACACTGAAGTGAAAGGATCCGCGTCTGAGCCGCAAAATATGCGGCTCGGATGCGGACCACAACAACGGTCGTGTGCATGAGGCCCTCAAAATGTTCTGGTATTGTTTTATTTTCATTTCTATTTTTTACAGCGTTCACCAATGCGTTTTATAGTAAGGGTCCTTACAGATGTGGCGATACCAAATATTGCATGTATAGTTTGGCAGAATGCGCACGGTTATTAGAAATTGTGGGTTTTGGTGCGGATATGCTGCAGAAACGCACGTAGAGCCACACAGATATTCGTGCGGATCTTATGTGCGTTCATCCGCACCCGTGTGCAGATGGCCTTAGTGTCTCTATCCCATACCCCTTAAAAGGTATCTGCGCAATTTGCAAGGTCCTTAAGCTGTGGTTTTTCGGCAATTTGTCATGCAGAAAAACCACAGCATAAGGGATCATTCACATGGCCGTTGGTCACAATTTGCGGTCCCCAATGCATGGGCAATATCCGTGTGGTTTCCGGAGACGGATCGAGACCAATTTAACTGATCCGTCAGCACCACAAAAAAATTGAACATGTTCTAATTATTTTGCAGTGCGGAGGAAGGTGGAGAAACCCCACGGAAGCAACAGAGTGCTTCTATGGGGTGCCGTGCCTGCGTTCCGCACCGCACCTTACAGATTACGGACCCATTCCACTGGGAGCACACGACTGGGGTATATTGCTGTTTGCGGGCAGCAATTCGGGCCCGGCCGGCACACATTCATGAGCCCTAATACAGTACCAACAAAATGCGGAAAATGACCTGCTGTGAGGATTTTAAAATCTGCAGCATGTCAATCTTTTGTGCGGTTCGTTTAATTTTCACCCTTTTCAATGTAAGGTGGTTTTTGGTGTGGATCCGTCCTGCAGTCTTTTTCACCGTTTTCCCGGTCTGCGCATGCGCAGACCGAAAGGACGGATCCGTCCTTCAGTTGTTTCGCAATGCCGAATCCGGCACTAATACAAGTCAATGTAAATTAATGCCAGATCCGGCATTCCGGTGACTGATCAGGCATTTTGGACGGACATAATACCGCAGCATGCTGCAGTATTATGTCCGGCCAAAACGCCTGACAGTGACTGAACGGAAGCCATACTGATGCAAACTGAACGGATTTCTATCCATTCAGATTGCATGGGGATATGCCTGATCAGTTCTTTTCCGGCATAGAGCCCTTTTGATGGAACTCTATGCCGGAAAAGAATAACGCAAGTGTGAAAGTACCCTAAGAAGTACATACCCCTTCTGCCCCAGAATCGGTTCAGCTACATGGTCCACACCACCAGCTCCTTCTGCATAGCCTTGACGTGTGCAGAAAGCAGTTTCACTGTGTGATGTCGCCACCTGCTGGCCATATTAATTATGTCTCATCCAGAACGGGACACAATTATTAAAACCTGTCAGATTAGGACAGGGGCCACAGGGGCCACCACTGCTCTAGACAATCTTCAGGACTATCAAAACCTCTATACAGGCTTTGGGTATCTGGAAATAAAGAAGAATGTCCACATGTATGAAATTCATATAAATTACAGCACTGATCAAAGCTGTTGTTCCTTTAGGTTGTGAACCACAGGCCCCATGATAAACCGTTTCTGTATTTCGGTCTTAAAACCATGGATCCACAAAATACGGTTACCTTCCGTGTGTGTTCCGCATTTTTCTCACTCCCATCAATAGGAAGGGCTATTCCCGTCCACAATATGGACCAGAATAGGACATGTTCTATAATCTGGGGAACAGCCACATGGATCCGCAAAAATATGACCTCATAGAAATAAACAAAAATACGGATAGCACACGGCTGGAGCTACACAGTGGGGCACATTTACTATAGTGCCTGCGTTTTTAGTCGTAAAAATTATGCTTTAGACAGTCTCATTTTTAAAGTATTATTTACTACAGAAAATGCTCCTGTTTTGAAGACATTTACACCTCATTTGCTAAGTTTTCTAACGTTTGCGCCTATTTTCCAACCTATTTATGTAGGTGCATTTTGCGCCTGATTTAGTCGTAAAAACAGTCTAATTTCTACGCCACTCCAGAGCTGGTGTACGCTGTTTTGGTCAGTTGCGCCACATTTTAGCTAAAAAATATAGTGATGTCCGCCTAATTTCAGTTCATTTGTGCAACATTTTCATTGGCATACTAATTAGACCAGTCTTAGTGAATATGAACCTGTTGTACTGATAAAGAACCACTAGAGGTCAGCATAATGCCAATACGCCAAGTCTAATTTATGAAGCGCTGGTCAAAAAACAGACAGGTGAAGGAAATACCCCTGACTAGAGTTGAGCGAACTTCTGTTTTAAGTTCGGCTTCCAAAGTTTGGGTTCGGGTTATCCAAGCATCCCGTTATGGATTCTGCTACCACAGACCATAACGGCATTTGGAACACGGAGTGAAGGACCTGGGGTGACATCTGTTTTGAAACATCCAAAGTCGATTCGCATAAAACTTTGTTCTAGCGGGCACTCCGTACAGTATTAGAATGTATTGGCTCCGATGAGCCAAAGTTATTGCTTCGCGAAATGTTTTTTTTACAGTAGAAATTAATTTATGAAGTTATTATCCGAAGTCTCGAAGACTTTGCGAAGCAATAACTTCGGCTCATCGGAGCCAATACATTCTAATACTGTACGGAGCTCCTGCTAGAACAAAGTTTTATGCGAATCGACTTTGGATGTTTCAACCGAAGTCGATTCGCTCATCCCTAATCGCCGCCTGTATCACATCTAATGTTCCACGGAGCTGAAATGTGCCCGTTAAAACAAATGCAGCACTGTTGTATTTTTGGGTGCACGTGACCTTCATATCACAGACCACGCTGCAGGTCGTGGGCGATTAAAACTCTCCCGCGACCGATCTGGGATTTGAATGATTTTTCATCGCTGTAACGTTGCTATTGCGTGACCCATGTTGGCGCGTAGTTCTCGTCTTAGGGCTCATGCACACGACCGTATGTATTTTGAGGACGTCCGTGTGCATTCCGTAATTTGTGGAGCGGAACAGCTGGCCCCTAATAGACCAGTCCTATCCTTGTAATGCGGACAATAATAGGACATGCTCTGTTGTTTTGCAGAACTGACATGCGGAAACAGAATTCACACGGAGCAACTTCCGTTTTTTTTTTTGCAGACCCATTGAAATGAATGGTTCCTCATCCGGTGCGCAAAAAAAAAAATGGACACGGAAAGAAACTATGTTTGTCTGCATGAGCCCTAAGGAAAGGAGGTCGGCAACCTGCAACCACAGCTCGACAGTCGCAAAAAATCCAGAAGTTGGATTTTTGAGACGGTCAGGTCACAGTAACTTTTGGGTTGCAACATGACCCCATTCGCTTCCATACGTTGTGACGCTACAGTGCTGCTCTCCAACGTGTCACCACTAGTGGTGAGCGAACTTCTATTTTAAGTTCTGCGTCTAAAGTTCAGGTTATCGAATAATCCCGTTATGGATTCCGCTACCACGGACCATGACGGAATTTGGAATCCATAACGGGATTCTTTGATAACCCGAACTTTAGCCGCAGAGCTTAAAAAAACGTTAAAGTTCGCTCAACACTAGTCACCACCAAAGCAGTCATGTAGCCTTGGCCTTAACGGGGGTTGTTTAAAGTTACCCCCTATCTACAGGATAGGGAATAAATTTTAGATCGGTGGGGGTCCTACTGCTGGAACCCCTGCTGATCACGAGAACGGGGGCGCCCGTAGCGCCTGCAGCCCCACTGAAATGAACGGAGCGGCCAGTCAAACATGCCGGGGGCCGCTCCATTCATTTCTATGGGAATTCCAGAAGTAGCTGAGCACAGTGCTAGGCCATCTCCAAAATTCCCATAGAGATGAATAGAGCGGTCGCACGCATGTCCGGCTGGCTTCTCTGTTCATTTCAGGGGAGCTGAGGGGTTAATGGAGCCCCCATTCTCGTGATCAGAGGGGGTCCCAGGGGTAGGACACCCACCGATCTGATAGTATTCCCCTGGGGATAAGTTCTGCCAACCGGAATACCCCTTTAAACCTCATTCACATTTCCGTTTTTCACTGACGTGTGCTATCCACATTTTCTTTAGAGAGCGCACGTGCCCATTGATTTTAATGTGTTTGTTCACACATCAGTGGTTTTCTACTGATCGTGGGTCACGGGAAAAAGAATTATCACGGACACATGCACTACTTTGGTCCGTGATACTGACCAAACTCACCCACCAAACGCTATGGGTCCGTGAAAATCACGGACACAACACGTATGGCATCCGAACACAGTGTACAGCCCTGAGGGGCGACGCTGGCTCCTGCTGTATACATCATAGGTACTGATGGGATCTTTCGGCACACGCCCGGCCAGGGTGCCCTGCCTAACAGCACAGTCACCTATCATCTCCGCTCTAATTCCTTTTACATTGGTAATACAGTAATGGCAGCACCTGTAAGGCATACAGAGAGTTAACACTCAGCACCAGCATATACACTAAAGAAATTGTGTGATGTGAACAGAGGCTTATGCCGCAGTATGGCAGACATTACATATAGGAAGTACTATTATATACCTCCATCAGTGTATATATGTGCGGTGGACATGGCTCTGTACACATTACACGGCCCACATTGTGGACACTACATTACAATAAAAAACCGCACAGCGTCTACTCACCCTTCCCAGCTCCCAGCACAACACTTCCACCCGCCTGAAGGCGTGTCCTATTACCCTCCAATCCGCGACCTCCACACTGTGCTGTAATAGGTGGCTTTACTTGTCAGTCAGGACAGCCATGAACCAATGGTAGGAAACAGGGGGCGGGACAATTGGCGTTTGTCATAGCAACAGCACAAGTACGGCCGCCGTGAAGGCTCTGGTTCCGTGTCATGTGACCGGTCACATAAGAGAAGTGGAGCAGTAGTTGGCTGCGGTACAGGAGGTTACGGTGCGGTATATGGAGACTTAAGTCATGGAGGTGCTGCCAGATGTGTGGATATATCATTCTGGGACTTGTAGTGCCCTCCTGGCTGCAGTGGCTCCTGGATCCTATAATAAGTGCACATATCTGCAGCACTGACATTCTGGGACTTGTAGTTCTTTCCTGTTATACTGTCCCTGGATCCTATAATAAGTGCACATATCTGCAGCACTGACATTCTGGGACTTGTAGTTCTTTCCTGTTATACTCCTGGATCCTATAATAAGGGCACATATCTGCAGCACGGACATTCTGGGACTTGTAGTTCTTTCCTGTTATACTCCTGGATCCTATAATAAGTGCACATATCTGCAGCACTGACATTCTGGGACTTGTAGTTCTTTCCTGTTATACTCCTGGATCCTATAATAAGTGCACATATCTGCAGCACTGACATTCTGGGACTTGTAGTTCTTTCCTGTTATACTCCTGGATCCTATAATAGGAGCACATATCTGCAGCACTGACATTCTGGGACTTGTAGTTCTTTCCTGCTATACTCCTGTATCCTATAATAAGAGCACATATCTGCAGCACTGACATTCTGGGACTTGTAGTTCTTTTCTGTTATACTGTCCTGGCCGCAGTGACTCCTGGATCCTATAATAAGAGCACATATCTGCAGAACGGACATTCTAGGACTTGTAGTTCTTTCCTGTAATACTCCTGGATCCTATAATAAGTGCACATATCTGCAGCACTGACATTCTGGGACTTGTAGTTCTTTTCTGTTATACTCCTGGCTGCAGTGACTCCTGGATCCTATAATAAGAGCACATATCTGCAGCACTGACATTCTGGGACTTGTAGTTCTTTCCTGTTATACTCCTGGATCCTATAATAAGGGCACATATCTGCAGCACTGACATTCTGGGACTTGTAGTTCTTTCCTGTTATACTCTTGCATCCTATAATAGGAGCACATATCTGCAGCACTGACATTCTGAGACTTGTAGTTCTTTCCTGTTATACTCTTGTATCCTATAATAAGGGCACATATCTGCAGCACTGACATTCTGGGACTTGTAGTTCTTTTCTGTTATACTCCTGGCTGCAGTGACTCCTGTATCCTATAATAAGGGCACATATCTGCAGCACTGACATTCTGGGACTTGTAGTTCTTTCCTGTTATACTCTTGTATCCTATAATAAGGGCACATATCTGCAGCACTGACATTCTGGGACTTGTAGTTCTTTCCTGTTATACTCCTGTATCCTATAATAAGAGCACATATCTGCAGCACTGACATTCTGGGACTTGTAGTTCTTTCTTGTTATACTCCTGTATCCTATAATAAGAGCACATATCTGCAGCACTGACATTCTGGGACTTGTAGTTCTTTTCTGTTATACTCCTGGCTGCAGTGACTCCTGGATCCTATAATAAGGGCACATATCTGCAGCACTGACATTCTGGGACTTGTAGTTCTTTTCTGTTATACTCCTGGCTGCAGTGACTCCTGGATCCTATAATAAGGGCACATATCTGCAGCACTGACATTCTGGGACTTGTAGTTCTTTCCTGCTATACTCCTGTATCCTATAATAAGAGCACATATCTGCAGCACTGACATTCTGGGACTTGTAGTTCTTTCCTGTTATACTCTTGTATCCTATAATAAGGGCACATATCTGCAGCATTGACATTCTGGGACTTGTAGTTCTTTTCTGTTATACTCCTGGATCCTATAATAAGGGCACATATCTGCAGCATTGACATTCTGGGACTTGTAGTTCTTTTCTGTTATACTCCTGTATCCTATAATAAGGGCACATATCTGCAGCACTGACATTCTGGGACTTGTAGTTCTTTTCCGTTATACTCCTGGCTGCAGTGACTCCTGTATCCTATAATAAGGGCACATATCTGCAGCACTGACATTCTGGGACTTGTAGTTCTTTCCTGTTATACTCTTGTATCCTATAATAAGGGCACATATCTGCAGCACTGACATTCTGGGACTTGTAGTTCTTTCCTGCTATACTCCTGTATCCTATAATAAGAGCACATATCTGCAGCACTGACATTCTGGGACTTGTAGTTCTTTCCTGTTATACTCCTGGCGCAGTGACTCCTGGATCCTATAATAAGGGCACATATCTGCAGCACTGACATTCTGGGACTTGTAGTTCTTTCCTGTTATACTCCTGTATCCTATAATAAGGGCACATATCTGCAGCACTGACATTCTGGGACTTGTAGTTCTTTTCTGTTATACTCCTGGCCGCAGTGACTCCTGGATCCTATAATAAGGGCACATATCTGCAGCACTGACATTCTGGGACTTGTAGTTCTTTCCTGTTATACTCTTGTATCCTATAATAAGGGCACATATCTGCAGCACTGACATTCTGGGACTTGTAGTTCTTTCCTGTTATACTCTTGTATCCTATAATAAGGGCACATATCTGCAGCATTGACATTCTGGGACTTGTAGTTCTTTTCTGTTATACTCCTGGATCCTATAATAAGGGCACATATCTGCAGCACTGACATTCTGGGACTTGTAGTTCTTTCCTGTAATACTCCTGGTATCCTATAATAAGGGCACATATCTGCAGCATTGACATTCTGGGACTTGTAGTTCTTTCCTGTTATACTGTCCTGGCCGCAGTGACTCCTGGATCCTATAATAAGGGCACATATCTGCAGCACTGACATTCTGGGACTTGTAGTTCTTTTCTGTTATACTCCTGGCTGCAGTGACTCCTGTATCCTATAATAAGGGCACATATCTGCAGCATTGACATTCTGGGACTTGTAGTTCTTTCCTGTTATACTCTTGTATCCTATAATAAGGGCACATATCTGCAGCATTGACATTCTGGGACTTGTAGTTCTTTCCTGTTATACTCTTGTATCCTATAATAAGGGCACATATCTGCAGCACTGACATTCTGGGACTTGTAGTTCTTTCCTGTTATACTCTTGTATCCTATAATAAGGGCACATATCTGCAGCATTGACATTCTGGGACTTGTATTTCCTTTCTGTTATACTCCTGGATCCTATAATAAGGGCACATATCTGCAGCACTGACATTCTGGGACTTGTAGTTCTTTTCTGTTATACTCCTGGCTGCAGTGACTCCTGGATCCTATAATAAGGGCACATATCTGCAGCACTGACATTCTGAGACTTGTAGTTCTTTCCTGTTATACTCCTGGATCCTATAATAAGAGCACATATCTGCAGCATTGACATTCTGGGACTTGTAGTTCTTTTCTGTTATACTCCTGGATCCTATAATAAGGGCACATATCTGCAGCACTGACATTCTGGGACTTGTAGTTCTTTTCTGTTATACTCCTGGCCGCAGTGACTCCTGGATCCTATAATAAGGGCACATATCTGCAGCACTGACATTCTGGGACTTGTAGTTCTTTTCTGTTATACTCCTGGCCACAGTGACTCCTGTATCCTATAATAAGGGCACATATCTGCAGCACTGACATTCTGGGACTTGTAGTTCTTTCCTGTTATACTCCTGTATCCTATAATAAGGGCACATATCTGCAGCACTGACATTCTGGGACTTGTAGTTCTTTCCTGCTATACTCCTGTATCCTATAATAAGAGCACATATCTGCAGCACTGACATTCTGGGACTTGTAGTTCTTTCCTGTTATACTCCTGGCCACAGTGACTCCTGTATCCTATAATAAGGGCACATATCTGCAGCACTGACATTCTGAGACTTGTAGTTCTTTCCTGTTATACTCCTGGATCCTATAATAAGAGCACATATCTGCAGCACTGACATTCTGGGACTTGTAGTTCTTTCCTGTTATACTGTCCTGGCCGCAGTGACTCCTGTATCCTATAATAAGGGCACATATCTGCAGCACTGACATTCTGAGACTTGTAGTTCTTTCCTGTTATACTCCTGTATCCTATAATAAGAGCACATATCTGCAGCACTGACATTCTGAGACTTGTAGTTCTTTCCTGTTATACTCCTGTATCCTATAATAAGGGCACATATCTGCAGCACTGACATTCTGGAACTTGTAGTTCTTTTCTGTTATACTCCTGGCCACAGTGACTCCTGGATCCTATAATAAGGGCACATATCTGCAGCACTGACATTCTGGGACTTGTAGTTCTTTCCTGCTATACTCCTGTATCCTATAATAAGAGCACATATCTGCAGCACTGACATTCTGGGACTTGTAGTTCTTTCCTGTTATACTGTCCTGGCCGCAGTGACTCCTGTATCCTATAATAAGGGCACATATCTGCAGCACTGACATTCTGGGACTTGTAGTTCTTTCCTGTTATACTCCTGGATCCTATAATAAGAGCACATATCTGCAGCACTGACATTCTGGGACTTGTAGTTCTTTCCTGTAACAGCATAAGAACACAGTTCCAGCAAGAGGCACTAAAAGCAACTATAGTTGAAATGCACCAACCTGTAAGGCAGGGGCGTAGCTAACGGCTCATGGGCCCTGGTGCAAGAGTTCGGCTTGGGCCCCCCTTCCCTCAGTGCTTGGTGTGTCTTCCTATGCGGCAAAAGGGTCTTTGGGCCCCCTTAGGCTCCTGGGCCCGGTAGCAACTGCTACCTCTGCACCCCCTATAGCTACGCCCATGCTGTAAGGTAAGTAAAGGGTGGTCTCAGCCGTACTGCCAGCACATGGTGCCACCACCCTTCACAGGCTCTGTGTGTTCCTATTATGCCCTTCAGGGGAACTAGTAGGTCCTGCCAGGCACCATGCATGCCACTGGATTTACCAACGCCACACTGCAATGACTGGGCGGTATCCAGGACTTGTCATGAACCACTGTTGCCAGGAGGACTGAGGTTTATTTAGTCCCTTTTTCTATTATTCTGTCACAGGTCCCATATGTCCCCCGATCCTCGCTAGGGGGAGCCAATGCACTGCGGGGAGCATGCGCTTCTGGATTATAGCTTTCCAGATGCCGTGGTCACATTTAACTACAGCATCTGAGGAGTTAAATGTGTGCGATCAACATTATCGTTAATCGCATTCATTAGTCCCAGGTGCCCACTGTTTAGCACAGCAGGCACCTGGCAGCTATGGCGCCCACTGTGCATGCGAGCGGGTGCCATTTTTAAATACCCCAAAAATTTATGTGAGGTGGTCAGGAACGGGTTAATGAAATAGTGTGCTCCTTCAGGACTTGCCCGCTTGTATAGATCTTTTGATGACAGCTACACAACCACCTATAGATAACACACAACCACCTATAGGTAACACACTACACACACACACACCTATAGGACACACACACACACACCTATAGGTCACACACACACACCTATAGGTCACACACACACACAACCACCTATAGGTAACACACACACATACACAACCACCTCTAGGTAACACACACACAACCACCTCTAGGTAACACACACACATACACAACCACCTCTAGGTAACACACACACACAACCACCTATAGGTAACACACACACATACACAACCACCTATAGGTAACACACACATACACAACCACCTATAGGTAACACACACACATACACAACCACCTATAGGTAACACACGTACAAAAACACGTATAGGTAAGGCTACTTTCACACTAGCGTTTTTATTTTCCGGTATTGAAATCCGCTATAGGTTGTCAATGAGGGCAAAACATAACTGAACAGAATGCTCCAAAATTCATTCCGTTCCGTTTAGTTGTCTTTCCCATACCGGAGAGAAAACTGCAACATGTAGTTTTCTTTCCGTCCTGGGATGCGGAGCAAGACCCCCAATGTAGGTCAATGGGGATGGATCAGTTTTCTCTGACAATAGAAAATGGATCCGTCCCCCATTGACTTTCAATTGAGAATCATGACGGATCCGCCTTGGCCATGTTAAAGATACTACAATCAGATCGGTTCAGATGCAGATGTTGTATTATCAGTAACGGAGGAGTTTTTGCTGAACCCTGCCGGATCCAGCAATCACGCTAGTGTGAAAGTAGCCCAAAACACATCTACACAACCACCTATGGGTAGGAATCTTCTACATTAAATTTCAGTTGCTGCTCACAAACCAATTCTGCAAGAATTCATCTCAATACATTCTCCTTTACCAAAACCCATACACTTCCATATGGAACTGCTGTAAGCTACCCTGTACAGACACAGTGTCTCCCTTCTGCCAGTACTGTATTCAGTGACTTCACCGTTTTCTTCTAGGGGACTTATGTTTAGAAGCAGTTTTATCAGAATCACGATCTCAGCTAGCTCTGACACGCCCCCAATTCCTCTTAGCCGTCTTCCATGTCTGTTAGGGTTCATGCACACGACTGTATGTATTTTCCGTTAACATTCCGTATACGGAGCCACTCATTTCAATGGATCTGCAAAAAAAAAGGAAGGTACTCCGTATGCCTTCTGTTTTTCCGTTCAAAGATAAAACGTGTCCTATTATTGTCCGCATAACGGACAAGAATAGTACTGATCTATCAGGGGTCACCAGCTGTTCCGTTCTGCAAAAAAAAAAAAAAATAATGCACACGGAAGTCATCCGTAATTTTTTGCGGACGGCAAAATACTGAAAAAGGCATAGGGTTATGTGCATGAGCCCTTACTAGGGACAGATATTGCCCGACAGACTGCAATTTAGGTGGAAGTGAGACCCCCTAGTGGCCATGACTTCAGGTGGACGCAGGCAGATTTTTTAAATGAACTGATTTAGAAATTTGCTAGTTACACCATTCTATTAAATGAAATTGCGTGAAAGAGCAGTGACTCTTTAAATAATACTTTTGTGTTGTAAGGGTATTTTTAATTACTGATAGTTTCCGACCTTTTTAATATTCTGAATAATGATATTCCTTATAATGTAGTGGGTTAGGAAGTTAGAAAATATACACATTCCCCATTGTGCTGACAAGGCCACATTCCTGAATGGTTATCTCAGAGACAAGCGTCCTGAATACTGGAGAAGGGGCTGAGGGCAATTAGGCTACATGCACACGACAGGCTTGAAACAGTTTCTTAAAGTACCTGTACAAGTGCCCTGGTTTCCAAGCAACCATCTGCAAAAAAAAAACAAAAAAAAAAACGGATGGCTTCCATTGGTCATCCGCATTTTTTGCGGACCCATTGACTTTTATGGGTCCGCAAACTGTTTTTTGCGGACAAGAATAGGACATGTCATTTTTTTGCGGATGTGGACAGGCAACGAAAGAGGCATCCGCATTTTTTACGGATCCAAAGAAATGAATGGGAAACCATCGGATCCACAAAAAAAAAAAAAAATACGGAACGGAGGCCGAAAAAAAAACCCTGCCATGTGCATGTAGGCTTAATTGGCACTCCATTGAGGATTTTCATCCAGGTAGGACGAGTTGATTGAACGGATATTCTTATCTACGCCATGGCGACTGGAGTCCTACCCCATATTGTATGTGTAAGCCAGTGATGATTATTTACTTTTACTACTGTGTATGAGATTTGTTTGTTTTACCCTATAATTAACCACTTGGCGTCAGCGCGGCGGCTCTCTCAGGTCTCACTGCCGCCTATCGGCGTCATCTCGTGAGACCCGAGATTTCACATGAACGCGCGCGCGGCGTGCGTTCATGTGATCGGAGCCGGGACAACTGAAACTACAGCCTGCCAGCGCTGATCATGCGCTGGCAGGCTGTAGATGCGGAAAAAACAGCATTTAAATCGCATATCAGACGCTGTTTTGTAAACAGCGTCTGATATGCCTGCTGTCTGCTCGTCTGGTGGTCCCTTTGTTTGGGACCACCAGAGGAGACAAAGGTAAAGTGCACCAATCACTACACACACACCCCCCCCCACCCCCCATCACTGATTAACCCCTGATCACCCATGTCACCCCCTGATCACCAATGTCACCCCCTGATCACCCCCCTGTCACTAATCACCCCCTACAGGCTCATTCAGGCGTCCGTATGTGTTTTGCGGATCCATGGATCTGCGGATCCATGGATCTACGGATCCGCAAAATACGGACACCGGCAATGTGCTTTCCGCATTTTGCAGATCCGCACAGAACTATATAGAAAATGCTTTTTCTTGTCCGCAATTGCGGACAAGAATAGGACATGTTCTATATTTCTGCGGAACGGAAGTGCAGACCCGGAAGCGCGGATCCGTAATTCCGGATCCGAGCGGGACAAAGTCTGTCCCCATAGAAATGAATGGGTCCGCAATTCCGTTCCGCAAACAGAATTGCGGACGTGTGAATGGGGCATAAGGGTCCCTTATCACTGCCAGTTAGTTAGCTACTTGTTAGGTAGCTAGCGCCCAGCCCACCGCACCGCAGTCACTGATTTTGGCAGAGATTTTTTTCATCCACATTGATCGATGCGAATGAAAAAATCTGCGCCGTTCATTTTTTTTTTCAGCCCAGAGGCTGAACGGAAAAAAATCTCATTACCCGTATGCTCAATATAAGGAGAATCGCAGAAACTCCTAATGCTGGCCATACGTGTAATGATTGCGGAGACCCTCAAATGCCAGGACAGTATAAATACCTCACATGTGACCCCATTTTAGAAAGAAGACACCCCAAGGTATTCCGTGAGGGGTATTGTGAGTTCATGCAAAATTTTATTTTTTGTCACAAGTTAGTGGAATATGAGACTTTGTAAAAAAATATATATATATCAATTTCCGCTAACTTGTGCCAAATTTTTTTTTCTGTGAACTCGCCATGCCCCTCACGGAATACCTTGGGGTGTCTTCTTTCCACAATGGGGTCACATGTGGGTATTTATACTGTCCTGGCATTTTAAGGGTCCTAAAGCGTGAGAATCCAAATGCGTAAAAATGGCCTGTGAAATCCTAAAGGTACTCATTGGTTTTAGGGCCCCTTTGCGCATCTTGGCTGCAAAAAGTGTCACACACGTGGTATCGCCGTACTCAGGAGAAGTAGGGCAATGTGTTTTAGGGTGTATTTTTACATATACCCATACTTTGTGTGAGAAATATCGCTGTAAACGACAACTTTTAATTTTTTAATACAAAGTTGTCAATTTACAGAGATATTACTCTCACCCAACATGGGTATATGTAAAAATACACCCCAAAACACATTGCCCTACTTCTCCTGAGTACGGAGATACCACATGAGTGACACTTTTGCAGCTAAGATGCGTAAAGGGCCCAAATTCCAACGAGTACCTTTAGGTTTTACATGGCTGCTCACAATTAGCCCCGCCCAAAATGCCAGAGCAGTAAACACACCCCACAAATGACCCCATTTCGGAAAGTAGACACCCCAAGGTATTCACTGAGGCGCATAGTGAGTCCGTCTGAGATTTTTTTTTTTTTTGCCAGAAGTTAGCAGAAATGGAAACTTTATTATTTTTTTTTTTTTCCTCAGAAAGTGTCATTTTCCGCTAACTTGTGAAAAAAAATGAAATGATACATGAACTCACCATCCCCCTCCGTGAATACTTTGGGGTGTCTTCTTTCTAAAATGGTGTCATTTGGGGGTTATTTATACTATCCTGACATTCTAGCACCTGAAGAAACATGACAGGCGCTCAGAAAGTCAGAGCTGCTTCAAAATGCAGAAATTTACTTTTTTGCACCATAGTTTGTAAACGCTATAACTTTTACCCAAACCAATAAATATACACTTATTAGATTTTTTTTATCAAAGACATGTAGAACAACAAATTTTGTGAAAAATTTATATAGAAATGTAGTTTTTTTTGAAAAATTTTACAACAGAAAGTGAAAAATGTCATTTTTTTGCAAAAATGTCATTACATTTTTAATAGCAAAAAAAGTAAAAATGTCAGCAGCAATGAAATACCACCAAATGAAAGCTCTATTAGTGAGAAGAAAAGGAGGTAAAATTCATTTGGGTGGTAAGTTGTATGACCGAGCAATAAACGGTGAAAGTAGTGTAGTGCGGATTTGTAAAAAAGGGCCTGGTCACTAGGGGGGTGTAAACCTGTGGTCTTCAAGTGGTTAATCACACTTAGTAAATATATTTATTCACTTAGTCTGCGTAAGCTTATTTATTGTCAAATCTTTTGAATTCACGTTAAAACAGCTTTACACTCAGAATACATACTAAACCGAGCACATTGCTCATTGCTAATAGAGGCTTGATAAAAACCTGAGGGTCAAAAAGTCGCTATGTATGCTGCCTAACTACTAAATAAAACACCATTGACTGAATTGAATGAGTGCTGCAGATTTCTCTACATTGCTATTTCTACTGGGATCCCAAGCCAGGACCCCTCACCACGTGCACCGCATTGCCCTGGATGCATAACCAGGTGACTTGAACATTGAATATGGATTTATCCCACTAAGGGGCTTGGAGTGCTGCTAATCTTTCTTCTGTAGCAGATCTAATAGAGACACATTAGAGTTGCAGTCACTGTATCAAGGTCAATGTCTATTTGCCAGTGTAGTCACTTCTCTAAGGTCAAACCTAAAATATGACAAAAGTGATATAGTGATGTCACTTATGTATTATGATGTCAGTGTGATCACAAGACACAACCCATTACTCAGAATGTACACATTTATTTAGTAAGAACAAACAATACGGATTAAAAGGTCTCTGGATTACAAATTACCAATTGTATCACATAAATAATATTTACATCTGTACACTATTTTCCAGGGGAAAAAAATAAATCTTTCAAAAGATGAAGGTCAATGACAATCAACATCCTACAACCAATTGTCTCACAGGATTATCTTCAATTTGGAAGAAGTTTCTAAAACGTAACTGAATGGCATTATGCAATAAACTGGCAGCATATGTCAGATTAAAAAGCAGGCAAGCTATGGAAAGCCTAGCGGATATCCTCTTGTAAACTGTACTTAGAGTGATTCCGGACCACCACTGATTTCCCCAATCAAGAAGGCTCCATGCCTGTCTATGGCAGATCAATCGGAGCTTCCTGTGTTTTCTGCTTATAAATAGGATCAATATATTTACATTTTGGGCTCATTCAGACGGTCGTATGCTGTCCGCAAAAGTGCGGATCCTTTTTTGGCGGACAGTTCAGCATGTCCGCAAAAAAACGGATTGCATTCCGTTTTTTTGCCAATAGGGCCATGTCCTCATTTTCACTGACAAGTATAGGACATGTTTCTTTTTTTTTGCTGAGCCATGCAATGGAAGAAAAGGGCCCCTTAGAAGTGAATAAGAAGGCATTTAAGCTTCAAAAAAAACGGATCCGCATTTTTGCAGACAGCATACGGCCGTCTGAATAAGCCTTTTATCAGATGCTCTATCAACTGAAAAAAGGCTCTTTAGCTGTCCAGTTACTTCAGGAATGGCCACCGGTACAATACCAGTAGAGGGGAGTTCGAGAATTTCTTAAGGTAAATTCATCCTAGGCAAAACGAATCCACAGTGAATCATAGTAGCAGCGAAAGTAGAGGAGATTTACCAAATCTTATCCACCTGCTGCAAAACAAATCTGCACAGAAATTGTCCTGTAGTGCAGATTTGAAATCCTCTCAGCAGATTTTCACAATCTGAAACGCGTAGGGCGAAATCCACAGCAAATTCACGTTTTCAATGTATTTAAAAATAAAAAAATAACTTTAAACATGTTATACATATATATAGTTTTTAAAAGCGTTAAACTAGTAGCTGTTTATGTATGAATTTCACAGTTCTCTTCAAATACCAGAGCCCCGCGGGTACCTCTGACATCATCTCCATGAGTCTGCTGTTCCTGAAATGTAAAGCAAAGCTTCTGTTAGCATCAACGTAAATGAGATCAAACACTTGAGCCATCCAACGCCCTCATTAAATTTTAACCAAGAATACACATGACTGCGCAGCAGAGGTCGCAATAACCCCTGCACAAGCGTCAGACACCTGTACAGGCAATTTTACCCTGAAAAAAGTATTGTGCTTATCTCTTCACATGAGACTTTCCATGATCTAGAGTGCTGCGTCAGTGCAGTCCGTGTAGTATGATCAGTCCTTCCTGCCCGCGCTATTAATCCTGTCATCAGGAATTAACCAGGCCTCACAGGGTGCACTCATACAGCGCTCCGGATCACTTCAGGAGCCAGACACTGGTTGAAGCCAGGTTCATGCTGTAATGGCTGGGGATTGGAGATCACTGGTCTAGGGAATCAAGCAGCTGGCATCAGTTATGGGCAAAGTGCGGCTCTCCAGCTGTTGCAGAACTACAACTCCCAGCATGCAAAGAATGTTTACAGCTATCAGCCTACTGCAGGGCATGGTGGGAGTTGTAGTTTTGCAACAGCTGGAGAGCCGCACTTTGCCCATCACTGCCCTAGACCCGTGGTGGCTAACCTCTGGCACTCCAGCTGTTGTGAAACTACAACTGTCAGCATGCATTTTTGCTCTTCATTTCTAAGAACGCTCATAAAAATAAATGGGGCATGCTGGGAGTTGTAATTTCAGAACAGCTGGAGTACCGGAGGTTAGCCACCATAGCCCTAGACGCTGCAGTCAACAGAAAACCACAACACATAAGCAGTTACAGGGACAGGGGATCCCTCTGCCACAATCGACCATGGCAGCTGAGGACCTAACAAAGGCTCTAGGCCTGCCATGACTACGTTTGTTTATTACACTGTGCAGCACAGGCTATAAAGCATTGGTATACAAGGTATACCAGTGCATTATAAAAGCCCAAGTGAGAGTAAAAATAAAGGTTACGTTTATTTAAAAAAATAAAAAATACACACCGTGCTTCGCAGAACCCATATAAAAAGATGACAGGATATAAACAATGTAAAAAAATAAATAAAAATCATCCAAAAATACAAAATAGTTTTTTTTTCCCTATTCACCTAACCCCAAAAATAATTAATGTTAATGAGTAAGTCCCCTGTACACAAAAAAATGGTACCAAGAAAGAAAACAAACACTTCTCGCCCAACACACTGAAAACTATACATTTTGGCATCGCCATAATCATACTGACCCACAGAATAACATGCCGCAGTCAACGTTGTAAATTTTAAGTGCAAAAAAATAAATAAAAACTATGGCGGGACTCCCCCCCCCCCCCCCCCCCATTACCACCTCGAAAAGGTAGAAAAAGTTAGTAAGTTATATGTACCCCAAAATGGTGTCACTAAAAATACAGCTCATCTCGCAAAAGAACGAGCCCTCATACAGCTACAGAAAAATAACCTGTAACGTCATGAAGGAGCGCCCGGAGGCCGCAGCGCAGGTAAGTACAATGCTGTAGAGTACTTACCATGGCAGCCAGGACTTCAGTAGCGTCCTGGCTGCCATGTTAACCGATCGGAGCCCCAGCTTAAACTGGGGCCCGGATCTGAACTGCTGCTGCGCATGCGCAGAGCTAAACGTCGGATCCGGCAATGTGCCGAAACGACGTTTATCTTAATTCCGGATCCGGTTTAATGCACTTCAATGGGCATTAATTCCGGATCCGGCGTTATGGCATGTCTTCCGGATTTTTGGACGGAGACAAATCTGCAGCATGCTGCGGTTTTGTCAACGCCCAAAAAACGTTCACATACTGAACAGAAGACATCCTGATGCATCCTGAACGGATTTCTCTCCATTCAGAATGCATTAGGATAATCCTGATCAGTTTCTTTCCGGCGTAGAGACCCGATGACGGAAAAGAAAAAAACGCTGATGTGAAAGGGGCCTAGGAGGAGTATTTTTCTTCTTCCAGAAAAAACGTAGTGCAACCTCTGCTGCTCAGCTGTGGATTAGTTCTCAGAGACAAATGTTATCAGACACCCCAAAAAATACAAGTACGAGTTAATGACGCCTATACTTACGTAATTCCTCCAATATGATTATTGACTGTAAAGGTCAGAGGGGTAGTTGGGTAGCTGTCTGAAAGATGTATTATCAGCTCAAACTTTACAAGAGCTGCCAAGCTTGAAAACAGCAGCTTTACTCTAGGAGAGAGAAAAAACAACACATATGGGGAGACGTGCCAATCTTAAATATACAATAGAGTAAAATACACCAAAATAAAAAGGCGTAGGTCACATTTTGCTGTCCCTAAAAGCTAAAAAAGAACGTCTGTTATGAGCAGACTTGTTCAAAAATGATCCCTATTTCCTTAAAGGGATTTTACCAATCTCAGACAATGGGGGCATATCGCTAGGATAGTCCCCCATTGTCTAATAGGTGCAGGTCCCACCGCTGGGACCTACACTAAGAACTGAAAGTGGAGGAGAGCGAACGGCGCATGCGCAGCCACCCTGAATTCATTTCTATGGGGCTGCGGAAAACAGCCGAGCGCTGGCTTTGCCATTTCCGTCGGCCCCATAGAAATGAATGGAAGCAGTGGCCGAGCAAGCGCGGGGCGCTCCTACGGAGAGAGAAACCTGGTATCCTCTGGCCACCACCTTTTCCGCCCCGTTCTTGATATAGGTGCGAGTCCAATCGGTGGGACAATGGGGGCATATCCTAAGACCTTTGACCACTCCTAAGGAATCCAAGATAAGCAAAAGTTCTTAGAAAGTTAATGAAGTGTATTGTTCCTTTCCGTTCTTTGCTCCCAGCACTGCTAGCAGATGCACAGAAATGAAACTTTGCAGAAGTGTTACACTCACTCTTGATCCTGTACTTGGGCTTTCACAATGTTATAATTTGCCCCCCATTTTATTAAGTATTCCAGCTCTTCTCCAAGTAGTTTACATCGGCTCACCACCAGGGACAAATCAGTAAGAAGCTGTAAATTAAAAGAGTATGAAAAACATTTCAGTGAAGAGTAACCTTGTCAGTATTCTACAGGACATGAAGGGTTAAAGGGGTTTTCTGAGCCTTATATATGGATGACCAGTATCTGATCGGTGGGGGTCTGACATCTCAGACCCCCAACTTTCAGCTGCTTAAGAAGTAACCGGCGCTAACCGTAGCGCCAAAGCCTTCTCCAGCTTTTCCTAGGCCAATGATGGCACGTTCATCAGTCACATGGCCCAGGCGCAGCTAATCCCCATAAAAGTGAATGGGGCTGAGTGCGATACCAAGTACATTCACTATACAATATACAGTGCTGTGCTTGGTGAGCATGGAGAAGGCCGCGGCGCACACAGGAACACTGGTGTCTTCTCAAACAGTTGATCATCGGCGGCCCTGGGTGTCGGACGCCCACCTCAGGATAGGTCATCAGTATAAAAGTCTCAGAAAACCCTTTTAACAGCCACGGATCATGGGAATCTGCACTTCATGCGTTCCATTACTCAACATTAAACCAAAAATCAGCAGACACAAGATCAGATAGGTATGGCGTAGGTTACCTGAGGTAGGTTATTCTGTGTTTTATAGGTCTCGTGAAAGGCCCCCTTCTTTTCAACATGCTGTAAAATTAGTCTGTGGACTAGACTGGATGATGGAGGTGCAACTGTGTCTAAAACAAGAGGTAATAAAAAAATCCATGTAAGTTTATATACCAGCATCCTGGGAAGCAGACAGAGGGGGGCTCACAATCAGCAGCTACGGCATTTGGAAAGGACTAACAGCAAGAGTTAATTTGAGAAAATATGGTTAAAAAATATTGTACAGTTTTCAAGCGAGCACCTGGATCTGAATACTTTTGTGCTCGTAATTAAAAATTTAGCATAGCCACTGAGTTATTCAATAAAATATACCTGTCGAAATTTTGATTCGGTATCGATACCATAAAAAAGTATTGCGATACTCGATACCACGCAAAAAAAAAACGCTAAAAAAAAAAAAAAAAGCTGCGTGCATTCCACATTTTATGGAACCGCCGGCTCATAATACAACAGTCCTATCCTATTTTTTGGGGAGACAAGGCGACTAAAAGAAAATGGCAAATCGTGCATTTTTTCTTTTTTTTTACGGCGTTCACTGCATAAAAGAGGATTTTTTAATAGTTTGGACTTTTGAGACGCGGCGATATGTAATATTTTATTTATTTATTGTTTATATATTTTATATGTAAAATTTGGAAATGGGGTGATTCATACTTAATATTTTGGTGTACTTTTTTAAACTTTGTTTTTACGGTTTATTTATTAACTTAGGGGCTAGAACCTGGGATCATTTTCATCCTATTTACCCTGATACAGCTCTATTAGGGTGAACAGGATCTCACACTCTCCCTGCTGCCCTGTGCCCACAGCAGCAGGGAGCTGACTATGGCAGCCAGGACTTCAGTAGCGTCCTGGTTGCCACGGTAACCGATCGGAGCCCCAGGCTTACACTACCGGGGCTCCGATCAGAATAGAGGAGGTGAGGGGACCCTGTGGCTACTGCCACCAATTATCTTAATACTGAAGGGAGGGGAGGGAGGAAGGGGGGATGGGGGAGGGCGCACTGGCCACCAATAATGTCTTAATACTGGGCAGTGTGTTTCTTCTGCCTGAATTTATATATGAAACGTTACTACTCATTGGTGGCCAGTGCAACCGACTACCCCCCCACCCCTCATTGGCAGCGCGGCACAGGGGGAGAGACACTGCCTCCTTCTCCCTGTGCTGCCGAGGAGAACATGGCAGCGCAGCCACGCCCTCCTATACTGGGCTGTGCAGTAGCGCAGCCCAGTATCGATAAAATACTTATCCTGGTATCGAGCTCGATACCAGAGAAAAGTATCAAATGGGTATCGAAACTTCAATACCCGAAACAACCCTAATCTGTATAGCGCCTCCTGTTTTTTTTTTCTTATTTCTTCATCCTGCTCACTGAAAAGGCCTCACATGCTCAGTTTCATCCTTCAACTCCCCCCTGAGCTGTGATAGGGAGAGCCAAGACACGCCCCCCGAGCTGCAGCAGAAGAGACACTCCCCTGAGCTGCCAGCTTGATATAAATCTATCAGAGCAATGAATGGTTCTAGCTTTGTTAGAAATAGGTCATCATGTACTGTATGGTGTCTGATTTTCATTTTTTACAAACATGCAGCTATGGATTTTTACTAATTCATCAAGAATATATATATTCAAAATTAAGTCAAGCTGCTTAGCAGTTTTCAGAAGCAATGAATCGCATTTCAGGACAGGCTTCCCTGCTGTGGAAATCCAAGGAGAGACTCACCGTTCAGCTGAGACTCCATTGTCACACTAGAAATTCTTCTGCAAGGTTGGTTATGAAAGCTTTCGCCATCTGAATGAAATACAACATGTGTCAGAGAAAGACCGTGTCAAAGATTATTATATACGCAAATTTCTCAGAGGGCAAGATAAGGTGCAGGCGGGCTTCATAATCGGATTTTTCTGTTGGCGACAATGACAGATGCATTACTGACCATCTACAAGTGTGTCCAATGTCTCAATGTCGACAGACACCATATGCATCTGCTGCCCTATAGCGATGGAGGCATGGGTGGGGGTGTTTAGATCATTAATAAATCATCAACCTTCTCACTGTGTATGAAGCCGTGGTACACTTAAAATGTGTGTTCAACGAGGCAAGAATGGACCTTTCCCGCAAAGCGAGGGCATCACCTACCGATGTACTCTCCGAATGTGATGGAAAGCTCAAGAGAATCATACAGGAAAACAAAGGCGGCCTCTTCGTCTGTCCACTTCACCAGCTCCCATTCTGTAAAACTGAAACGGAAACAGGTATGCAGCTTATAAATTCCCATTTTTAAGGTTCGTTTTCTTCTTTTTTTTATTGAAATGGTTTTTATGCTTGACCTAGAAAGGCGTTTGTTACCTGGGTTCTTGTAAGTGTCGCTCGATAACCCGGGCTTCTTCTTGCAGACAGCCAAGCTGTTCCAGCACCTTTTCTTTCCTTTCTTTTAGCTCCAAACTTTCCCTTCAAAAGAGCAAATCATTTTGCGTGCAGTCCTGTACTTAGGAGAATCTTCAGCTTATAAACAGCAAAGGTTCCTACATATACCATACGTATCGATGGATATGGCCTGCGCCCCTCTTTAGTACCCCCTCACCACAAGAAAGGTCTCGGGCAGCACTGATGTCACCATGGGTTCTAAATTAGTTGTAACGTGCCCACATCATTTTGCCTATCATCAGGCATTTCACCTGTTTTTGGAGCAAAACCAAGCAGCCCAAATCTAACACCGAGACCTAAGGCCTATAATATGGGAACGTTGCTGAATCAAATGACAACCAAAGCAAGAAGTTAACCGAAAAGGAGTAAAAACAATACACGGACATCTACATCACAAAAAGCGTCCGAGTACCTCGAGCATGCCTCTACATACAGATACTGCTTATATACATTGGTGACTGACCTTTGCAGATTCGACCCAAAACCTCATGAACAACTCTGGTGCTACTGAGACCCGACAGAAGACAGAACCGTTGAGGCCCTGGTCATCTCATTTATGGCTAATGTCGGTGTAAGGCTGTATACCCAAAAAGCCAGACATGTACGACAGCCGTAGACAGTGCGTCGTCTTAGCATTCAGGCGCCCAGTTTACTGTTTGACACCTTTACATAGGCTTTATATTTCTCTAGTATGTCTACACCGGTGGTGAGGAACTAGCAGCTGACATGGCCACGTTCAGTCCTCCTTCCTCCAAAACCCAACTCAACAAATCTTAGTTTTGATAAGAGGGAAGGAGGACACGTGGCTAGTGTGACCCTGTATATAGGGAGGCAAGCGGCTGCACCATGGAGGACATGTATGTTCAGAGGCAATTTGACTGCACCCTACATGAGGAGCAAGTGTAGCCATGTATATAGCGGCAGATAGCTACGGCTGTATACGGTAGCCATGTATATAGTGGCAGATAGCTACGGCTGTATACGGTAGCTATGTATAAAGTGGCAGGTAGCTACGGCTGTATACGGTAGCCATGTATATAGTGGCAGGTAGCTACGGCTGTATATGGTAGCCATGTAAATAGTGGCAGGTAGCTACGGCTGTATATGGTAGCCATGTAAATAGTGGCAGGTAGCTACGGCTGTATACGGTAGCCATGTATATAGTGGCAGGTAGCTACGGCTGTATACGGTAGCTATGTATAAAGTGGCAGGTAGCTACGGCTGTATACGGTAGCCATGTATATAGCGGCAGATAGCTACGGCTGTATATGGTAGCCATGTAAATAGTGGCAGATAGCTACGGCTGTATACGGTAGCCATGTATATAGTGGCAGATAGCTACGGCTGTATACGGTAGCTATGTATAAAGTGGCAGGTAGCTACGGCTGTATACGGTAGCCATGTATATAGTGGCAGGTAGCTACGGCTGTATACGGTAGCCATGTATATAGCGGCAGATAGCTACGGCTGTATATGGTAGCCATGAATATAGTGGCAGGTAGCTACGGCTGTATACGGTAGCCATGTATATAGTGGCAGGTAGCTACGGCTGTATACGGTAGCTATGTATAAAGTGGCAGGTAGCTACGGCTGTATACGGTAGCTATGTATAAAGTGGCAGGTAGCTACGGCTGTATATGATAGCTATGTAGATAGTGGCAGGTAGCTACGGCTGTATACGGTAGCCATGTATATAGTGGCAGGTAGCTACGGCTGTATATGGTAGCCATGTATATAGCGGCAGATAGCTACGGCTGTATATGGTAGCCATGTATATAGCGGCAGATAGCTACGGCTGTATACGGTAGCCACGTATATAGTGGCAGGTAGCTACGGCTGTATATGGTAGCCATGTATATAGTGGCAGGTAGCTACGGCTGTATACGGTAGCTATGTAGATAGTGGCAGGTAGCTACGGCTGTATACGATAGCTATGTATATAGTGGCAGGTAGCTACGGCTGTATATGGTAGCCATGTATATAGCGGCAGATAGCTACGGCTGTATATGGTAGCCATGTATATAGCGGCAGATAGCTACGGCTGTATACGGTAGCCATGTATATAGTGGCAGATAGCTACGGCTGTATACGGTAGCCATGTATATAGTGGCAGGTAGCTACGGCTGTATACGGCAGCCATGTATATAGTGGCAGGTAGCTACGGCTGTATACGATAGCTATGTATAAAGTGGCAGGTAGCTACGGCTGTATACGATAGCTATGTATAAAGTGGCAGGTAGCTACGGCTGTATACGATAGCTATGTATAAAGTGGCAGGTAGCTACGGCTGTATACGGTAGCTATGTATATAGTGGCAGGTAGCTACGGCTGTATACGGTAGCTATGTATATAGTGGCAGGTAGCTACGGCTGTATATGGTAGCTATGTAGATAGTGGCAGGTAGCGACGACTGTATACGGTAGCTATGTATATAGTGGAAGGTAGCTATAGCTGTATATGGTGCTAAGGCCTTATTTGAAATCTGAAGATGACATTCTCCTCCAGTCCTCCAATTTATACATTACATACCATCCTCTATATACACTAGGTACCCCTCCTCCAGTCCTCCCTCTATATACACTATATACTCTCCTCCAGTCCTCCGATTATATACATTACATACATCCTCTATCTATATACACTAGGTACCCCTCCTCCAGTCCTCCTTCTATATACACTAGGTACCCCTCCCTCCTCCAGTCCTCCTATTATATACATTACATACCATCCTCTATCTATATACACTAGGTACCCCAGTCCTCCCTCTATATACTCTCCTCCACTCCTCCTATTATATACATTACATACCATCCTCTATATACACTAGGTACCCCTCCGCCAGTCCTCCCTCTATATACACTATATACTCTCCTCCACTCCTCCTATTATATACATTACATACCGTCCTCTATCTATATACACTAGGTACCCCAGTCCTTCCATTATATACATTACACACCATCCTCTATCTATATACACTAGGTACCCCAGTCCTCCCTTTTCTCCTCGGGCTTAACCCACGGCAGTCCTGCTCAGGGAACTTGTAGGGATATGATTCAGTAGTGCGGTCTCTCTCTTACCAGTAGCCCCCCCCCCCCCCCGCCACCCCAGACATTACAAGTCAGTGCCGGCTCCCACCCACTGATCTGTAGTGCTGTATCAGCGCAGCACGTGTGGCTCTCTGCCACCCCTGTATTAATAGTGCAGGCAGCAGGGACTTAAAAGACCCACAAAAGCTGCGCTGATTCTGCACTCCAGAAAAAAGGAAAAAATAAATAAATCAATGTCACTATATTTAGCAACATCAACATCATTGGGCTGAAAAAAGCAAATGAATGGAATTAATTTGATTATTCGTGCAGCCCTATAAGCACCTCAGTCATGTATATTAATACAAATGTGCTAGCCTTACCTGATAGAATGCTGCTCCTGTGACTTTAAGCGGTCAATCTCTGTTTATGGAGACAAAATGTCTTAGTAAGAACTATATCAGATAGGACGCGGTTATGTTCTCAGAAATAACAGTATTTCACTCTACCAAGGTTACGGTCCCCGTGGAGTGGAAGCTGGGCAGACACGGCCGCGATGCTGGCCGATAGCTGTAGCAAGTCAGTGCCTTTTTCAAAGTCATAGTTAAATAATCGTTGACTATGCATTAATGGCCAAAGCTGTGCAACGGATATCACATTACAGCAGACAGTTTTATAACCATGTCTTAGGTGTACGTCGGTGGGATTTTTGGCCACACTGTGGCAGCCTGGCCTCCTTTACATGGGACAGTACCATTATCATGAAGACAAGCGACATAATGATCAGCACTTACACCTATCAAGGTACGTCCACACGCATCGGAAATTATGCTGATTTTCTATCTGGATGGAAACCCACCGCCTATTACATTAGCAGCAAAGTGGATGAGAATTTAAAAGCTATGGACATCTCTACTCTTTTTTTTTTTTTTGCTAAAAATCATTATATTTTTTCAGCAGTTTTCTCTGTACAGCTCTGAAATCCTGACAGCTCATAAACACTCATTTAAGCCATGTTCTTATCAAACTGATAATTTAGCCATAAAGAGTGTTTATGAGCTGTCAGGAGTTCAGAGATAAAGGCTACACATGGGACCATGAAAGCCGCTTCCTGATGGGTCTCTGTGTAAAAAGAAAGTACCAGTCTGCAAATCGACAGACGCTGGGAGCTGTACAGAGGAAACTGCTGAAAATTTTAAGAGCTCTCCGAGATATACGGTCCGTGAGCCGGCGATATGACCTGGGAGCGGCATTGATTGTGCGCACAGGATTACAATGATGCTGTGGACGTCGGGCCGCCCGCAGGACTATTGTCCTGCACTCATATGATTTTAATCTATGATGCTGTGTGCTCCCGTGCAGACTATCAATGCTGCTCCGGGACATATGGCCTGCTCAAGGAGCGTATGTCTCGGAGTGCATACTGTTGTGTGCAAGGGCCCCAAAGGCGGCCTTGAATACATCTCAGGCACACATGGCGGGAAAATACCAGCACATTTTGATTTTTAAATCTGCAGCATGTCAACTCTTTCTGCAGATTTTCACAATGCATAGGTTGTAATGTGCAAGAAAAGCTGCACGCAGAACGTGTTTAACCCATGATGGATTTATTACCTTCCTGTGTGGGCGCACCCATGATGTCCTGGAACATGATACACACTCACCTGCCTGTAGTTGCGCGCAACCTTGCAGACTTTCGTTTCTACATTCATCATTCAATATGGCGGTTTCTTGCAAGAGGGAAACCAAGTAAAATATGTTAATTGCAATTGCTGGTAACTTATCTGGTAATAAAAAAAAATACTGCAAAAGAGAAATATGACAGCAATGTGTGAATAAGCCACTATAAACACGAGTTTCATTGCATTTCATACAAATATTATCCAGGTAAAATAACTGAGTACATATACAGGAAAGTTGATGTTAAAGGGGTTGTGTCACCGCAGGATATGCCCCCAACGTCTGCGTGTCCCACCTCTGGGAACTGCACCCCTGCATCTCTACAATGGAAAGATGAGAGATGCGCAGACACACTCCATTTATTTCTATGGGAGTATTGAAAACAGCCGATCAGCGAGCTTGGCCATTTTCAGCAGTCCCATTAAAATGAACGCCACCACTCCATCCACTTCTATGGCAGGGTTAGACAAATCCCAGGCGCCAGATCGCCATGGCGATCAGAAATTTGGACCTGGCGCTTGAGTATTTGTCAGCCCGTTTTCAAATGTGCCCGGGCGACGGGTGCGGAGCCTAGGAAAGCTGGGTGGCAGCATCACTAGGCTCTCTAAGGCTACTGAATGCCAACACTATGGTACTACTGCTGTGACTACGGGGAGCAGTGGGGTGACCCCCTGTGCAGTGACTACTGGGGAGCAGTGGGGTGACCCCCTGTGCAGTGACTACTGGGGAGCAGTGGGGTCACCCCTGTGCAGTGACTACTGGGGAGCAGTGGGGTCACCCCTGTGCAGTGACTACTGGGGAGCAGTGGGGTCACCCCTGTGCAGTGACTACTGGGGAGCAGTGGGGTCACCCCTGTGCAGTGACTACTGGGGAGCAGTGGTCACCCCGGCAGTGACTACTGGGGAGCAGTGGGGTCACCCCTGTGCAGTGACTACCGGGGAGCAGTGGAGTCACCCCTGTGCAGTGACTACTGGGGGGTGGCGGTGTAGTGAAAACTGCCCACTAACTACATGGGAGCACTATGGAGAAGAGGGCAAGGAGCACTATGGGGGGCATCTACTGGGGGCCTATGTACTGGCATGCATTATTGGGGGGGGCTCTATGGAGAAGGAGGGGGCACCATGGGGGAATCTACTGGG
Source organism: Bufotes viridis (assembly GCA_033119425.1). NCBI lineage: Eukaryota > Metazoa > Chordata > Amphibia > Anura > Bufonidae > Bufotes > Bufotes viridis. The sequence goes on along the minus strand of CM065599.1, from coordinate 50,573,490 downwards.
AGCTTTACGACGCAGCTCCGCCTGGCTCCTAACTTTTTTAGCTGGCTTCTAGATTCCAAGGAAATTTGTCAGTCCCTGTTCTATGGGGTTAGCAATTTTTGTCGCTCCCATAGGAATGAATGGAGGGTGGTCTGCTCTCCTTCACTTTGCTGGCTGCATTCTAAAGATAGGTGGGACCTGCATCAATCAGACATTGGGGTCATATCCTAGCGATATGCCCCCAAGGTCTGAGTTGAGACAACCCCTTTAACAGCATATACATGTGCAAGAAAGATCTGTTATACCCAATATATCCAGACTACGATAAGAAACGTATTTACAGAGTCACTCCACATTTCATATACATTACAGATCTGGCATTCAAACTTAGGAAAAGTTAAAAATGTACAAACCAAAAAATGATGATATAGTAATGAAAACATACCAGTTTCCAGGCCAGAAATGCAGTCATCAAGTTCTCTCAGAAGCTCATCAGTCTCACTCAGTCTTGCTTGTAGCTGCTCACATTGTATCTGTTTCATAGAAAGCAAAATTGGATGAAACCTGGAGCTAGAAACAGTTCTTGGCCAAGTGCGAGTTTAACCTGTGCTATGGATCCGGCACGAGAAGCCGAGACCGAGGCAGACTATGGCCAATGTGAATACCTGAGCGGTGTGGAGCAGTTTACTGTAGGTAGAAACCTTCTCTTCGTGGGCTACAAGTTTGCTCTTCTTGGAATACAAGGACTTCATATTTTTCAGAGGCACTCCAAAGTACATCAACTAGATTACAGGAAAATAATCGTCATTTACAAGAATAAAAAAAAATATAAAAAAAGACAATTCATCCGGCCTCTAGCAAAGCGCCTAGTTTTACCTCATTTTCTGAGCACATTCTCATTGCTTCCCAAAGCAAACTGTTCATTTGTGCTAAAGGCTTGTGCTGCAGCTCTGTAGACATCTTTAGTCTGGCGACAGAAATAAAGGACAAACGATTACACTTCCCCCCGACGTTCACGGATTCCCTGCACTTAGCCTGTAAGAACACTCACTCCTCTATTGTTTGATACAGGGTGTGACCCTCCTCCTCATACACCTTCAGTTTCGGCTGATAGACATATTGATCTCGGAGGATTTCTGCTGCTGTAAGCTCATCATTCATGCCATGCTGTAGTGAAGGAGGAAAAGACCGTTACTCATTAATAGTAATCATGCCTGTGATTAGACCTGTACCAATACTTTAGGTAAGTTATACTTCAGACTCAAACATTGCCCATTTGCAAATAAAAAAAGGCTGATGGCTACACCCCCGACTTCACCACTACCCGTATACAGGGCAGGAAGTCACAGAGCTTGTGCACAGGTCGTTACAATATGCTGACCTTAAAGGGGTAGTTTGGCCAATATTATAATTTAACCACCTCAGCCCCCCTAGCTTAAACCCCTTAATGACCAGGCCACTTTTTACAATTCTGCACTACACTACTTTCACCGTTTATTGCTCCGTCATACAACTTACCACCCAAATCAATTTTACCTCCTTTTCTTCTCACTAATAGAGCTTTCATTTGGTGGTATTTCATTGTTGCTGACATTTTTACTTTTTTTGCTATCAAAAATGACCGAAATTTTTGCAAAAAAATGACATTTTTCACTTTCTGTTGTAAATTTTTTTTTTTTAAAAAACTACATTTCTATATAAATTTTTCTCTAAATTTATTGTTCTACATGTCTTTGATAAAAAAAAAAGTCCAATAAGTGTATATTTATTGGTTTGGGTAAAAGTTATAGCGTTTACAAACTATGGTGCAAAAAAGTGAATTTCGGCATTTTGAAGCAGCTCTGACTTTCTGAGCACCTGTCATGTTTCTTCAGGTGCTAGAATGTCAGGATAGTATAAATACCCCCAAATCACACCATTTTAGAAAGAAGACACCCCAAAGTATTCGCGGAGGGGCATGGTGAGTTCATGTATCATTTCATTTTTTCACAAGTTAGCGGAAAATGACACTTTCTGAGAAAAAAAGGAAAAAAAAGTTTCAATTTCTGCTAACTTCTGGCAAAAAAATAAAAATCTCAGACGGACTTACTATGCCCCTCAGTGAATACCTCGGGTGTCTACTTTCCGAAATGGGGTCATTTGTGGGGTGTGTTTACTGTTCTGGCATTTTGGGCGGGGCTAAATTGTGAGCAGCCATGTAAAACCTAAAGGTACTCGTTGGAATTTGGGCCCCTTTGCGCACTCAGGCTGCAAAAAGTGTCACTTATGTGGTATCGCCGTACTCAGGAGAAGTAGGGCAATGTGTTTTGGGGTGTATTTTTACATATACCCATGTTGGGTGAGAGAAATGTCTCTGTAAATTGTCAACTTTGTATAAAATTTTTTAAAAGTTGTCGTTTACAGAGATATTTTCACACAAAGTATGGGTATATATAAAAATACACCCCAAAACACATTGCCCTACTTCTCCTGAGTACGGCGATACCACATGTGTGCCACTTTTTTGCAGCCTGGGTGCGCAAAGGGGCCCTAAAACCAATGAGTACCTTTAGGATTTCACAGGGCATTTTTACGCATTTGGATTCCAGACTTCTTCTCACACTTTAGGGGCCCCTAAAATGCCAGGGCAGTATAAATACCCACATGTGACCCCATTTTGGAAAGAAGACACCCAAGGTATTCCCGTGAGGGTATGGTGAGTTCATGTAAAATTTTATTTTTTGTCACAAGTTAGTGGAATATGAGACTTTGTAAAAAAAAACAAAATTAAAAAAAAAAAAATATCAATTTCCGCTAACTTGTGCCAAAAAATAAATATTCTGTGAACTTGCCATGCCCCTCACGGAATACCTTGGGGTGTCTTCTTTCCAAAATGGGGTCACATGTGGGGTATTTATACTGTCCTGGCATTTTAGGGGCCCCTAAAGCGTGAGAATCCAAATGCGTAAAAATGGCCTGTGAAATCCTAAAGGTACTCATTGGTTTTAGGGCCCTTTGCGCATCTTGGCTGCAAAAAAGTGTCACTCACGTGGTATCACCGTACTCAGGAGAAGTAGGGCAATGTGTTTTGGGGTGTATTTTTACAGATACCCATGCTGCGTGTGAGAAATATCGCTGTAAACGACAACTTTTTACATTTTTTTATTCAAAGTTGTCAATTTACAGAGATATTTCTCTCACCCAGCATGGGTATATGTAAAAATACACCCCAAAACTCATTGCCCTACTTCTCCTGAGTACGGCGATACCACATGAGTGACACTTTTTTGCAGCCAAGAGCACACTATGTGCTCACCGCATCAGCATTTGCAGCTCCGCAAAAGATAGAGCATGTCCTATTCTTGTCCGCAATTGCGGACAAGAAAAGGCATTTTCTATATAGTTCTGGCAATGTGCGGATCTGCAAAATGCGGAAAGCACATTGCCGGTGTCCGTGTTTTGCGGATCCGCGGATCCATGGATCCGCAAAACACATACGGACATCTGAATGAGCCTTACAGGGGGGTAATTAGTGTCAGGGGGGTGACATGGGGTGATCGGGGGTTAATCAGGGGTTAATCAGTGACGGGGGTGGGGGGGTCTGTGTGGTGATTGGTGCACTTATAAAAGTTTCCTTTGGTGGTCACCAGCAAAAGGGACCACCAAAGGAACGATCAGCAAGCATATCAGACGCTGTTAACAAAACAGCGTCTGATATGCCATTTTTTTATAACTTCTACAGCCTGCCAGCGCATGATCAGCGCTGGCAGGCTATAGTTTAGCTTGTCCCCGACGTGATCCTGTGAACGCGCAAAATCTCGCCTCTCGCGAGATGACGCGCCCGCGCGTCAGAGAGGAACAGACCGACCGCCTGCAGGACGCAATCCTGCGTTAGGCGGTCGGTAAGAAGTTAAAGGCTCCACATGGTGTAAAATAATAAAAATTATTTCCTTCCATGCATCACAGGACAGGTCAGTGTCCGAAGCCATGTGGGGGCATGACAATTTATTTCAAGCAGTGAGCTGGAGCAAATGATTTTCCAATCTCCTGCCACCCCCATTCCAAAGATTAAAGGTCCCACTGACTACTTTTTTGTCCATCTTAGCCTACATGCACACGGAAGTGGTTTTTTGCGGCCTCCATTCCTTTTTTTGCGGATCCGATGGTTTCCCATTCATTTCTATGGATCCGTTAAAAATGCGGATGCCTCTTCCGTTGCCTGTCTGCGTCCGCATTTCACGTCTGCAAAAAAAATATGGCATGTCCTATTCTTGACCGCAAAAAACGGTTTGAGGGCCCATAGAAGTCAATGGGATGACCAACGGAAGCCATCCGTTTGTCATCCGCATCCGTTTTTTTGGGGGATGGTTGCTTGGAAACCAGGGCACTTGTACATGTACTTTAAGGAACTAGTTCAAGCCTTCCGTTTTTTTTTGCGGATCCACAAAAAAAACAGAAGACACACAGAAACACAACCTACAAAATTTGCGGACACATGGAACGGATGTAAAAAAACAAAAGTAAGACTGATCCGCGATTTGCGGACAGCAAAAAACAACTGTCGTGTGCATGTAGCCTTAACAGGCAAAAGATGACTGCTTGATCCCGTTCACAGAGAATCAGGGAACTCGTGATCGCTGGGGTCTCCAGCACTCGGACCCCCAGTGATCTGTCACTTATATTCTATCCAGTGTTCAGGGAATACGTGTTCTTTTAGGGAAAACACCTTCAAATGGAAATGCTCTCAAAAAGTAAAACTGACTATAAGGCCTCATGCACACGGCAATATGCGGGCACTGTCCGTGTGCACCCCACGTCACAGATGCGGACCCATTCAAGTGAATCCGGAAGGTTGGTGTGCAAGTTCGGCACGGAACCACTACGGAGTGCTTCCGTGGGTATTCTGTCTGTGCCTCCGCACCGCAAAAAAAATTAAAAATAAAACAAAACATGTTCTACTTTTTTGCAGTGCAAACGGATCACGAACCCATTCAAGTTGAGTACACAGTCATCACCAAGAAAACCCACCTTAGATGGAACTTCACTGTATCGTGGCTTCTGGATAAGAATGCGGATTCTCAGCAGCACAAAAAATTCCTGTACCGTAATACTGCCATCTTGAAATTTCTTAGAAAATAAAAGGGGGGAAAAAAAAAAAAATTTGAAACTACTACACTGCAATATAATACATATTAAAAAAGGCCGTCAGGAGACTGATGTATGTTTTATGACTGCACAGCCTCCAACTTACAGTAAAGCCATTTCCAGATTTTATTTTACATAAGGCTGCTCTCACACCAACATTTTTAGGTCTATCGGGCCAGACATACATCCGCTTATTTATTTTGGCGGCCCTGTGTGCCCAATCTGCAAATCGCAGCAAGGTGCTAGTCTTGTCCATAATCTCTTTGAGAATAGCCTCTTATATCGATGGGAACGGACCATGATAAAGGCTCTAATAACCTAAGACGCCCATATAGATTACACTAAACCCCAACAAACCTAGTGGGTTAGGCTGGACCAGTTGATGATCAGTGCATGCTGGGCAGCTTCCTGATGGGAGATTTTGGGAAGAAGAAGAATTGGGCATGTTATATATGGATCATTGGTTCCCATAGGAAGTTAGCCAATGCCAGAGGATGTTGGCAGGGCGTATTCGCTTTTCTCCATTGGAATAAACATGAAGGCTCAACAAACGACGGGCACCCGAGCAAACATGTGACTTACAGGTCTGTATGCAACCTGAATGCTGCCGCACTGGCTTTTTATTGGCTTATAAAAACACCATGAAAATCTGGCATTTTTACAAGCATTTTTGGGGTGGCGTTCACTAGGTTTTTACAGGCTTTTTTCCCCGTAGAGAAAGCTAAAATACCACTAAAAAGTACAGAGTAGGGCATCTTCCTATTGAAATTTCCCATTGGCTGAGGGTAATGATGGATAATTATACCTGCCAGAGGCTTTGCTCACATCCGGTATCCCACGGTAGTTGAGAGTCCATCTGACTGTACTGTTGACCTACAATATAAAGATACATTAATATTTCTACTTTTGCATGACTAAAGGTGCATGCACACGGCCAGTTTTAGATCCGCTGACTGGGCTGTCCTCATAGCTGTATTTTTTTAATGGCCAGTGAATAGCATAGGATCACTATGGGTGGGGGGGGGGTCTATTTTATACACAGGGGCCTTACGGGGGCCATTATAGACACTGGGGGCACTAATATATAAATACACATATATACATACACACACACAAAATAGATGTTGAAAACAGATTAATGCACAAAGATGAAAAATGGCTATGAAAAACTGACTGTTTTTAACCTCCTTTGTTCACTGTTTTGTGAATGTACCCTTAATAAGTAACGTTCTAATGTATAATCCATTAGAAGGCAAAAGCCCCAACTGGGCACCTGCCTATTGCCCCATATTGCTAAACGGCAATCAGAATAAATGCCTGGGTCAATGGTCTATTAGCTTTTAATATTAGATTTTCCCAAGAAAGGGATCCAGCCTCCATTATGACCATCTTACGTAACCATCACACCATCAGGTGCAGAGAGTTCCAGTGTCCCTGCTCTTACAGTAAAGAATCCCCTCACACTATATCTTACCATTTTTGAGGCGTATTTTTTCCGGAGCAGGAGTACTAAAGTTGCAGTAAGGGTCCATTCACACGTCCGCAATTCCATTCCGCATTTTGCGGAACGGAATTGCGGACCCATTAGTTTCAATGGGGACAGACGATGTCCCGGCCGGGTCCGCAATTGCGGATCCGCACTTCCGGGTCCGCAATTGCGTTCCCGAAAAATATAGAACATGTCCTATTCTTGTCCGCAATTGCGGACAAGAAAAGGCATTTTCTATGAGAGTGCCGGCGATGTGCGGTCCGCAAATTGCGGAACGCACATCGCCGATGTCCGTGTTTTGCGGATCCGCGGATCCGCAAAACACAACGGACGTGTGAATGGACCCTTATACAGATAAATGATACGTAGGCCTACACTTCTTCACATCTGCATGGAGGCTCCGTTAAGGGCCTCTGTTGCAGAATCTGTCAAAAAGACGCACCCGATCCACCCATTATTCTGAGTAAAGCAACACTCTACAGCAACGGCCGGGAGCCAGCCCCTCCTGCTTACAGCAATTCTTCCACCAGCTGCAGGACACGATATCGCTCCGGCAGCCTGCCCAAACAACCAATAACAGAGCTCCTTGCTGTACGGAGTGTTGTTCCAGGTAGCGGCAGCAGGCCCTGCACTGATGAGGGGCAGGGAAAAGTCTAAGGCGTATTGGAGCGCCTTAGACTCGGAGTAAAATGGCCTGAACAGGCGTCTATTACGCTTGCACAGGTGTTATTGCTACCTCTTGTGACGATGGTGAAGCTTCTTACATCTAGACACACAGGATGCCCTCTTGTTAATATTACAGGCCTAGGGTACACAAAGATCATCAAAGAAACAGAAAAAAGTAAGCCAAGCATAAAAACTTACTGCTCAGCTCTACGGACATCCCGTCGCCCCTTGAATCTTGAGAGCTGCTGCTGCTGCAAGTATGCTCCATGGTTTTACTTGCATGATGAGCCGAACAATCACTTCGGTATGACTTGTCAGGACATTTAAAAGCTGCTGAGGTCTGAAAAGATCAACACATGCATTACAATACAGGGAGAGATCAGCTGTACATCAAAAAGGAATGCAGACTTAGGATCTGATGCGGTCACCTAAATCATTTATTGCAGCAGACTGTGCCGTCTAAACAGAAATCTGAATTCCCTGTGAGGGATGAGTGATCACAGCCGCGATCCATTGTCCCCATATGGCGGATGGGATGGCTGCATGTAAACCAGATCTCACCTACTCTGAGACAGGCAATTATCGGGAATGAAAGGATCTATAATTGCCTGCTGGGTCAGCCCATGTAAAGGGGGCTTAATAATAAAGGTGACTGTGAAACTAGCTTGTAATTTAAAAGTACCGTTTATAGGGAAAATGTCACCATGACAATGCAATGAAGGCTGCAGGCCGGACAGCATGTTCTAGATCAGGATGAGCTGAGCAGATTGATATAGCAAATCATTTCCTACAAAGGGGTATTCCTATCTCAGACCATGGCGGCACATCACTAGGATAAGCCTCCTCATTGTCTGATAGGTGCCCATCTCAAACACTGGCCGGCAAAGAGAAGGAGGGCGCACTGCGCATGCTAGGCTGCCCTCCCTTCATTTTGATGGGGCCACTATAGAAGTGAATGTAAGTGGTGACCGTACAAGCGTGGTGTGCTCCCATTCATTTCAACAGGAAAATAGGAACGTTTGGTAGTGGCACCGCCGGCCACCACTTTGCCGGTCTCATTTTCGGCTGCATTTAGGGGACCCTCACCTATCAGACAATGGGGGTAAATCCTAGCGATATGCCCCCATTGTCTGAGATGGGAATAGCCCTTTAAGGGCTGTATTACACCAACAGATTATCGGACAGATTTCCTGACCAACCATTGGTCGAATGGCCTATTACACGCAGATCTTGTGTTATACACACACAATCTATTGGTCTGATTGGACAGATATTGGTAACTGGTAACTTAATTGGTAATTTAAATTCTCAGTGACCGACAGCCTTCACTGTGTAAGTGTGTATACAGAGACAGCTGCCAATCACCAATAACACAACCCACATGGCTACTGGGCTCAGAATGAGCAGTGATTAAATGACAACCCATCACCACAAAATACAGTCAATCTGCAGGCAGCATTTTATAGAGCAGAAGGAGCTGAGTTTTGAGGAAAAAGAGTAATTTACATCCCTATGTCTCTTTTCTATACTTGACCAACCCTGTGTACAGCTATCAGTAACTGACAGCTATCTCTGTATACACACACCTAATGCCATCATTGATAATTCCTCCCCTGTGTACAGCTGAGGTCAGAAAAAAAATAAAAATAAATTAGAGATAGACATAGGCATGGTAACAGCTCACTTTTTCAGAGGATTATTTTGACTAGGTTAAGAAAATAGATGGACTTACCTGCGCATCATCTTTTTCCAAAATATCTTCATTTCTCCTAGATTTCTTTTCTATTTGGCTCACCAAATCATCGTCTGTATCAAGAGCCCTCTTCTTCGAGTTCTGCTGTAGAGCTTCCTCCTGAAATAAGTCCTCCCAAGCACCTTCAGGAAACTCATATATACTGTTGATCTCTTGATCATCAGGAAGCATCTCTTCGTCTATGCGCGGACCCTCATCAGCAACGCTGAGAGCCTTAAGAAATGCCTTAGAGCTTTGATCCTTTTGGGGTTGAGCCTCAGGAACAGAAGGCAAAACTGGTTCCTGGTTTTTGTTACTTGTGCTTGATGCCCTTTTGTTGGGAAGCTTGGGCTTAATCATTTTGACAGAGAATCTATTTGGTAAGCTGTTTTCTCTTGAAATAGCTTTATTTTCCTCATGAAATGGCTCCTTTTCTTCAAAAGGTTCTGTGTTCGGCAACTCTGCATTCATCAAGAACTGTTCAGTTTCAGAACTTGAGGGACACACAATCTGGAATGGTGCTTGCATTTGTTCAATGAGGCTGGAGACGGGAGCAGTGTGATGGGATGACATTTTTGACTTCTGTGTTAAACTCTGTATCTTTAACTGGATATCACCAATGCTTCTCCGCTTATTTTTATCATTCTCTGATAGTTCAGATAAAGCCCCCGAAGCTTCAATAGAAAAGGAGACTTCTTTAGGAAATCCAGGATTCAATTTTGATATTTCAGGGTCCTTCTGAAGGTTATGCTCCAGGTTTTCATCAGTCTTCATCATACCTATAATTGAGGTTTGGTTGATAAAATCTGAATTGAAATCTGATATTTGATCTGCAATACGGACAGATCCATCTTTATGTTCAACTTGATTGTGGTTTTCTTGCGGCATGACATTTTCTTGGTCCAACAGGAGATCCTTAGCCAGAATTTCCGGAAAGTGGAAAGATACTCTTTTTCCTTTCAATTTTGCTTTTTTCACCTGCGTTTCTAGTGCCACTTCTGGGTCTTTGTGATTAACATCTTCAGGAAGAACATGCGCTTTCTGTTCCTTGGGTCTGACATGGTCTCTAGAATCTGAGGCAAGGCTGGGGGAATCACAATTCAAGGAACTACTAACAGGTATGAGTTCACCAGTCATCTTTAGACACTCACTTTTTCTCCCTAACAACTGGCTTTCGGCTCCATTCCCATAACTGGATTTATCATCTGGAACCATATTTTCCGTTAAACTTTCCTTTTCGTAATGAGAACCTAACAGGTCAGGAAAAATGTGATTACTTTTCAGATCTATATCATCCAAGATATCATTTCTAAAGGAGGTATGCTCCTTAGTTTTATGGTCAATACCACCAACACTAGTATCCAACATCAAACCTGTTCCTGCATTACCAGAAGGACCAGCCTTCAGCACGGACACATCTTCTACTGGAAATGTATGGCTTTGTGTAAGCTCATTCATTTCCAAACCCTCGATTCCAGATTTTTCTAATAGTGACAAGGACCTCGCATAACTCTTCCTTCCACTTTTTCTTTGCTTTTCTAAACACTCATTGAGATTATCACATTTTTGTTCCATTCCTATTAGTTTTCCACAAGATTTTACGATGTCGACTACCTCGGTGTCATCTTTGACTCCACCTATGCTAGTGCTGGGAATATGGGAGTTATGGTCTAAGAAATGGATTTCTACAGCGGCAGTGTGTGCCTTGGTAATATCCATACTCCGTTCTTCATCTGGAAACCCCGTCTCGTAACCATCGTGAAGCAAGTCTTTAGTCCTGTGTGTCAACACGCCGTTTCCTTGCAAGTTTGTTAATTCGCTCTCTTTTCCGTTTATGGATAATGTCATTGTTGTATCTTTTGTATCTGGAGGCATGGTCAAATCTTGACCGGAAATGGGTTCGGAAGTTAGAAGAGGTACGCTTTCAGCATGTGTCCCATCAGGTTTTTCCATTTCATCACACACATAAGTAGTGCCTTGGTCACACGAAGCCGTGCTTCTAGAAACCTCAGAACTCATCTGCACAGGATAAGGAGTATGAGAAGGATCTGAGGTCTTGTTTTCAATTGCCACTGTATGAGATTTAGTGATTTCCATATCACCTTGATTACACACAGTCTTATCAAAGCAAGACATATTTATTCGCTTTTCAGTAAGATTAACATTTGCATTGGTCTCCTCCATGTTACAAACTAGAAGTATCGTTTCATTACTGGCAGCTAAATGCTTTGGGTGAGAAGAAAGACTTTTCCTCGTAGGAAGAACGTCTAAAACGTGAACACTTTTATTATGTAGTTTATTGGATAGGTGATCAATAAAGACGGTGTTTGACTTTGTAATGTCCATGTCTTCATCATTTGAGCATATCCCCTTCATAGGTGTAGCATCATCCGCTATATTAACAGCAGTATTTCTATTTGCTGTAATAAGTTTTCTAGCCTTTGTGAATTCCAACATTTTGCTTTCAATTGCTGTAGTGTGTGACCTGGTAATGTCCATATCATTCTGTTCAGATAAAAATACAGTCTGATCCTGTGTTTCAATAGACACAGGAGCATCTTTCTCCAATTGGGTCCCATTCTTCTTGTCAAATACAAGGTCATTAGCTTCATCTCTTTCCATATAGTCAAGATGATGGGGACTTGTGGAAGGGAGAACTTCAGAAACCGCAAGCTGGAGATGATTTAAGTTGTCAATGCAAACTGTATTTGACACTGTAATATCCATATCTTGATTATACTGTGTTCGACTAAGGTCATATTTCTCATCAAAACAATGCACAGAATGAGGCCTAGAAATGTATTTCACGTCACTAAGCCGACTCCTATCTACTGATAGAGGACCAAGTGTGCTGTGGTTTGGCGACACACTCTTTAGATGAGCATTATCCACCTCAACCACCTTGTTTTCAATGGACACGGTATGTGCTCTGGTCATATCCATATCATCTTGATCACACGAATAAATGGTTTTATCCTTGAAGGATTCAAGGAACAATGGATTTCCTTTGTTCCAAGTCTGCGGTTTTCTGGCAGCAATGAGCAGACCCGCATTGACGTTTGTCATCTCCATATCACCATGTTGGTGGACTGTTTCATTATGAAGTTGTTGCTTTGAAACCTTAAGTGTTGCGTCCACCTCATGAGAAATTGTATTTGATTTTGTACCCGCAATATCCAAGGCAGAAGAAAGTGTGACGTCCTTTACCAAAGTGGATCGATCATGTAATCCGATGGGATCCCTCTCGTCAATAATCATCGTATGGCTTTTTGTAAGTTCCATGTCATCTTCAAAAGCAGTTTTATCTGCAGCAATGTTCTTTAATGTGGCTGGCACACACAGAAGGGATTTGTTGGTTTTGGAAGTACCACATAATGTATTTTTTATAGCAACGGTAGTTGAATAAGTGATGTCCATATCGCCTTGATCAGGCCTAAAGAAAACTGTATTGTCCTGTAAAGTTGCACAGGCTTCCCTAGAAGGCTCTACAGAAGATGTACCATGAGCAGGGATCAGGCCGCTGGCTGGTAACCCGTAGGAAGACTTTCTTCCAGCTTCTCGTTCATTTGCAATAGTGTAGCCATCTTGCTCTTTACATTTATGAATATTCATGTCAGGACATTTTGAGACCGATAAATTAAATCCTAGATCGTTGCTCTTCCTATGGTTTGTATTACTTTTCAGGCTGTCAATAGAAACCGTATGTGACCGAGTAATCTCCATGTCTTGCTGGTCACAAGTGAACAGTACTGTCTTATTGTCTTCACATTCACCCGATGGAGAGCTTTTTCTAAAGTTACCAGTGTCATCAGAAACATGACTAGTAGCATTCAGAATGCTTTTCCTTTTAGCGTCTCCAGTCGCCTTGTTCCGTAATGATGTATTTTCCGTTCTTTCCGTTTTTTCAGCCTGGCCGCTGACAGATGTGCCTCTTTGTTGAAACTCTGAGGAAACCATCTTTTTGTTACCTCGATTCAAAGCTTTTTGGTCAATACAAACTGTGTGGCTTTGTGTTAGCTCCATGTCATTACTTTCAGTGGAGAACAGGATAGTTTTATCGCAAACGGAGGGTAGTTTTAAACCACTAAAATACGATTTATTGTCTTGCAAACGTTTACCATCGATGGCAATGGTGTGGGACTTGGTCAGTTCCATATCCGCTTGCTCATATGCAAACATGACTGTTTTTTCACTATTGTCAGATTTTGTATTGTGGGTAAACATTTTCCCCAGAGGTTCAAGGTTAGAAATGGTGCTCAATGTCTTGTTCTGCCCAACTTGCCTTGCTTGACTAAATGGATCTCCTTGTTTGTACTCTAGATTAGAAGCATAGGTTGTATCGTTTTCAGAACGGCTTTGGGCATGCTCAACGTTATTTAGAGATTTGTTTGGAATCGTTTGGGAACGCCTTTTCCCTCCGACACAAGCAGTACCATTAATATCATCATTTGCCATCATATTACATACTATCGACTGAGACATGGCTTGAGGTTTCACCCGATCCATCGTTAAACCATCTATAGCAACTGTATGGCTTTTCGTAATGTCCATGTCCTCGCCCTGAGGAAGAATAGTGGTATGTTCCATGCAGAAAGCTCTCTCTTTCCTTTGACTAGATGTCACACTTTGATTCCTGTTTACCCAAACTGAATTGTTTCTGGTAAGTTCCATTTCATTTTCTTCAACAAAAATGATAGTTTTGTCAGAAGGGAAGAGCGTCTCATTTCGGTTTCTATGCAGCTGGACCTCATGAGCAGGGATGTCTTCTCTTATGCGAGTGGTATGGCTACAGGTAATATCCATGTCATCTTCCATGAACACAGTTTGGTCATTACAAGGGGGTCTGTTTAAATTACTGTTCAGGGCAGAACTTTTTACTAGAGAGCTCTTAGGTTGACTATTCCCAGAGTTGTCAGTGGCAATCAAACAGGTTGGGATTTCTTTGTTAAACGCTGGGAAAAAAGAATCTATGTTGGTCGTGTGGCATTTTGTTAGGTCCAGGCCGTCATCCTGCTCTCGGAACATTTGAGTTAAGTTTCCTGTATTGTCCTGAGAGCGGAGATGGATGGGGACAAATGGAAAGATATTCTCTTTGTCTGCATCATCTAAACAGTTTGTTGCTTTTGATTTCCCACTTCCCAAACTTGACAAGAAGTCACTGAACTTTATTTTGTTCTCCATGGAAGAATCTCTCTGAAAGACGGAATGTTTTTCAACCCCAAATGACAACTGAAAGTCTTGGTTTTTCGACACTTCCTCACTGGTTTGGGATTTTAAACTGGCCAGGAACTGACTGGTATCAATTTTCTTTGTTTTCTCCTCGATCAGTCCATGAATGGTTACTGTGTTGCTTGCCGTCATATCCATATCATTGTCCGAAGAGAAGAAAACTGTTCTGTCTTTAACACCGTCCGCGTTATACCACTGTGAAAGAACACAGTAATAGGTTAAAAATGGTTATCCCATACAGAAGACACTTTGCAAATATTACATAATACACAAAAGAAAATGCAAGTGCCCAATACAACCCTTTTCTAGAATCTAAAGCACATCACCAATCAGGAATAGCCCACAAGTAACAGAAGTATGCTTTCTTACATTATTTTACTATTCATATTACAAGGTTTTTCAGTAGTAAAAAACCTTACAGGAGCTAAGCAGACACCATCAGCATCGGGTGTCAACTGCAATGTGACTACAGCATCTGAGGGGTTTACCACTGTGACACCCCATTTCAGCTACACCATGACACAACGGCATGGTACTCATGGTGGCCTGGGCCTAACGAAGGTTCTCGGGTCTGCCATCTTTGTTTACCTATTAGGTCTTGCAGGGTCTAAAGGAATGGCAAATGCTTTATTATGTAAAGTATAGATAAATGGGAATTGGCACATCCATAACCCACGGTATAAGATGCATTATTTATTCCTTGTTTAAAAAAAAAAAATGGAATTAAATGTGATCAACCAGAACTGTACCAATTTTATAGTCCTCACACATGGTAATGAACATAAAAATGAGTGATCCCAAATAGGCAGGAGGAGTATTATTCATGCAGTACTGCTCCTAATAATGTTCCAGCGAGGTGAAGGTTCTCCTTAAAGGGGTTATCCCATCATAATGATCACTGTTAAATCTGTTAATGATTTGACAGTGATCATTCTTGTAAATATATTTGATTAACCAATTCCCACCCTTTAGGAGAAAATTCATCCCCACTTACCTATGGTTGTAATTCGGTCTCCTCTGGTTACGGCCACCGCTCTTCTCAGAAATTCTGGAGGCCGCACTTGCGCAGAAGACTCCTTTTCTCCTGGACGGGCCGCGCGCTGTCCTGAACGCGCATGCCGCCGCGCATGCGCGAGGGCGACTTTCTGGCCAGAACAGTACAGAGCCACGCACGCCAGCTCTGTACTATACTGGCCAGGAATGTCACTATGGCGCATGCGCATTCAGTGCAGCGCGCAGCCTGGCCGTGAGAAGACTTCAGTCAAGATGAAGCCAGCCCACAGCCAGAATCCAGGAAGTGAATGGCGCGGTGGCAGCAGGTAAGTATGAAAAGGCGTAGTGGGACGACCCCATGCTTAAAGAATTAAAGTGGTTCTCCTGGATTTAAGTATTGACGTCCTATCCTTAGGACAGGTCATCAATATCGGATCTCCAGCTCCCCTGCTATCAGCTGTTTGCAGGAGCTCAGCCAGAAATCGTTGCTGGAACTTCAGAGTTCCATCCACTGGGTAGTGAACGGGCTGGTTCTATTTTCTAATGGGCATCACAGCGACTTCATCCAACCACCGCGCAGGTGCATATGGAGGGGTTAGAGGCAGTATTTGACGAGTTCCTTAATTACTGCATCTTACAGCACTGACAGACAGGTAATGCTAGTAAATGGCCAGAGTCTGCTTGTGCTGTACTGCTGTAAAGCATGGGGCCTTGTCCTACTCCTCAACTGCTATGGGAGACATTCCTGAGATCGCACAGCATTTACATTGCTCCTCCATGTTTGTAATCTATTTGGTTCAGTGCGGTTACCAGTATGTCAGGAGAACTATTCGAACCATGCGGTTCGACTTAAATAAGCCACAGCATCTAATATACAGGGGGGCAAACTGGATAATAGCTTGTACCGACCGACACTTCACTCTATATAATAATAAAGATCCTTCACATTTGGTTCTCTTTATTTTAGAACAGATTCCGGATAATGAGTGAGATGTCGTTTAATAGACTGGTCACATACCTTTAGGGGATTATATAGTGATTGTTATATCTATGTCTATTTGTTGTATTTTATCTCTGGATCCATGCCATGTTCGATAGATCGCTTTGACCTTTTACTTGGCATGATATTTATACTTTTGATGTATGCCTTCTATGATATCTCATGAAGGAGGCAGACCGCTATGCTAAATGCGTTATACATGGCAATTTTATACTTTTTAATACATGTAGTTTGGTAGACAGCCCTCTGGACCTTGACTTCTATTCTCTTTAGGCTGATTTTCTGGCTTTTGTGTGGAGCGACAGGCGAGGTAGAAGCTGCAGTCTCCTGTGATCATCTACACAACTATTTGGTGAGTGTATCACCATCCAGCATAGCTGCCCATCTGGAGATGGTTTGCCTTGTGGTTACGTTTTTCATCAGGGCCACTTCCATTCTCTACACCAGCTCCTCAGAGAATTGTAGTCTTTCCTCAGCAGATGAAGGGTTTTTGAGTAGGCGTCACACTGAACAGGCAGAATGCAGCTCCTCCCTTTCTTGCTGCTTGAGCTACACTTTCTCACTCCTACCTCAAAGGGGCAGGTTAGCCTTTCTCCTTCTCGGTAGAGCACAAAAAACTACACAGTAATTCCCATCTCAGCTCTTGGGTCACAAACATCCAACAGAGAGGCCAGTAACATCAAAAATGGACAATAACCCACTTAGTAGCAAATTAACCCATTTACAGTAATCCTCTGGGGGACTGCACATTACGTTTTCATACATTTGCAAACTACAGTAAAAAAAATAAAAAAAGTTGTGCAAACAATCCATTAAAAGGATTTTCCTACACTTTAGAACTGATTACCTATCCTCTGGATAGGCCATCAGTATCTGATCCATTGGACCCCCACTAATCTAATTTGAGAAGGCATCAGCACTCCTGTGAGAACCCCGGCCTTCTCCATGCTCACCAAGCACACCGCTGTGCTTGGTATCGCGCTCAGCCCCACTCACTTCTATGAGGCCGAGCTGCTTCTAGGCCACGTGACTGATGAATGTGAGGCCTAGGGAAAGCGGAGGAAGGTTAAACTTGATAAACCGGTGTCTCAACCTATATAAGAATACTAAACTGTTTAGAAAGCAGTACACTTACATCCACATTGTGACCTAGAGAATGAATAGGTCCATGAAGCAGTGTGTCCATTCCTGTAAAATTTGATAAAAAAAAAAAAAAAGTCAGTAAACTGACAAATATTATACTCTGCGAATTAAAGAAAATTACAAGGTAACAGTCCCACATAGGGGTGGCCGTATGCAGCCATTGTGGTTTTCAAGTACAAAACAATAGTTTTACGCCACAAACCATGTGGCTATTAACTCGAACTGTTAAAGGGGTATTCCCATCTTAATGATCACTGTTTTTAACAGTGATCATTTTTCTAAATATGTTTAATTAACTAATTCCCACCCCTTAGGTAAGTATATCTTCATTTTCTTCTGACTGTTGTCTTCCGTCTCCCCTGGTTACGGCCACCGCTCTCCTCCCAAATCGCTGTGGCCGCGCTTGCGCAGACGACTTCTTTTCTCCCGGCCGGGCGGCGCGCAGTCCTAAAAGCGCACGCCGACGCCGCTCATGCACTATGGTGACTTCTTCCTGGCCAGTATAGTATACTTGCCAGGAAGAAGTCAGCAGGGAGCATGCGCGGCGACGTGCACATTCAGTCCAGCGCGCGGCCCGGCCAGGAGAAGAAGTCAATCAAGATGGAGCCCGCCACCGAAACCAGGAAGTGAACGGCGCGCCGGGAGCAGGTAAGTATGAAAGAGTGTGATGGGAATACCCCTTTAATGGCCCCCTGGTCTTGTTGATAAAACTGCTGTTTTAACTGTAAAATCGCGTGACCATTAAAGGCACGTTCTTATCCACAGGACAGACCATAATAGTCTCATACATGCAGGGCCCCCTCTGAGACCCACATCTATCCCCGGAATGGGAGACCCCGGACCTGCTTGGCGATGCAGCTGATGTGGATGGAGTGGTGGCCATACATGCACAGCTCGCTCAGCTGTACTTGGAGCACCTATAGAAGTTAAGAGAGAGAACCACATGTCTGGCCAGCTTTCCAGGAACAGAAGCTGCAGCGCCAGGAAGAGAACTAGGGGTTGCGGACCACCATTCTGGAGATAGGTACCAGAGGCTATCAGGCATTTATGGCTTATCCTGAGTAATTCATAAATGTCTCATGAGAAAACCCCTTTATTGTGCCATTTGAAAACCATGTCAGAAGCATGTGCATGTATGCATGTAGTTTTCCGCTAAGTGGAACTATACCCCGAAGAGACTCGTTTACCTGCAATCCCACATTTATCAGCTGTTCCTTTATGGCTGCCAAATAAAGAGGACAGAAAATAATTAGACAAGGAAAATCATACTGTAAGGCATTTAGACAAAAAAAAAAGTCTATATATATTTTTTTTTTAATAAAACAAAACTTGTCGCCACGGATAACAAACTTGCCAAATGGTCCTTTATTTCCACTATTAAATCATTGAACACTAGGCCGTTTCTGTCAGTCCCATAAATCTTAAATGGAAACCCAATTTCTAAAATACCAAAGGTAAATTTCGAACATAGTTTAACATGTTTAACATAGTTTATAAGGCCGAGAAAAGACATCTGTCCATCCAGTTCGGCCTGTTTTGGAAATGTCAAGGTCTAAGGTCTGAAAAAAATTTTTCTGCACTTTTATTGACCAAAATATGTTTATTAAATATATGCAAAACTAATGTAAAAAAAAATAAAAAAAAAAAGCAAAAAGCAAAAGCAAAGACAACCACCATATTTGTGCTTAGATCTCAGTGTTCATGCGGATAGACCACAACATGACTATCCGGCTCAGATGTTGAGACTTGAATTTTTCAGACAGTAAGTAGAGTCTATAATGAGGACTACCAGGGCACAGCATGGAACCGGAACGTACCTCCGCTGTTACAGCCGACTTGGTAATAAGGGCAGCTGTAACCCCGGCCAGACATCTCCAATAACTAGCTAATTAGAATTGATAATTCTACAACCATACTTACATAGTATTGCATGAATCGCCAGCCCCAAAACCTGTTATAAAAGCATTCAAGTCAGAATATGAAACACAACCACACACTTTGTAGAAGAATGCAAATATCAGAAATATTTTACACCACAGAATTGCACAATATCCCTAAGAAAACATTTTACCATAGGCAAAAAGAAAACCAAGTACAGCAGACTTGCTTTAAAACCAGCTATGGCACCACAAGGTATGTAAAAAGAGTGTTTGGAGAAAATCTCCCATCTAAACTTTTTCCTAAAGCCACCTACTGCTCAAGAACTTCCTGGTCAGAGTGAGAATATGATCACAAATTCAGCAGATTGCAGTCATCTCTTGGGTTACTTAAAGGTCTCTGAACTAAAGGAGAGTTAAAGGGGTTGTCCCACCAAAAAATATTCTACAGTTTTTAAACCAGCACCTGGATCTGAATACTTTTGTAATTGCATGTAATTAAAGATTTTGTATGGCCACTGAGTTATTCAAAAAAAATGTATCTGTATGGCGCCACCTGCTGTTGGTTTTTTCTCTTATTTCTTTGACCTGCTCACTGAGATGGCCACACATGCTCAGTTTCATCCTTCACCCGCCCCCCCGGGCTGTGATCGGGAGAGCCGAGCCACGCCCCCCCCGGGCTGTGATCGGGAGAGCCGAGCCACGCCCCCCCCCGGGCTGTGATCGGGAGAGCCGAGCCACGCCCCCCCGGGCTGTGATCGGGAGAGCCGAGCCACGCCCGGGCTGTGATCGGGAGAGCCGAGCCACGCCCCCGGGCTGTGATCGGGAGACAGAGCCCGCTGTATCGCCGGACGCGTGTGATCGGGAGAGCCGAGCCACGCCCCGGGCTGTGATCGGGAGAGCCGAGCCACGCCCGGGCTGTGATCGGGAGAGCCGAGCCACGCCCCGGGCTGTGATCGGGAGAGCCGAGCCACGCCCCCCCGGGCTGTGATCGGGAGAGCCGAGCCACGCCCCCGGGCTGTGATCGGGAGAGCCGAGCCACGCCCCGGGCTGTGATCGGGAGAGCCGAGCCACGCCCCCGGGCTGTGATCGGAGAGCCGAGCCACGCCCCCGGGCTGTGATCGGGAGAGCCGAGCCACGCCCCGGGCTGTGATCGGGAGAGCCGAGCCACGCCCCGGGCTGTGATCGGGAGGCGAGCCACGCCCCGGGCTGTGATCGGAGACCGAGCCACGCCCGGGCTGTGATCGGAGAGCCGAGCCACGCCCGGGCTGTGATCGGGAGAGCCGAGCCACGCCCCCGGGCTGTGATCGGGAGAGCCGAGCCACGCCCCCGGGCTGTGATCGGAGAGCCGAGCCACGCCCCCGAGCTGTGATCGGAGAGCCGAGCCACGCCCCGAGCTGTGATCGGGAGAGCCGAGCCACGCCCCCCAAGCTGTGATCGGGAGAGCCGAGCCACGCCCCCCCCGAGCTGTGATCGGGAGAGCCGAGCCACGCCCGCCAGCTGTGATCGGGAGCCGGCCACGCCCAGCTGTGATCGGGAGAGCCGAGCCACGCCCCCCAAGCTGTGATCGGGAGAGCCGAGCCACGCCCCCCAAGCTGTGATCGGGAGAGCCGAGCCACGCCCCCCAAGCTGTGATCGGGAGAGCCGAGCCACGCCCCCCAAGCTGTGATCGGGAGAGCCGAGACACGTCCCCTGAGCTGCAGCAGAAAAGACACTCCCCTTGAGCGGCCAGCTTCATATAAATCTAGCAAAGCAATAAATGTGGAGATCTCTGGATCCATGTGAGGTGCAGGGCTGGTTCTAGCCTTGTTACAAAGAGATTGCCATGTCCTATGTGATGGCAGATTTTCATTTTTTACATGTCACGGCAGAACCCCTTTCTAACCCAATAGTTTCCTCTACAGGCTATGTAAGTAGGGTACCTTCATTTTCTTTATCAGCTGATCCAGCAAGCTCTAGTTCTGGTTTGAAAACTCTGTAGAAGACAAGATAAGTAATGGATAATTTTAGCTTTTTTTATTATATTTACATTTGTCAGTATTTTCAAAAATTGAAATGCAAGATAAAGGTAATGTGAGCAAATATACAACAGCATTTTAAATACTTATTCCCATATAGAAATGTATGGCAGATCTACATGATATGCTAAAAAACCTCGATGGGTGCTGATCACACCTGTGGCACTCATACCTAGACCCAGAGCCGGTGTACGGTAAGGGAACGACTGACCGTCAAATCCAGTGCTAACAGTTTGTGGTAATCTATATACAAATACCGTATTTTTCGCCCTATAAGACGCACCGGCCTATAAGACGCACCTGGGTTTTTGAGGAGAAAAATAAGAAAAAAAATATTTTTAACCAAAAGGTGTGCTTTTGAAGTAATGGTGGTCTGTGCATGACAGTATTATGGGGGGGATCTGTGGATGGCACTGTTATGTGGGGGAGATGTGGATGGCACTGTGATGGGGGGGATCTGTGGATAGCACTGTGATGGGGGGATCTGTGGATAGCACTGTGATGGGGGGATCTGTGGATAGCACTGTGATGGGGGATCTGTGGATAGCACTGTGATGGGGGGATCTGTGGATAGCACTGTGATGGGGGATCTGTGGATAGCACTGTGATGGGGGCATTTATGAATGACACTGTAATGGATTGGATCTGTGGATGACACATATATAGCATCTTATGCTATATGTGTCATCCACAGATCACCCCAACTACAGTGTCATCCACAGGTGCCCCCTTTTCTAAAACATCTGGCCCATGGCTGCTTAGGGCGGAGCCTGGCAACACATGGCGGGCGGCCCGCCGCTAACAGCGTGACTGCTTGTATAACATTTAAAATCTTTAATTATGTCCCCTTATTTCCTAAAAGCCTAGGACAGTAGCGCTCTGCTAACCTGCTATAACGATCCTCTAGCAGGCAGAGCGGTGCGGCGGCAGGCTGGTGTGTAACGTCCTCACTGACGTCATCTGCCTGCTCCTTTCACTTTATGAATGAAGCAGGAGGAGCAGGCAGATGACGTCAGTGAGGACGTTACACACCAGCCTGCCGCCGCACCGCTCTGCCTGCTAGAGGATCGTTATAGCAGGTTAGCAGAGCGCTACTGTCCTGGGCTTTTAGGAAATAAGGGGACATAATTAAAGATTTTAAATGTTATACAAGCAGTCACGCTGTGAGCGGCGGGCCGCCCGCCGCGTGTTGCCAGGCTCCGCCCCCTCCTTCCATGCTGATACATCGCAGGCTGTGCGATGTATCGGCTTCAGCTATAGGAAAATGGTAGTATTCGCCATATAAGACGCACTGCCATTTTCCCCCCATAATTGTTGGGTTACCTTATAGTCTCAGCAAAACTCACACGGCGAGAGCTTTTCCGTCGCTTTTCAAGTATAGGTTCCTATGAGTGAAAAACATAAGGCAGATTTATGAATATAGTCTGAAATGCAGTCAGCACACAAACAGACCAGGGCTGTGGGTGGAGTCTGTAGAAACGTACCAGCCGCAGCTTAAAATAAAAGATAGCTATTAATATTGTGCAATTAATTTATTAGGTTCAGAAATGTTAATCAATTATATTTTATGTTCTATATTGACAGAACATATCTAAGAGAACACAGGAGAGGTGAGAACTGATTATCCACCACCACTAGAACACCCTGCTTATCACTGTGTATAGTATAAGGACAGGAGAGAACACAGGAGAGGTGAGAACTGATTATCTATCACCACTAGAACACCCTGCTTATCACTGTGTATAGTATAAGGAACAGGAGAGAACACAGGAAAGGTGAGAACTGATTATCTATCATCACTAGAACACCCTGCTTATCATTGATTATAGTATAAGGACAGGAGAGAGCACAGGAGAGGTGAGAACTGATTATCTATCATCACTAGAACACCCTGCTTATCACTGTTTATAGTATAAGGACAGGAGAGAACACAGGAGAGGTGAGAACTGATTATCTATCATCACTAGAACACCCTGCTTATCGCTGCTTATAGTATAAGGACAGGAGAGAGCACAGGAGAGGTGAGAACTGATTATCTATCATCACTAGAACACACTGCTTATCACTTCTTATAGTATAAGGATAGAAGAGAACACAGGAGAGGTGAGAACTAATTATCTATCACCACTAGAACACCCTGCTTATCACTGCTTATAGTATAAGGACGCGGGGGAACACAGGAGAGGTGAGAACTGATTATCTATCACCACTAGAACACCCTGCTTATCACTGTGTATAGTATAATGACAAGAGAGAACACAGGAGAGGTGAGAACTGATTATCTATCATCACTAGAACACCCTGCTTATCACTGATTATAGTATAAGGACAGGAGAGAACACAGGAGAGGTGAGAACTGATTATCTATCACCACTAGAACACCCTGCTTATCACTGCTTATAGTATAAGGACAGGAGAGGTGAGAACTGATTATCTATCACCACTAGAACACCCTGCTTATCACTGATTATAGTATAAGGACAGGAGAGAACACAGGAGAGGTGAGAACTGATTATCTATCATCACTAGAACACCCTGCTTATCACTGTGTATAGTATAAGGACAGGAGAGAACACAGGAGAGGTGAGAACTGATTATCCACCACCACTAGAACACCCTGCTTATCACTGTGTATAGTATAAGGACAGGAGAGAACACAGGAGAGGTGAGAACTGATTATCTATCACCACTAGAACACCCTGCTTATCACTGTGTATAGTATAATGACAGGAGAGAACACAGGAGAGGTGAGAACTGATTATCTATCATCACTAGAACACCCTGCTTATCACTGATTATAGTATAAGGACAGGAGAGAACACAGGAGAGGTGAGAACTGATTATCTATCACCACTAGAACACCCTGCTTATCACTGTGTATAGTATAATGACAGGAGAGAACACAGGAGAGGTGAGAACTGATTATCTATCACCACTAGAACACCCTGCTTATCACTGATTATAGTATAAGGACAGGAGAGGTGAGAACTGATTATCTATCATCACTAGAACACCCTGCTTATCACTGATTATAGTATAAGGACAGGAGAGAACACAGGAGAGGTGAGAACTGATTATCTATCACCACTAGAACACCCTGCTTATCACTGCTTATAGTATAAGGACAGGAGAGGTGAGAACTGATTATCTATCACCACTAGAACACCCTGCTTATCACTGATTATAGTATAAGGACAGGAGAGAACACAGGAGAGGTGAGAACTGATTATCTATCACCACTAGAACACCCTGCTTATCACTGATTATAGTATAAGGACAGGAGAGAACACAGGAGAGGTGAGAACTGATTATCATCACTAGAACACCCTGCTTATCACTGTGTATAGTATAAGGACAGGAGAGAACACAGGAGAGGTGAGAGCTGATTATCCACCACCACTAGAACACCCTGCTTATCACTGTGTATATTATAATGACAGGAGAGAACACAGGAGAGGTGAGAACTGATTATCTATCATCACTAGAACACCCTGCTTATCACTGATTATAGTATAAGGACAGGAGAGAACACAGGAGAGGTGAGAACTGATTATCTATCACCACTAGAACACCCTGCTTATCACTGCTTATAGTATAAGGACAGGAGAGGTGAGAACTGATTATCTATCACCACTAGAACACCCTGCTTATCACTGATTATAGTATAAGGACAGGAGAGAACACAGGAGAGGTGAGAACTGATTATCTATCACCACTAGAACACCCTGCTTATCACTGATTATAGTATAAGGACAGGAGAGAACACAGGAGAGGTGAGAACTGATTATCTATCATCACTAGAACACCCTGCTTATCACTGTGTATAGTATAAGGACAGGAGAGAACACAGGAGAGGTGAGAACTGATTATCCACCACCACTAGAACACCCTGCTTATCACTGTGTATAGTATAAGGACAGGAGAGAACACAGGAGAGGTGAGAACTGATTATCTATCATCACTAGAACACCCTGCTTATCACTGATTATAGTATAAGGACAGGAGAGAACACAGGAGAGGTGAGAACTGATTATCTATCACCACTAGAACACCCTGCTTATCACTGCTGTATAGTATAAGGACAGGAGAGAACACAGGAGAGGTGAGAACTGATTATCTATCATCACTAGAACACCCTGCTTATCACTGCTTATAGTATAAGGACAGGAGAGAACACAGGAGAGGTGAGAACTGATTATCTATCACCACTAGAACACCCTGCTTATCACTGTGTATAGTATAAGGACAGGAGAGAACACAGGAGAGGTAAGAACTGATTATCCATCATCACTAGAACACCCTGCTTATCACTGATTATAGTATACAGACAGGAGAGAACACAGGAGAGGGGAGAACTGATCATCTATCACCACTAGAACACCCTGCTTATCACTGATTATATATAAGGACAGGAGAGATGAGAACTGATTATCTATCACCACTAGAACACCCTGCTTATCACTGATTATATATAAGGGACAGGAGAGAACACAGGAGAGATGAGAACTGATTATTTATCATTACTAGAACACCCTGCTCATCACTGTGTATAGTATAAGGACAGGAGAGAACACAGGAGAGGTGAGAACTGATTATCCACCACCACTAGAACACCCTGCTTATCACTGTGTATAGTATAAGGACAGGAGAGAACACAGGATAGGGGAGAACTGATTATCACCACTAGAACACCCTGCTTATCACTGATTATAGTATACAGACAGGAGAGAACACAGGAGAGGTGAGAACTGATTATCTATCACCACTAGAACACCCTGCTTATCACTGATTATAGTATACAGACAGGAGAGAACACAGGAGAGGTGAGAACTGATTATCTATCACCACTAGAACACCCTGCTTATCACTGATTATATATAAGGACAGGAGAGATGAGAACTGATTATCTATCATCACTAGAACACCCTGCTTATCACTGATTATAGTATAAGGATAGGAGAGAACACAGGAGAGGTGAGAACTGATTATCTATTACCACTAGAACACCCTGCTTATCACTGATTATAGTATAAGGGACAGGGGAGAATAGAGGAGAGGTGAGAACTGATTATCTATCACCACTAGAACACCCTGCCTATCACTGCTTATAGTATAAGGACAGGAGAGAACACAGGAGAGGTGAGAACTGATTATCTATCACCACTAGAACACTCTGCTTATCACTGATTATAGTATAAGGACAGGAGAGAACACAGGAGAGGTGAGAACTGATTATCTATCACCACTAGAGCACTCTGCTTATCACTGATTATATATAAGGACAGGAGAGATGAGAACTGATTATCTATCATCACTAGAACACCCTGCTTATCACTGCTTATAGTATAAGGACAGGAGAGATGAGAACTGATTATCTATCACCACTAGAACACCCTGGTTATCACTACTTATAGTATAAGGACAGGAGAGAACACAGGAGAGGTGAGAACTGATTATCTATCACCACTAGAACACCCTGCTTATCACTGCTTATAGTATAAGGACAGGAGAGAACACAGGAGAGGTGAGAACTGATTATCTATCACCACTAGAACACCCTGCCTATCACTGCTTATAGTATAAGGACAGGAGAGAACACAGGAGAGGGGAGAACTGATCATCTATCACCACTAGAACACCCTGCTTATCACTGCTTATAGTATAAGGACAGGAGAGAACACAGGAGAGGTGAGAACTGATTATCTATCATCACTAGAACACCCTGCTTATCACTGCTTATAGTATAAGGACAGGAGAGAACACAGGAAATGTGAGAACTGATTATCTATCACCACTAGAACACCCTGCTTATCACTGTTTATAGTATAAGGACAGGAGAGAACACAGGAAATGTGAGAACTGATTATCTATCACCACTAGAACACCCTGGTTATCACTACTTATAGTATAAGGACAGGAGAGAACACAGGAGAGGTGAGAACTGATTATCTCATCACTAGAACACCCTGCTTATTACTGTATATAGTATAAGGACAGGAGAGAACACAGGAGAGGTGAGAACTGATTATCTATCATCACTAGACCACCCTGCTTATCACTGCTTATAGTATAAGGACAGGAGAGGTTAGAACTGATTATCTATCACCACTAGAACACCCTGCTTATTACTGTTTATAGTATAAGGACAGGAGAGAACACAGGAGAGGTGAGAACTGATTATCTATCATCACTAGAACACCCTGCTTATCACTGATTATAGTATAAGGGACAGGAGAGAACACAGGAGAGGTGAGAACTGATTATCTATCACCACTAGAACACCCTGCTTATCACTGTGTATAGTATAAGGACAGGAGAGAACACAGGAGAGGTGAGAACTGATTATCTATCATCACTAGAACACCCTGCTTATCACTGATTATAGTATAAGGACAGGAGAGAACACAGGAGAGGTGAGAACTGATTATCTATCACCACTAGAACACCCTGCTTATCACTGTATATAGTATAAGGACAGGAGAGGTGAGAACTGATTATCTATCACCACTAGACCACCCTGCTTATCACTGCTTATAGTATAAGGACAGGAGAGGTTAGAACTGATTATCTATCACCACTAGAACACCCTGCTTATTACTGTTTATAGTATAAGGACAGGAGAGAACACAGGAGAGGTGAGAACTGATTATCTCATCACTAGAACACCCTGCTTGGTGTTAAGCGATTATAGACAATCAGTCCTCACCCCTCCTGTTGCTTACACTAGGTATCTTCATGCTGCTACAAGGCCTCTAATTTCAATGCCTGACACTGTGCTGCACATGCTCAGTAGTGAAGACCAGAGGAGAAAGTTCACTGCTGGGCATACCTTCAGTCATCTCAGAACTGCTAGTTGGAGCAGGAAAGCAGCAATAAAAGGGTTGTCCAGGAATAAGTTACTTGTCCCCTGAGCCCACAGCCTGCCTCTGGTATGGGAAGAATCATACTTAGGGTGGGTTAACATCACGTTTTTGCCAATCCATTAACATATACGTTGGGGGGAAAAATAAAATAAAGATACAAAAGCGTAGAACACTATGCTTTTGTATCCTGCAGAGTCCAGTAAAAAAAACATATGTGTTATCATGCAGGTTTTGTTTTTTTACAGTGGAACTCTATGGTGAACGCACGCCCATTTAGACAATTCCAGAAAACGTATTCCAATAAATATGGTTTATGTTTTATCCAAGTAGCCTTATTACTTACATGATTGTGAGAAAAAGCCCGATGTTCCCATTTTACTACTGGAAATGTGTTATTACTAAATTATTGCCCATTTATGAAGGAGTCGGAGTGTGAGGAGTCAGAGTCAGGACTCCATAGCCCTGGAATAGTGGACACAAGTCTTCTCCAATTCCTGACATAAAGCAGAAATGGGGGTTGTGCTTCATTTGCAGTAAAGACATTAAACGGCCTGTCACCTTTTCTGATACTTAAATAAAATTACCCATAAAATAATTCTGGATGAACTTTCTGAATTGTTCAGTTCCTCTGCGACTCCTCCTAGAAAGTTATGAATAAACTGACTACTGGGTGTTACCAGTCTCTTTGTCATAGGGGCGTGTCAGTCAGCTCTAACTGAACAGTGTCAGAAAATGTAGAGACACACCCTCAATTGTAAGACCAGTGTAGAGAAGTGATTCTCTGGCATCGTCATTTTACAGGGAATACAATTATTACTCAGACATGTCAGAAGTGATGAGAGGCCCTCCTTTAAGGGCTCATGCACACGACTGTGAGCCGGCCGTGCTGCGGACTACAGTTTGCATGGGCACCGAACGTGTGCCCACCGTCTGCTGACATGGACCTATTTCAGTATAGAAAACAGAAGCAGTACAGACTCAGTACTTCCGTGGGCATCCGATTTGTGACTCTGTTACGCACCGTATCAAGCAGATTGCGGACCCATTCAAGTCGGTGGGCTGCAATATGTGCACGAGCACTGCTACAGTCGTATGCATGAGGCCAAAGACACTAATCAAAAAGCCTGTGGAAACTAGGAAATTAGGGCAGCGATTACCTTATTGGGCTGACCAGTCAAAAAACTAACCTGACAAAGCTCATTTCCGCTTCCAAGATCTTTCAGAGGACTACGTGGCGCTTTTAAAATCTGAAACATGAAAGACCCACATCAGCGGATGAAACACGGCGCTGCATCACACAACAATAACTTATTTCGGTGATAAAGACACATTAAGAGTCATTGATTAAAGCCGATGCAAAACCACACAAAAAAGGGGTTCTTAAAGAGGCATCCTAGCTTCTTACTAACCAAGACTCTTAGACCAGACACAGACGAGTGACTTCAGTGTGAGGGACCCGCTGAGCGTGGCAGTGGGGTTTCCTGTTCTGACCTCCGCTCCTCTGTGTTTCACTGCAAGACCTGGAATCTACCGAATATCAGTTTTGCGGTCGGTGGGTCTGCAAAATATGGATGCAGTCTGCGTGCATTCTACAGTTTTCGCGGGGCCTACTGTAAAATAAGCCCATTTTGTGGACAGGTTCTATCATTTGTGGCCCAGCCAAATGGATGTGGACAACACACCATATGCTGTCCATTTTTTTTTGCGGACCCATAGAAATTAATGGCTCCATGTGCGATCACCAAAAAACTGGATCGGACACAGACCAAAAATACAGTCGTGTGCATAAGGCCTAAAACTGACAGCATTAAGTCAGTGTAATTCAATAGATTCCAGCATTATGGAGCGAAGGTCAGAAAGGGAACTCACACTGACACGCCGCGAGTTTCTCTCATTGAACTTGCTCGTCTGTCTGGCCTTATAGGCTCACATACATACTTTCAATCCACAGCAGCCCAGATTTACTAATCCTATAGATGGCGAAGGTTAGACAGGCCGTCTAGTCTGCCCCAGATTTATCACAGGGGCTCAGGCATAGACGCTCTTCTCAGACTCTATAACAACTATTGGTTGACTTACCTCGAGACATAACTTTGCCAGAATTACCCCAAATTTTCAGCACTAAATGGTTCATCTTGGGCTCAACCCCTCCCCATTAATACATGCCCCATTTATGAGCATGTCAGGAAAAAAGTGCAGATGCCCCAATTAGGCCACTTTGTATAGCTTTTTTTTACATTTCTGTAATCGGGTTTTATAAATGTTTTGCTGTGGCTTATGCAGCTGCAGAATGCCATTCTGTGAAAAGTCCAATTAGCTCAGCTCGAATGTGAACAGAGCCGAAAGGAGAGTAGCCAGCTATAAGTTATTGAGGTATGCAAACAGCTAAAGACACATACCGAAGAAAGTCTCCTATGATGGCCTCGCTCAGTCAGCTCGCTGGAAGACAGAAAGTGGTAGCGATCAGTTAAAGGGGTAGTCTGGTTTAAAAAAAGCAGTTTTCAGATAATGTAATAGGGAGCTGTAAGTCATTAGGACGAGGCTCCCATCTGAGCCCTGACATTTCCCTTGTGATCGGGCGGCAGGGTAAATGAACGCTTGCTGCAATACATCCCAAAAATGACAACTGATCACTAGGACCCCCAGCTTCAGGACACCCTGTGACCACCTTATCAGAGGACCCATGTGCACTTTATTTAAAGGGTTTCTGTCACCAGAATTAACACTATTAACCTGGCTGACATTAGCGATGTGCTAATGTCAGCTGCACCCAACTATCCTTTTCCTACTTTTATCTGTGCCCCCGTTACTCAAGAAATATTACTTTTATAATATGCTAATTAGCCTGTAGGAGGGGGGGGGGTGCGTTGCCCCTGCTCCTAGAGGCTCCGTTCTCCTACCTCTGGCCACGCCCTGCTACACTAGATTGACAGGGTCAGGCAGCGTTCACCTCCAACTACCGGCCCTGTGCGCTGGGGAAATCTCGCACTGTTCAGTATTTGGCACAGGCGCGGTGAGGCAGCCAGCGAGCTCCCTTCACTCACTGCGCCAAATAGTGAATGGGGCGGCGGAGGCGCGAGATTTACACGGCAGACAGGGCCGGCAGAAGGAGACCAACGCTGCCTGACCCTGTCGATCTAGTGTAGCAGGGTGTGGCGAGACGTGGGAGAACGGAGCATCTAGGAGCAGGGGCAACATATTATAAAAATTCTATTTCTGGAGTCATGGGGGCATAGATAAAAGTAGGAATAGGCTAGTTAGGTGCAGCTGGCATTAGCACATCACTAATGTCAGCTAACTTCATAGGGTTAAATCTGGTGACAGAAACCCTCTAACGGGATGAACAATGTTCCCATTTCTATGACAGAGATGGAATAAAGTGGAATTACGAAAACGGCTGAGTGGACAGTGCTCCGCTTTTTCTTTAACTCCAGCGGCGGTACCCGGAGCCACAAGAGCAGCAGGCTATGCTTTATCCAGAACTCAGAAGATACCGATGCACTGCCATAACAGAAGAGCGCTGCCCATTCGGCCATTTCTGTAAATCCTGCCACCGCGGCAGGCGTGTAGTCCAATCTCACCATGGAAATTGAGAGCTGAAACAACCCCTTTAAGCTATGATTTTAATTTTGGATATACAATAAAAA
Organism: Bufotes viridis; assembly: GCA_033119425.1. Classification (NCBI taxonomy): domain Eukaryota; kingdom Metazoa; phylum Chordata; class Amphibia; order Anura; family Bufonidae; genus Bufotes; species Bufotes viridis. Next base: position 50,541,730 of record CM065599.1, on the reverse strand, counting down.
ATTAAATAGATTTAATGTACAATTTAACATAATATTTTTCTGGTAAAGATCTCAAATAAAAAAAATAAAAAAAATACACATAATTGGTATTGCTGCATCCAAAAATATCCAAATTATTATTATTATTATTAAGCTGCAAGGTCAGGGATCCGCAACCTCCGGCGCTCCAGCTCTTAAAGAATCCTCCTTTCACTTCTGAGGGGGCTACAAGAATAGCAGAGTCCTTGTACACACTGGGAGTTGTAGTTTCGCCGCAGCTGGCGTGCCTGAGGTTGCGGATCCAGCTCCTCACCTGTTCTGGGAGACTGACTTGCCGTCCATTTTGTCGTTCTCTCGCCGGTATCCTGCACAAAGGAATATATTCCAGTTACAAACGTCTAAAAGAAAACACTGGACTCAGTCCCCCTGCCAGGTCCACCCGTGTGATCGGAGGGGCGCGGACATCATCTGTGATGGAAAAATCTGTTACGCTTTTATCAACAATGTCACTTTAACTTATTGTCATCCAAAACATCAACCTTCCCAAAACCAATCCAGAAATCTGGGTGTTGCGCTTTGTCCAGGAGGGTTTGACTGCGGCCTGTGGGCCCCTACTAAGTATTGCTATGGGTCCCTGTGTGGTTACTCCCATTTGGGACATTTATGGGATGACCACAAATGCACCCTTCTCCAGTGCGGTGTTCCCGGATACCTAGGTGGCAGCGCATGCGCAGCTCTCTCCATTCACTTCTATGGGGTTCCCAGAAAACGCCTACAAAGCCATCTTCTGAACCCCCAGGGAATGGAGACAACTGCGCATGCGCGGCCACCAGGTCATCCACAGCAGCCACGAGACGGGGGTCTGGGACCACCGCGGCTAGCCGACATTTACACCAGCACCTCCAAACTGTGATGAAGGGTTCAGGTAAATGCTAACAAGGACCACAAGTAGCAGCACACTGCCAGGTGCAAGGACACACCCAAACACTGGAAACACGGATTATCCTGGATTGCATTGACGCTACCGTACTATATGAAAACGGAATGGTCTTTCCACCCGTTTTTTATTAAAATTGTGTCAGGCCCACCCCTCAGAGGCCAGGTAGATTCTGCAGACGGGACCGACTGTTCGGTCTGTATCCGTTCCGTTTTTTCACTGTTCTGTATGTGGGACCATACACTTGAAGGGGTCCACAAAAAAGCGGGGATGACAGTGTGCATGCTGTTTCCGTATGTCCTAAAAATTCAGACCGAGTGAAAAATGTACGTGTGATGTTTTTTTTAATGGCTGTCACACAGCCGTTTGAAGGCGTAATGATGGTCTAAGGGGTTAATAGAAAGGCTGATTGACGCCGGTAAATAATGGCGGTGAAAAACTTGGGAGTGTCCTGCTTCAGCCAAAAAAAAAAAAAAAACAGTTAAAACCAGACCATCTTGCCATTTTAATGAATTTTCCCACTAAGGCTACTTTCACCTCTGCGTTTTTGCGGTCCGGTTTTGAGATCCGGCGTAATAATAATACAAACGGCTGCCTCTATTCAGAACGGATCCGGTTGTATTAGATCGAAAAGCCGGCGCTAAAACCATTGTAAGTCAATGGGTCCCGGGTATGGCACCATCGACTTGCATGGGTTTTGGTGCCGGATACGGCTTCTTCCGTTTTCCACGCCTCACAGATGCCGCGGTTTTGTGTCCGGGATGAGAACGCAACAAACTGGAACAGAATGCATTCTGGTGGGCGCTCCGCTCGAAGCGTTGTTTTGCGGTTTTCAGAACCTGTACCGGATCTCAAAACCGGACAGATGTAAGCCTAAGGCCTACTGCACAGGTCGCAGTCCGCGAAATTCGGATGCGGTCAATGCAGGTGCACCCGGGTGGCTGTGGGAGTGCACCCTATAAGCCCTGAGAAGATGGGCGAGAATTGCACAATCTAAATGGGGGAACTCACGCCCCAAATATATAATGCAAAAAAAAACAAAGCCCTGCACCTCCAGAAAATGGGAGAACTGGGATCAGGTGGAGAGTACCATGGCCACAGGGTGTGCCATATATGTCCCAGATGGGCAGAGTACCCCTTTACATCTATGAGCTGTAGAGGTGACAGGACATGAGAAGGAGGATATATATACTGTATATATAGTGCAGGACAGCACAGGCTGGTAACATGCAGTACCGCAGATACACTGTACACACAGAGCGGTTTCTACAAACACCAGCACGTAGGGCTGCCCGCCTGCACCCCGGCCTGACAAAAACCAGCAACCGGTAAATACTACAGTCATTAGCCGCACACAGCGCAGTATATACGTGTGTGCACACAGGCTCGGTACCGCAGGCCGCGGTCACTGCTCAGCTCTGTACCTACCTTTCTGAAGAACTAGTAAGTGAAGCGCCGGTAGCGGCCCGATCAGCGCGGCCTCGCCTTCCCCTCCGGTACCGGAAAACACCGTCCTCTAGATCCCCGGCTTCAGACCTGTACGGAACGGTCAAACGGGCGGCGCAGGCTCCATTTTCAAATTTAACCGCCACTCGCGTCTTCCATTGGACACGCCCACCGACTGATGATTGGCAGGCGAGACGCCCCGCCCCTGTACACGTACATAGGGGAAAATACAGCGCCCTGTACTGCGGCGGTGTCGTCCGTGTCTTTACCGGCGCCTATAGTCATAACGTGCTGTTACCGGGGGCGCTAGTGTGTGAGCGGTATGGCGGGAGAGGCAGCGGGACATAGAGAGCTGCGCAGGAAGGAGCTCGCACATGACGAGGTGGCCGAGTGGTTAAGGCGATGGACTGCTAATCCATTGTGCTTTGCACGCGTGGGTTCGAATCCCATCCTCGTCGCATTGTTTTTGTTTTGTTTTTTACCCATTTTTATTATGAAAAAACAAAAATGCGAGTCCAGCGTAGACCATTAACCCTTTGACTACCAGAGCGTTTTGCGTGTTCTTTTTGCACAGCCTTAACTTTTGCACAGTCATAACTTTTTTTAGTTTTTCATTCACATAGCGGTATTTGGGGAAAAATTATTCCTCCACAATTTTATGGGTTTTGTTTTTATGTCGTTCCCTTTGCGGTAAAACTGACCTGTTACCTTCATTCTCTGGGTAGGTACGATAATGGCGATACCACATTTGTATACTTTTTTTTCTTGTGTTTTAATACTGAATCAATAAAAACCTTGAAAAATAATCTTTTTTTCATCGCCATATTCTTTTTGTAGTTATGTGTACGGAGCGGTGTGAGGGTTGATTTTTTACAGGACAATCTATACTATTCATTAATACAATTTTAAGGTGTGTATCAATTTTTGATCACATTTTATAAAAAAAAATGTGAGGGTGAAGCGACCAAAGAACAGTCTGGTAAAAAAAAAACGTATACATTAACATATACTTATATCTTTTTTACAATGGATCTCTAGGAACGGATGACCCTGTATGGCCGTAGTCTGAGGCTTCCGTTGACGTATACGGTTTTAGTAAACGCTAAATGGATGGTAAAAACAGGATGTGAACCCAGCCTTAGCTGGTCAGTTACACTTCCTTAACCCTGGGTTCACACCTGAGCGTTTTACAGCACGTTCCTACACGCTGTAAAACGCTCAACAGGCGAAAAGCCATGGTTCTCACCTGAGCGTTTTACAGCGCGTACGAACAGTACAGGAGCTTCTTTGGGGCATATTGTGATTGACGACACAGTGGTCAATCACACGACCACAAAAACGCGCATATCAAATACGCTCAAGTGTGAACCCAGGGTAAATGGACACTACACTGCCAGAGGTACTAAACCTGGTGGTTACAACTCTGGACAGAGGCACTAAGCTTGGTGGTTACGATAATGGGTTAACAATCCCTTATAACTCTCTGCTAGAGATGATCAGGCCTTGCGCAGTTTGGAGCACAGTAGTAGCCACCGTTTAGTACACCCTATCAGTCATAGGATCCATTCATACGTCCGCAATTCCGTTCCGCATTTTGCAGAATGGAATTATGGACCCATTTATTTCTATGGGGACACAGTATGTCCTGCCCGCATCCGCAATTGCGGATCAGCACTTCCCGGTCCATGGACCAAGTAAGTATAGTATAAGTATAGTGGTAAGTATAATGTATACAAGGGGTCCAGACATTGGGGGGGGGGATGTCATTATAGGGGTTGCATAACAGCAGGAGGCAGTGTGAAGAAAACAAGCGGGCAGGAGGCAGCGTGAAGACGACAAGCGGGCAGGAGGCAGCGTGAAGACGACAAGTGGGCAGGAGGCAGCGTGAAGACGACAAGCGGGCAGGAGGCAGCGTGAAGACGACAAGCGGGCAGGAGGCAGCGTGAAGACGACAAGCGGGCAGGAGGCAGCGTGAAGGCGACAAGCGGGCAGGAGGCAGCGTGAAGGCGACAAGCGGGCAGGAGGCAGCGTGAAGACGACAAGCGGGCAGGAGGCAGCGTGAAGACGACAAGCGGGCAGGAGGCAGCGTGAAGACGACAAGCGGGCAGGAGGCAGCGTGAAGACGACAAGCGGGCAGGAGGCAGCGTGAAGACGACAAGCGGGCAGGAGGCAGCGTGAAGACGACAAGCGGGCAGGAGGCAGCGTGAAGAAGACAAGCGGGCAGGAGGCAGCCTGATGAAGACAAGCGGGCAGGAGGCAGTGTGAAGAAGACAAGCGGGCAGGAGGCAGCGTGAAGACGACAAGCGGGCAGGAGGCAGCGTGAAGAAGACAAGCGGGCAGGAGGCAGCCTGATGAAGACAAGCGGGCAGGAGGCAGCGTGAAGACGACAAGCGGGCAGGAGGCAGCGTGAAGAAGACAAGCGGGCAGGAGGCAGCCTGATGAAGACAAGCGGGCAGGAGGCAGCCTGATGAAGACAAGCGGGCAGGAGGCAGCGTGAAGAAGACAAGCGGGCAGGAGGCAGTGTGAAGAAGACAAGCGGGCAGGAGGCAGCGTGAAGACGACAAGCGGGCAGGAGGCAGCGTGAAGACGACAAGCGGGCAGGAGGCAGCGTGAAGACGACAAGCGGGCAGGAGGCAGCGTGAAGAAGACAAGCGGGCAGGAGGCAGCGTGAAGAAGACAAGCGGGCAGGAGGCAGCCTGATGAAGACAAGCGGGCAGGAGGCAGCCTGATGAAGACAAGTGGGCAGGAGGCAGCGTGAAGACGACAAGCGGGCAGGAGGCAGCGTGAAGACGACAAGCGGGCAGGAGGCAGCGTGAAGACGACAAGCGGGCAGGAGGCAGTGTGAAGCTCTGGACAATGAAACCTAGGGTCCCAGAATTCATGCAACATAGCAACACTATGCAGACCTCGTAAATCTCTTCATGCAATGGTTTTCCCGAAGTGTCCTCTATTTCAGGAGGATTTGAGGAACGTGATCAAAGTGGTGTAAAGCAGAACTGGCTTAGTTGCCCATAGCAACCAATCAGATTCTACCTTTCATTTTCCAAAGGAGCTGTCAAAAATGAAAGGTGGAATATGATTGGTTGCTATGGGCAACTAAGTCAGGTCTGCTTTACACAGTTTGATCAATGATCCCATTCAAGTCCTGAGACCTCAAACCGATCATGCCTCCATAGGCTTTGTTGGGAAATCAAAATTGGTCCATGGAGGCCACACTTTACAAGTTAGAGAACTTATAAAGGACCCGTCATCTACCCTGTCCTGTCTTAGTAAATAATTGCATTCAGCAGAACAATCCTGGAGCGTCTTTTCTAAGAACTTTCCATTGTGCTGTTCCTCTGAAGTATTGTGGAGTCCATTACTTGATGGGGCAGATCTGTTTTTGGCAGCACAAAACAGAACGTCTCTCATCCCTACGAAAGACTAATTGAAAAACAATATTTTTAGCCAAAAATGAGTGAAATGTAGATTTTTTTTAAATTACATTACTCAAAAGGTGTTCATAGCTTTTTCTGTGCCAATTTCTACTGAGATCAACAATGAAGACAAGCCAAGAAGAAAGGATGGCAACGGTCTAGCATTTTGACCATGTCAAGAATCCAAAATGATTTCATTGAATCCCAGTTTTATGCCAATCCTCAATACCATGGGGGGCTGGGTAATCAGGAGCCACATAAAAGGGCCACAAGCCACCCATGTCTATGCTCATGTATTTACCTGTAGATATTCCTTTCACATTGTACAGTCAATGGTACATCACGTGTTATCTCTACATAGCTCTTACCTGTCTCTGTAATCCTGTCTGTGATAAGATGACTACTGAGAAGTGATCGTTACAGAACAGGAAGTGTCAGTCTTGTGAGGCTCAGTGACTAGCGTGATTTAAGTTTTTTATTTTTTAAATAAAAAAATGAACAAAAACATGATAACCATAAAGGTATATCTGTTGGTGGCTCACCTAAACGTATATTAGGACCTAACGGTGCTCGCCCCTTTGGTTCTCCCAAATGAACCGTGAAACAAAGTACTATATTGAAACAAACAAATAGGTGGGGGGCACTCAGTGCTCTGACAATATATAGATGCAGGAGGTATGGTAATAAATTGGTCTTTTTATTCTAATATCATCAAAAAAAGTGCTGTTCTGGACAGGATGTTCCCTTACTAGTGAAATGATAACATATGTATCATAGGCAGAAAATGTTGCTAATATAGTCTGGTGTCCTGTAAATTCATATATTGGTCAGCCTAAGGTGTGGATGAAGCAGGGTGGAGACGTGTGAACTTGAATTATAGTCGCACATAGCTACCCTTTTATGTGTGAGACTCCTCCATACACAGGGCTGTCATTGCAATAACCTGATGTCCTACACAGTTTAACATTGGTGTGTACATTAGCACACAGTGTGTTTTCTGAAATTAGAACAGCCTGACACAGGGGGAAGCAGCACGACACAATAGGAACATGTGGACTTGATCTACGGTCGCACGTTGCTATATTTGATGTGTGGGGCTTCGTTCACACCTTAGGCTGACTAATAGCAATATATTTGAATTTACAGGACACCAGACTATATTAGCAATATTTTCTGCCTATGATACATATGCTATCATTTCACCAGTAAGGAAACATCCTGTCCAGAACAGCACTTTTTTTGATGATATTAGAATAAAAAGACCAATTTATTACCATACCTCCTGCATCTATATGTTGTCAGAGCACTGAGTGCCCCCCACCTATTTGTTTGTTTCATGATAACCATAAAAGCTTGCCTCAAGCAATAGCTCATTTTCTGACAAACCATTACCGTTGTTGAATTGTATAGATAAATATTTTATATAGACCATTTTATTTTATAGAATATTTTATTTCTTCTGATTTTCACAGGGCTTAAGAAGTACAAAAGGCTTTTGTGTCCAAAATAAACAGTCCCCCTATCTCCCCTATCCACAGGGTAGGGGATAAGCATCCGATTGGTGGAGGTCTAATCACTGGGACCCTCACTGACCAGGAGAACGGTGTCTAAAGTGCCGGTGGGAATGGATTGGCAGATTTATGCTCCATTTATCCTCTATGGGACTGCCAGACACAACTGAGCGCTGGACCCTGCTCTTATAGAGAATGACTGGTTGCTCAACCTGACGCCCGTCTTCATCAGTGGTGATCCCAGTATTCAGACCTACAGATAGGAGTGTTCCTTTCATGGCACAACCCTTTGCATCAAATATGAACTACGGGGGAGATTTATCAAGAATGGTGCAAAGGAAAACTGGCCTAGTTGCCCATAGCATCCAGTTAAGACTCCACGTTTCATTTTTCCTTGGAAAATGAAAGGATTACACTGATTCGCTGAGCCAGCTTTCCTTTGCACCAGTCTTCATAAATCTCCCCCCCTAAATCTTTTGCAAAATTATAAAATCATATATATTTCCTACTTAAATAAAGCGTTATTTTAGATCACGTTGGGTTTCAGTCATCCACCCAGTGGTCATCTGCCCATTCAGGTAATTCTGTGGAATAGTCAAAATGATCCCCCTTATAGCGCAATGCATGAAGATACATTATCAGGTCTTTGGGGGAAGGGTCTGGCCTTATAATCTTACATTCTCCACACAGGCGGTCTAGTAGTCCCTGCCCCTTCCCCCCTGTATCAGCAGATGAGGTTTCCGTAACTTCATTGTCTCCATGTACATTGCTATCGTCACCTAACGATGAGTCTTTAGGAGGACATGCTGGGTCTGTCTCCGCCGGCAGGGTACTTGGCACAGACAGCGACCCCGGGGGCTCATCTTCACTCTGCCCACTTTTCAAGACTAGAAGATCATCTTCAGCAACATCCAAGATGTCCAGGCTTTGCTTTGACTTATGCTCTTCTATTAGGGTGCGCAAGAGTTCTTCGTTTGTCTTGTTAATTTCCCCCTTCTTCCCTCTGTTGGGACCCCATGCTTCTGTGTTGTAGACTGGGTCATTGACAATAGGGTGCCCTAAATACTGCAAGTGAACTCGGATTTGATGCGTACGGCCCGTGTAAGGGAAGCACTTCACAACACTCGATTTACCATTGTAGCTAAGTCTCTGGAAGACCGTTTTGGAGGGTTTCCCTTCTGGATGCACACGACATACACCAATCTTGTAGGAGACGACCATTATGGGCTCCTCACAGGACACAGTTTCTTCAGGAAATTCCCCACAGACTCTACACACATACTCCTTCTCTACCTGTAGATAAAAGGATAGAAACGTTAGAGACATAAAAGATCAGAACGTCAGATGTTCTACCCAGAAATTTTCTGCTGATTTGCCATGTTCAGAATGATCACAGTTTGAGAGATGGCAAAAAGTAAAATTGTAGGACCAGGGTTAAGGAGATTATCTTATGCTGCCCTTCAAGACCAAAATACACTGAAGGACTTTTCCCCTATTGGTTAAAGGTCCCCTACCCACAGGACAGGAGTGTCTGATTGGCAGGGGTCCAACCACTGGCACCCGGGTTGATCACGAGGACAATTGTCTGTGCCTCCTGTTTGCGTGGAGCAGCAGACACGTGTCAGCAGCTCCATTCCCCTCTATGAGAGAGCTGGAGACAGCCGGGCCCCCTAGGGCTGAATGGAGCTGCAGCGTGCGTGCATGACCGATGCTCCTTGTTCTTGTAATCAGCAGGTACCTCAGCAGTCAGACCGCTGCCGATCAGACACTGAACCCCATATCCTGTGGACAGGGAAAAAGTTGCCTTAATGGGACAACCCCTTTAAATATACCCAGGACATTTACTATGCAGTAGCTCAAGGATTATGAGTGGGGTACTGTTGTAGAGTACGGGTATTACACTTGCAAGGTTCCCATGTCTCCCACACAAAGCTCTTTAGTCAGGTAAAGCAAAAGATTGAAGGGGATTCCCCAGAAATTAATAAAATTACTGAATTTACCAAAATATTACTTTATTATAAACACATTCCCAATAGCATTTATTAGTAATAATGGCTTGTTTTCTCTAGGGGGCAATTATCAGGGGAAATAAAATAGCCGCTGTACTATTAGCACACAAACCACCCGTCCTAACTCACAGCTGGATGGGTTCACTCAAAGCAATGAGCCCCAGAGCTGCCTCAGCCCTCCTCTGTGCTCCTGCTGTCATGCATTACCATCGACAGCTGAGTGCGCACGCTGCTGCTCATTAGCCACATTCCTCACCAGTCCATCCTCTCTGCAATTTCACTTCAGTCCCTACACACACCGAGCTTAAGATGTTATCAGCTGTGTGTAGGGTCTTAAGTCATGACAGCAGGAGCAGTGAGGAGGGCTGAGACAGCTCGAGCTAACTGCTTCGAATTAGGACAGGTTTTGTGTGTACTAATAGGGAAGCAGCCATTTTATTTCCCCCGATGATTGCCCCCTAGAAAAAAAATGAGCCATTATAACTAATAAATACTATTGGGAATGTGTTTATAACGTAATATTTTGGTATATTCAGTAATTTTATTAATTCCTGGGAACCCCTTTAACGACAATATGTGCTCCTACTGACACATAGCCATTTTATAGTGCTGTTACCATCTACGTGTGGTCACAGTAAGTTGGTTTTATTTGAGTACTGTACTGTGGTATTTACTTGGAACTGTGCAGTAAAGTCTTTCTGCAGAGTTTGGTGTTGGTATTATGCTGTATGGCAGTGGTGCCCAACCATTTTTCATCCGAGGTCCGCACTAGATTTGGTATAAATTTCGCGGGCCGGACCAAGTAGCTTTGCTAGAAAGAAATGCCCCTGTGAGGAGTACGTGTTAGCATAACTACTGTGAAGAGGGCACATATCTGGCCATTATTGCTGTGAGGGGGCACGTGTGAGTATTACTACTGTGAAGAGCGAACATATCTGGCCATTATTACTGTGAGGGGGCACGTGTGCATTACTACTGTGAAAGGGGCACAATAGGGCACATATCTGGCCATTATTGCTGTGAGGGGGCCAGATATACAGTAGTTATGCCATATATGTGCCCTCTTTACTTTAGTAATGCCTTCTCACAGCAATAATGGCCAGATATGTGCCCTCTTCACTGTAGTAATGCTTGAGTATGTGCCCTTACAGTAGTTATGCCAGATATGTGCCCTCTTCACTTTTGTAATGCTCACATGTGCCTCCTCACAGTAATAATGGCCAGATATGTGCCCTCTTCACGTTAGTAATGCTCACACATGCCCCCTCACAATAATAATGACCAGATATGCTCACGTGTGCCCCCTCACAGTACTATTGCACACATGTGCCCCCTCACAGTAATAATGGCCAGATATGTGCCCTCTTCACTTCAGTAATGGTCACACGTGCCCCCTCACTGCAATAGTGGCCAGATATGTGCCCTCTTCATGTTAGTAATGCTCACACATGCCCCCTCACAATAATAATGGCCAGATATGCTCACGTTTGCCCCCTCACAGTACTATTGCACATATGTGCCCCCTCACAGCAATAATGGCCAGATATGTGCCCTCTTCACAGTAGTAATGCCCATATACATTACTACTGTGAAGAGGACACATATCTGTCCATTATTACTGTGAAGGGGATGTGATATATGCATGTCTGTGTATGATGTATGTAGTGCAGCGTGTGATGTATACATGTATGATGTATGTAGTGCAGTGTGTGATGTATACATGTGTTTGTATGTAGTGCAGAATGTGATGATCACACACTGCACTACATACATCACACATGTATACATCACACACTGTACTACATATATTCACACATGTATACATCACACACTGCACTACATACATCACACATGTATACATCACACACTGCACTACATACATCACACATGTATACATCACACACTGCACTACATACATCACACATGTATACATCACACACTGCACTACATACATCACACATGTATACATCACACACTGCACTACATACATCACACATGTATACATCACACACTGCACTACATACATCACACATGTATACATCACACACTGCAATACATACATTACACACATCGATACATTACTTACATTACTGTGATGTCACCTTCTTCCGCAGGTCCCTCTTTTGCCTGGGATGTAAGCTTGAACCTCCGCTGCCATGCTTTAGCCACCACCGGAGCTGCCCCTCTTCCTTTAATCTCCCGCCACTTCCCTACTGCAGGCACTCTCTGGCGCCCTCCCAGTCCAACCAATAGCAAAGCTCCTTGCTGCCTGGAGCTTTGCTATTGGCTATTGCAGGTACAGGCAGCATCGCTTTGCTGCCTGTGCTGTTTGCAGCGCACCTTGCACTGAAAAAATGAGGGAAAGGTTCGGGTACTGTGCGGGCCGCATGACACGGCTTCGCGGGCCGGATTTGGCCCGCGGGCCGTAGGTTGGGCACCACTGCTGTATGGCATTTGGGCACCATGCTATATGGCAATTGTCTGTATGCCCTAACACCACATGGATGAAAAAGAAGGTTGCACACAGGACATCATCATCTAGTGAAAGGCTGTATTGTAAGTGCTCGCACCTTCCTCTCCCGTACTAGTTCTGCCATCTTCTTTGACACATCTGGGGTCTTGGCAAACATGAGTACACCAGAGGTTAGACGATCCAGGCGGTGGATGGTATGAAGTTCTTTCATGTTGTGCTCTTTGCCCAAAATGAAAATGACAGTGTTGTGTCGGAAGCGACCACAGGGATGGACCGGCAGAGAGGACGGTTTATCCACAACCACAATGTCTTCACTTTCGGCCAGGATGCGCAGGGGCTCTGCGGTTACAGGAGGCTCGTGGCGATGCACGGTGTTTCGGAGGAAATCATTATCCTTAAAGCAGAGAAAAGATGGAAAGGTCAATAAACTAGATCAATGCAATGCTATTCTCACCTGAAACACGGGCAACACCACTACAGGGGCGGCCGATAATTCCCCAGAGTCTGCCACTAGTGCAGGCTGTGGATCATACCAAGATAACGCGGTTGTTGTATCAGACCGCCACAAGAATAGCTCCAAAGAAGTTGTCCAGCAGGAGGATGTTTTTTAGATTTGGGCAGAATAGGTTACAAAAACCCCCCCAAAAAACAGCATTACTCCCTACCTTTCAGACGTATATGGCAGAATAAACCTGATCACTGGGCGCAGCGGTGACCCACCTCTGCCAGTAACTGGCTAAGCAGGCATCGATGGCCTGTAGAGTCGGGACCAGGAACTGGAGACCAGTGGGGATCATTGATTTTTTTAACCCATTCTGCCCCATACATAAAACGTAACCCCACCAGACGTGTTTAACTAGGACGGACAGATCAGGGCGTTGATGGCCTATCCTCAGGAGGGGTGATCTGATCATGGGGCTCTGACTTTTGAAGGGTCTGCAGCACTTGTGTGGGCTCTGCGCTCTCTTCGTGACTTACATGGAGCCGGTCTATTTAGGATGCTGCAGCTTCATCCCGTCCAAGCGGGCAGAGAAACATTACAATAGCCGCAGCACCGCAAGACAAACCGGAGACGGCAGCAGTACTGAAGGAATCGGGAGTATTACTGATACACTCACAGGAGTATTGTCCTGCTGTTTATATTGCAATTACTGGAGCGGAGTGAGGCCCCAGAAGCAGACGGGGTTATTACTCCACGTGGGAGCTATATGTACTGTGCTTATGTCCTATGGAGGATGGCTCAGGGCGTTGCATCTGCATCAAAGGACAGACAGGGACCCGCTGGGCACTGGTGGCATTCCTTAGCTTCCATTAAAGGGGGCTTCTGGTACTAGGTACTGCTGGCCGTCCTTAGGATAGGTCATCAGGATCAGATCGGTGGGGGCTCACACTCCCTTTGAGTTCTTCAGGTTCCATCTTTCTGCGTGTTTACTGCCCTTAACACCAAGGGCCCTCCATCCGCGCCAATCAGCTGGGGCGCCAAAAACTGGAAGGCTCTGTACACTGTGCTGTTTCTGGTACCAGCATATTGAATAGGGTTGAGCTACAGAACCCTGGCATGACCACTACTCCTGTCCCATGGCGGCTGCCCATATCAGCTGATGGGTGGGGGTGCAGAGTGTAGCCCCCACTGATCTGATGTCCTATCCTGAAGGGAGGTCATCAATACCTAGAACCCAGAAAACCTCTTTAAAGGGACATAACGGATTTTACAGCGGAATGCTGGAGCGGACAGACGTGCCAAAATTTCACCGGAAACCGGCCACGTCCTTTCTGCCTCCCATTCACTTCAATGGGAATCAGCACCAAGCAGAGATGTCCCACCTGCAACCCTCTAGCTGTTGCAAAACTACAACTCCCAGCATGCCCTGTTTGCTGTAGGCTGTCCAGGCATGATGGAAGTTGTAGTTTCACAACAGCTGGAGGGCCGCAGGTTGGGCACTCCTGAGGATCGCGGAGAGGTGGCTTAAACAGAACATGCCCCCCGTGTTGCCCCACATTGAAGTGAATGGGTGGTAGAAAGGACGCGGTTCCGGTGAAATTTCGCACCAAAATTCCACTGTAGAATCATACGAACTTCCCCTTAAAGACCAGGCAACAACCTGTAAAAAATAAAACTAAGCCAGGCTCACAATCCCCACGTTGTCGGGCCTCTGCTGGCATATGGAGCCCGGATTAAGAAGCAGCAAGGACTTGATCAGTAAGGTTGGCTTCTTTTTAACTCTTTGTGACCCTATTTTATATTTTTCATTTTGATTTCTTTAAAAAAAAAAAAAACGCACGGCCTTACACACAGCCCACTGATCTGGATCCGCTCAGTGTGGTGTAGTCCCGCGGCCCGCCACAGGGCGGCGCCCGCTCACCTTCAGCACCACGCTCAGGTCCCGCACCGGCTCCCGGTTGAGCCGCAGCCTCCCGGCCTCGGCCGCCAGCTTGTAGTACTCCAGCGGCTCGGCCCGGAACTCCTGGCTGAACACGTCCAGCAGGCTTTTCCCCACCCAGCGCCCCTTGCAGTACGTCTCGAAGTCAAAGTAGTAAGGGCGGACCTTCCGCAGCCCGTTCTCCGTGTAGGATTCAGTCTCAGCGAAATGTTCGTCTCCGAAACTGATCCCGGTTCTCCGCTTGGAGGGCGGCGGCACGTAGCGCCCTTCCCCGTTCTCCCCGCGGGCCTTCTTCCTCCGTCCCCGGTCACCGTCTTTCTTGCTCTCTCCCCCCGGCTCCTTCCTTTTTAGAGACATCTCAGACATGGACAGAGCTCTGCTGCCCAGGAGCCGCCCCGTCCTGCTGCACACTGCCAGCATGAGCACGTGGTGAGCGGCGCCCAGTGATGACGTCACACCGCGCAGTTTATTTTTCGCATCATTTCTATTTTTTTATGAATTTTGAGAACTCCTTATCGCCGGTAATAATAATAAAAGGGGATGTGAGCTGTCTTAGGCTACTTTCACACCAACTGTTCCGTCATAGGGTCTCAATACCAGAACAAAACGCTTCAGTTTTGTCCTCATTTATTGTCAATGGGGACAAAACGTAACTGAACAGAACGGAGTGCTCCAAAATGCATTCCGTTCTGCGGTTTGCTTTCCATCCTGGGATGCGGAGCAAAACGTCATGACCCACAATGCAAGTCAATGGGGACGGATCTGTTTTCTCTGACACAATCTACCACAATAGAAAACGGATCCGTCCTCCATTGACTTTCAATGGAGTTCATGACGGATCCGAATACAACCGAATCCGTTAATAGCGGATGCAGATGGTTGTATTATTAGTAACGGAAGCGTTTTTGCTGAGCCCTGCCGGATCCCGAAAAAAACGCAAGTGTGAGAGTAGGGTTTGTTTGTTTGCAGGACAAATCTTACTTTCTAAGGGTACTTTCACACTAGCGTCAAGGCACTCCGGAGGGTGAACAGCCTGTCGGATCCGTGCTGCCGCTAGTGCACATGTCGTAGTTTTATTCCGGCCACCTCTTGGCATGTTTGCCGTGCTGCTGCCAGAACTCCTTATAGTCAATGGGACCGGAGCGGTAGTCCGGGGCACGCGTGCACTTTTTCACCCAGCCTGCCAGAGTTCCTTGCCGCTAGTGTGAAACTAGCCTTATTCTAATTCTAATATAATATGGCATACAATGTAGTGGGAAAAAATTCCCAATGGGGGAAAAAAACACAATTCCTCCACCATTTTATGTGTTTTGTTCCCACGGCGTTCTGTTTGTGGAAAAGTGGGTCAGTACGATTACAACGACACCCCATATATATAGGTCTAAATACTGTAAAAATAAATTAAATCTTTAAAAAAATCAGCATATTCTGACCCCCATACATTTTTAATACTTATATCTACTGAGCTGTGTGGCGGCTCGTTTTTTGCGGGACAATCTGTAGTTTTTATTGATATCATTTTGGAGTGTGTGCGACTTTTTGATCACGTTTTATAAAATTTTTTGGGGTAGGAGAAGCGATGAAAAAATAGTGAATCGGCCAT
Source organism: Bufotes viridis (assembly GCA_033119425.1). Lineage (NCBI taxonomy): Eukaryota > Metazoa > Chordata > Amphibia > Anura > Bufonidae > Bufotes > Bufotes viridis. Next base: position 50,525,975 of record CM065599.1, on the reverse strand, counting down.
TTTGATACATTTTTTCATTACGCCATTCTCAGAATTAAAAAAATATTGTAATATTTTAATAGTACAGGCGTTTTCGGACGTGGTGTCCCATGATATTTATATTTTTTATTTATTTATTTTGACTTTTAATGTTTTTTTAGCCAGTGTAGTAGGCTACAACATTTACAAATTTTTATTTTTTTATTCAATATTACTAAGATGAGCGAATTTCTGCTTATGAAATTCATTCACACTTCGTTTGGTGGTAACAGGTGAATTGGGTTATGGATTCTGTTACTACAGACCATAACGCAATTCTATGACGGAATGTATAATGAAATGCCTTTAGAGGCATTCCGTTATAATAGAAGTCTATGGGCTGCAAAACGGATCCGTCCCATTTCCGTTATGCAGGAGAGGGCTCGGGATCAGGAGAGGGCTCAGTATCGGGAGAAGACTCGGGATAAGGAGAGGGCTCCCCTGCATAACGGAAATGGGACGGATCCGTTTTGCAGCCCATAGACTTCTATTATGACGGAATTACTCTAAGGCATTCCGTTATGCATTCCGTCATAGAATTGCGTTATGGTCCGTGGTAACCGAATCCATAACGCAATTCACCTTTTACCACCAAAGTGTGAACGAATTTCAAAATATGAAATTCACATATCTCTAAATATTACCACTATTGATGAGCGAATCGACTTCGATGAAATATCCGAAGTCGATTCACATAAAACTTTGTTCTAATACTGTACGGAGCAGGAGCTCCGTACAGTATTAGAATGTATTGGCTCCGATGAGACGAAGTTATTGCTTCGCGAAGTCTCCCGAGACCATGTAATAACTTCAGAAATTAATTTGTACTGTAAAAAACCATTTCCCGAACTTGATTCAGTTCCAACGACTAATTGGCCTTTTTTCCTTATGGGATAAAAACTTTGTGTGAGGAATATGAGGAGATATAATTGAAGCCTGCCCATTTGCTGTCAGAGTGATGGGCATCTGGCAGAGGAAACGGGCTCCACTGGTGGCCCAGCCGCAAAGCCTGAAAGTGGTAACATTTCACTGAGCTGGTCAACTGCAACAAAGAAATCCCACAGACATCATGGATCAGGGAGTTCATAAGGAATTATAAAATGACTGCACAATGCACATCTTAGCCATACACCGTTTACATCTTCAAGACCCTGGGTCTGAGCCGGAAGTTCTCCTGGACTTCGCTTGTTTGTAGGACGCAGGGAAGGAGAGATATGAAGACCTCACAGTAGGAGCCAAGTAGCAACGCTGTGTTTGGTCTCCACATGTACCAGGAAGCTGGCCGGATCCATTGGCACCAGACCAGCCCTCCTATGAGTTATGGTCCATATTGGGTTTGGGATTTTTAGCTACTATAACCAAAGGGAGGAGGAGTGGGATTCTCCCAGGGGGTGGAAGGGTCATGAACGACCAAGGGTTAATTGCCTGTGCGAGGCAGTGGCCATTGTCTTTCTCTGAAGGGAGGTTACTCTGTGTATCGTGTAGGAGGAGACCTGGAAACCCCGCTGACATCACTGCCTTCCATGTGACTACAGCATTAAGGACTACACATAAATCTGGTAACTAACATTCGCATTACCTGCTAATCTTGATTGTACCATCACCAGTATTTGCCTCTCTGACTATTGTATATATCCTGTGTGTCTAGTGTGCCATTATAGTGATTAAATATAATATCATTTTATCTTGTGCTCTTCTTTTGTCTCGATCCATGAATCCCACACGTCTGTGCCTCGGTACAATACATGCTACCTGGGCTGGTTTCTCGCCCGAAGTTTCCCCTATAAGGGACCAGGTGGCAGTCTACCGGGCTGGCAGGGCTCTGTTTCACTGGGGCAGTGAAAGGACTCTCTCAGCCTGTCAGGGTTGTGAACGAGCGTTGTGACACACCAGAGGTCGGGTGGCCCACCCTCTCTAACTTCACGTCTCAGAATGGCTTGGATAAGTAAGTGTTCCAGAGTTATGGGAGGAGGCACTGGCATTGACCCCGAAACCAGCTGTTTTTGATCCATGGGGTGTATAAAACCCCGCTAGATCAGATATAGAGACTCCTGTTATCCAAAATGCAGCGAGTCAGAGGCTGTTACATGTGTTATGGAGCTGCTGCTGTGAGTGAGGTAATACAGCTAATCAATAAAGCGCATAAAGTGCAGATTTCCTTCTTGATCCTAAAATGTGCCTGCTCGGCATTTTTGAATCTAATCAACTACAGGCGCCTATTAATATAGGAATAAATAGGATGTTGTACCCGGCCCGTAAAACACTGGCAGCCAAGTGGATACAACCACTGCCTCCTGTCATAGCAGAGTACATAGCAAGACAGAATGTTGTTATAAGACTGGAAAGGGGGGCCTATCTCAAGCCAAACCGCCTCTCGAAATTTGAGGCCAATTGGGCTCCCTGGATTGATAGATCTGGAACCTGCAGTTTGTGGTTGGCACTTACTAGGGGACTCATGCATCCATGTTCGAGGGGGAGTATGATACTAGGGAACCTGGAGTTATGATATTGGGGTGTATACCTAAATCTAACTAAGGATATGTGCTGATGACTGGGCCTTGCAGCCCCCCGGGAGAGACCCTGAACCTTTATTTCTCCTCTTCTTCCTTGATCTTTGGCCACCAACTGTTACCGTGATTGTCTCGTGAGGGGTGGGCTTGCACTTGATTAATACTTATGGGTCAATTATGATTGTCGTGTCAATACCATATCCTTATATGTCTGAACTGTTTTAGACACTATTAGGGTCTATTCACACGTCCACAATTCCGTTCCGCATTTTGCGGAACGGAATTGCGGACCCATTAATTTCAATGGGGACAGACGATGTCCCGCCCGGGTCCGCAATTGCAGGTCCGCAATCACTTTCCCGAAAAGAAAGTATTTTCTATGTAGCGCCGGCGATGTGCGGTCCGCAAATTGTGGAACACACATCGCCAATGTCCGTGATTTGCAGATCCGTGGATCCGCAAAACACACACGGACGTGTGAATGGACCCTAAACATGATGTGCATTTAGTTTTTTTTTGATAAAACTCAATAAAAAGATATCTGATTAAAAAAAAAAAAGTGTTCCAGAGTTATTACCACATATGTCACTTGTGGTAAATTAGGCCTGGCCACGAAGGTGAAAAATGGCTTGGTCTTGAAAGGGTTAAAACACGCCTAGTACCAGCATAGGATATGAAGCCTGCTTTATGGAGTGTTGTGAGCTCAGGGACTTCAACCACGCAAAGAGAAATGAATTTTCGAATGGTGTTTTTTTTTGAGTAAAGGAAAAAACAAAAAAACTAGTGTTGTACTTACAAAACCCCAGCAAAATTGATTGTACATTGATTAGAGTGTTCCATTCAGATTCATTACACGAGAAGATGCAGATGTGTATGGCACATATTGTGCACTTGTCATTTTGATCCACCTATTGACAATCAAGTACAAGTGGCAGTAGCTCGAGAGATCGGTGTCTCCTGATGAGCCGTGAACAACCGCCTTGTAACGAGGTTGTAATAAGCGTCTTCTAAACTATAGCAAGACATTCATTGATTACGTCACCCATGAGGACTCGCATGGGATTACAGTTCACCTCTGGTTATTAATGTTATAAAACTTGAGCTGGATGTATTTCTTAGCAAGTTGTGTAAAATTTTTTGTAGCTTTTCTATGTCAGGTTGTTAAAGGAAATCTGTCACCAGGATAATCACTATTGAAGTAAAGCCGGGGCCTAATAGCACTTAGTGCCTTATTTCTTGATGTGACTTTGTTCCGGCAATAGATGTTTTTTATCCTCTGAAAATCCAGTTTATTTGGTATGCGAATGAGCCTTTAAATCGTGCGCTGCAGTGCAAGACCTCATGGGAAGAGCTATAGAGAGGCATGCGGGCAGGGACTCTGTGGGTACAGGATAGTTCCAGTGTTTGAAGCACGTGTGGACTGACGTCTGTAAGAGGGACACAGCACACCGCGCTATGCTCTATGACTGGCCATATTGTATCGTATAGATGACGTCACGGCGGCCACCAGCAACACAATCTCCACATTGAAGTAGGTTATTGTAATGGGTAAAAATTACCACTCTATCGAATTGTGTATGGATGAAAACAATATTTTGGGAAAACGGAGTGTGTGATCAAACACCAACTGTGTGCAAACAGTCTAGGGGCCCTTGCCCATGACCGTATGCCCTCCGAGACATACGGTCCGTGAGCGGGCCATATGTCCCGGAGCGGCATTGATCGTGTGCAGAGGAGCGCACAGCATCATAGAATACAATGATGCCGTGGACGTCAGTCCGCCCACGGGACTATTGTCCTACACTCACAAGATCATATAAGTGCAGGACAATAGTCCCGTGGGCGCCCCAGTAACCTATGATGCTGGCGCTCCAGCGTGCACGATCAATGCCGCTCCGGGACATATGGCTCGCTCACGGACCGTTTGTTTCGGAGGGCATACCGTCGTGTGCAAGGGCCCTAAAGCAGAGCTTTTTGGCCATCATAGGAACGCTTTCTGTGGCCCAGATCCAACACTTCCCATTAACCCAAGAACACCATTGTGAAGCATGGTGGTGCCAGTGTCCTGCTGTGGGGGTGCTTATCATCAGTAGGGACTGGAAAACTAGGATTGAAGAACACATGGATGGCAGTGAAAACAGGCAATGCTTGAGAAGAACCTGTTTCAGTCTGCCAGAGATTTCACCTTCCAACAGGACAATGACCCCAAGCATGCTGCTAAAGCTACACTGGAGTGGTTTAAGGGAAAACATTTAAAAGGGCTTTCCGAGATTTTTGAACTGATGACCTATTGTCTGGATAGGTCATCAGTATCTGATTGGCGGGGTCCGATGCCCAGGACCCCCGATCAGCTGTTTGAGAAGGCTCCGGAGCTCACAGTAGCTCCAAGGCCTTCTCTCTACTCACCAGGCATGGTGCTGTACATTGTATAGCGGCTGTGTTTGCTATTGCAGCTCAGCCCCATTCTCTTCAATAGGGATGAGCTGCGCCCGGGCCATGTGACCGATGAATGTGATGTCACTTGGCCTAGGGAAAGCCGAGAGAAGGCGATAGCACTACTGCGAGCGCTGATAATGCTCAAACAGCTGATCCCCGGGGTTCCAGCTGTCAGACCCCAACCAAATTAGATACCGATGACCAATTTTGAGCATAGATCATCAGTTCAAAACTCTCAGAAAACCCCTTTAAATGTCTTCGAATCGCCTGGTCACAGGAGACCTTAAAGTGGTTGTGTCACGAAACATATTAGACATTTTTCAAACCAGCACCTGGATCTGAACACTTTTGTAATTGCATTTAATAAAAATCTAGCCTAGCCACTGAGTTATTCAATAAAACGTATCTGTATAGCGCCACCTGCTGTTTGTTATTTTCCGTATTTTTTGTCTATATGTTCTGTTAGAATTTCACAAGGCACTGTATATTCTACTTTTTGGCATAACTTTTTTATTGTAGGCCTCTGTCTTGAGATGTTCCTCATGTATTAATATCAAGCACTAATGCATTGCCATCAACAATAAGGGATCGAGAACAAGGACACCATTTTTTTATGTTTTTAGATGCATTTATGTAGTTTATGGACATTAAATTAATTCAGCAGTCGGACATATGGATGTGAGAAAAGTCAGCCAGAGTTACTTGATGTTACTCTGCGATTATTACATTTTAATAGCAATATTTCACTATGTGAAAAGACAAACGTGACAATTGGTGTCCTATCAAAGAAAAACATCATTTACAATCTTCATTACTACTGAAGTCCTTGCAAAACCTGCATGTAACTTGAATATCTCTATCCCTATGTGACACACAGGGGACCAGACAACTCGCCCTCACTGCAGCGTGAACAAATCAAAAAAACGTACATATATTTTCGCAGTTTCCTGTCCTCCTGTAAGTGTGACATTGGGAACAACTGAGATTCAAGCCACGGATTTAAAGATCCTTTCCGGGAAAAATATGTCTTTTTATCAAAATAAATGCAAATTTCTCTGCATATTAATGCATTTGATAAGGTCTCCTTTTAGTGATATAGAGCTCCAAATTCCTGGCTTCTCTAGAGTTAAAGGGGTTGTCTCACTTCAACAAATGGCATTTATTATGTAGCAGAATTTAATACAAGGCACTTACTAATGTATTGTGACTGTCCATATTGCCTCCAGAGGTGGCCATGCTTGCACACTTTAGGAAAAACCTATGTTCGGCGCTATGGTCCCGGCCACCAGAGAGACCGGCGCTTTTTCCTATAGTGTACAAGCATGACCACCGCTAATGGATTGCAGGGTGGTCGTAACCATGGAAACGAGCAGAGTATAATACGATGGAAAAATGAATCCAGCCAGCAAAGGAGGCAAAATGGAGAATCACAATACATTAGTAAGTGCCTTGTATTAACTTTCTCTACATGATGAATGCGATTTACTGAAGTCAGACTACCCCTTTAAAGGGTCAATAACTTTTCACAAACTTTTGATATGTCATAGATAGGGATGAGTGAAGTGAGCTTCAGATCCTAGATACAAAGTCGCTTCGTTGAAAACTTCGGATTAATGCTGTATGGAGATCCGTTTCCGTACAGCATTAAAATGTACGGCCTCCGATGAGCCAACGTCAGTTATTCCCGAAGTCTTGGGAGACTTTGATGAATAACTTTAGTAGCTTATTTTTAAACTGCAAAACCATTTTAAAACTTGGATCCAAACTCGGCTTCAGTTCTGAGGTACCAAACGGAACTGAAGCCAAGTTCGGATCCCAGCTTTAATATGGTTTTGCAGATTAAAAATCAAATACCGAAGTTATTTATCGAAGCCTCGCAAGACTTTGGCAATAACTGAACGCCTCATCGGAGGCCGTACATTTTAATGCTGTATGGAGACGGATCACTAGAATGAGAGGAGAGAAGAGTGAGTATATCACGTTCTCTCTCCTCGCTGCACGAGATGGGCTCCATAGAAGTCTATAGGCACATCTCGATTCCATCCTCAGTAGCGAGGAAGAAATGCGAGCATTTCTATCGTGTAAGGATTAGTGACGTCCCACCCCCTCAGACCCCCACAGAACACAACTTTTCCCAGGTCTCTAGGACATAAGAAACATTTTGTGAACAGTCAGTGACCCTTTAAACAGTAAACGTCTCTCTATGTGGATCTCACCAAGTCATACTTATTATTGAGTTCAGCTGAGCCGTATAAAGTCTGTATCCAGATTGATGGCAGGGACTTAGAATTTCATCACATACCTCCATGGTTAAGTGAAGAGAAGCTGGTGCTCTGTATGTACATAGTTTGTGAAACTGATCAGAACAAAATTTTGATCCTATTTAAATAAAAAATACAATAAGTAGACATGAAACATGCAAAATTCACAGTACACCATGCTCTGGTTAGGATTGTGTAGAACAATTTCTAAAAGGGAAGTTCTAGCCACACATTTGGCTAAAGGTGGTTTAAAGGTGACTGTGGGAGAAGCAGCCAGGACGGTCTGGATGCATAGGCAAAAGTCTCCTAAAATTCTGGCATGAGTCACAGCCAAATGGATAAAAGAAACTACCTAAGGTGCAAAAATAATGTCTTTGGGAGCTTAAAAATGTGACAAGATCTTTAACTACAGCAGTTGTCAGCTCCCTCCCCCTCTAACAGCAGCGCGGATGCCAGGAAGCTATATTCAGGTTTATACAGCCTCCTAATCCCATGTTACTACCTATCCTCATGGCATCCATATCTAAATATTGGTAAGCATTCATAAAGCTTTGGCTAAAGCCAATACGGTAAATTTATAGCCCAACACCATTCTTATCCTCAACAAAGCTGCCTCCTGACGTACATCTCAGCATCATCATGGAAACCATCTTGGGTAACCAACTGTTCTGCCCCGTGTTGTCTCCTGCTGAACCAGACTCGTTTCACAGATCATCCCTATGGAAAAAGGGAAACATGTTTTAGGATGCCTGGTGTAACTTCATTTTTACATTAAACACTTATTTTAATTACTATGTAGGACAATGTAGACTCTGGAAAGAGTAAGGAGAACATCAGGCCTTTGGGACTGCCCCATGTCTGAAATCCTTTCGGTAAGGAGTTGAGCCATAGCTCCCTGACACAGTAGGCACCTGAGAAATAAATGAAAAACGGTCTGATTTATCAAGACTGGATCTACTTCATCCACAAAGGAGATTTTGTTTTGAAATGAGTGATCAAGGCAACATTGGAAATCAAAAGATTTCTTCAGGCAGGAACTAAATCTTTAAAAGGTGTTATCCAATGAAAATTATCTACACAGGATAGGTGATAAATATAGGATTGCAGGAGGTCCAAATGCTGGGACCACCCATGATCCTGAGAACAGAGGGTCTCCAAGTCCCCTCTCTGCATGGAGCACGACAGTGCATGTTGATCCACTGCCCTGTCTACATCAGCCCCATAGAAGTGAATGGAGCAGTGAACTGAGATGTCTACTATTGCTCCATTCAGAGAGCAGACCGCTCATTCTCGGGATCATTAGTGGTCCCAGTGGCTGGACCCTTCATGATCCAATAATAAAAAGGTTTTCCGGGATCTTTTTTTTACTGATAAACTATTCTCAGTATAGGTCATCAGTATCTGACCAACACCCAGGACCGCTCTGATCAGCTGTTTGAGAAGGCACCAGCGCTCACAGTAGTGCCGCGGCCTTCTCACAGCTCACCAAGCACAGTGCCGTACATTGTATAGCGGCTGTGCTGGGTATCGCATCTCAGTCCCATTCACTTCTATATGGCTGAGTAGCACCTAGGCCACGTGACCTATGAACGCGTCGTCACATGGCCTAGGCAAAGTTACTGCAATCTCCAGTGCCTTCTCAAACAACTGATCGGCCTGGGTCCCTGGTGTCAGACCCCCACTGATCAGAGGAAGGTCATCAGTTAAAAAAATCTTGGAAAACCCCTTTAATCGCCTATCTTGTGGACAGGTGATAAATAGTTTGTGTGGGATAACCCTTTTAAGAAGAGGAACAATAACTTGCAGAATTAGGTTAAACTCACATGGCTGAAATACAGCACAACTGTTAGGCAGAAAATGTAACGTGATAGCGTTTGAAAGAGCCCATTAAAATGAAAAAAGTCTATAGTAAAAATGACAGGAAATGTTTGTAACTGCACTTTTTGCATTTATGACTTGGAGGAGGCTGATGACTTGCTTGACAAATATGTTTTTCTGTTTTTTAAAAATATACGTCCTTAAAGAGTATACGTCCTTAAAGGTTCCAGCATAGTCATCTCACTGGCCCTGAAGTAGAGGGAGGAGCTGGCAGAGAAAGCAGGAGGAGCAATGGTGCACAGAGTGGCTTGGACCCACCCTTGGTGCACTTAACTGCTCATTTGCATATGCATTCAAAGTCCTGTGTGTCATTACATTCAGCTGAGTTTGTGCCTGGTGTAACAGTGAATTTCCTGGTGACAGGTTCCCTTAAGGTTTGGTAAAAATTTGCTCTTACTTTGGCCACTGCCTTTTTTTGTCGGTCAGTGGAACATACATCACACCCATTAAGCGAACTTTTGTGATAATCCCAGCGCTATCTTTATCGTACTGCTCAAGAACCTGACTTCCACCTTCCGGTCCCACAGGTAGGATCAGTCTTCCTCCTGGCTTTAACTGATTCAGCAGCTGCTCGAGATAAAAGAATAAAACAGTAAATGGCAAAAAAAATACTTAATAATATGCAGTGGAACCTGCCCAAAAACCACTCCTTATTTAGACCTCATTTTCTGTGTCCGACAGTCAGTTCCATCATATCCTATATATACTGGCCATCTTCTTTCAGAGGACCAGAAGACCATTTTGAATGCAAGTTTGGGTGGTCTTATGCTTGATATAGATAATATTTATATCTCATCCAGCACTGAGATGATTGCATGTTGATAGGCCCTTGGGGCCTGACATTTTTTTTTCAAAAATATAAAAATTTAAAAATCACCCCCCTTTCCCCAGAATAAGGCTAGTTTCCCACTAGCAGCAAGGAACTCTGGCAGGCTGTTCCGGCAGGTGAACAGCCTGTTGGATCCGTGCTGCCGCTAGTGCACGTGTGCTCCGACCCCACTGACTATAATTGGGGCGGGCCGGAGTTCCGGCAGCATCACGGCAAACATGCCGAGAGGCGGCCGGAATAAAAGTAAAATAAAAAATAAAAATACACATCACAGGCATTACTACATCCCAAAATGCCTCTGCTATTAAAGTATAAAAACATTTGTCCAATATGGCGAAAAAAAAAATATCAAAATGTCCGATTCTCTATTTTTTCATACTTTCATACAGCCCCCACACAGATCTGTAGACATAATAAGAAAGTTATGGTGTTCAGAATATGACGATGATAAGAAAAAATAAAGTTTTTATTTTTTTCACTATTAAAAACACAAGACAAACTATACAAATGTGGTATAGCTTTAATGGCAAATACCAAACAACGTGACGGGTCATTCCAGGAGAACAACTGGGGGGGAAAAAATTAAAAAAAATATCACAAAATTCGAGATCGTAGACAATATCAGCACAGATACAGAATAAACACACCAGACGGCGGCTACAATAACCGGCAAAGAAGGGATTCAAATACAGCACTGGGTGCTTTGATTGGGCTGCAAACTAATTCCATGATTGGTCTGATGACTGGGCCATCTTATTGGTTGTCAGCTACACTCACTTATTAGTATAGAAACTGGCAAATATAACCAAAGGCAATATAGAGCTTTGGCACATATACCATTAATCCTAATATAATAGACTTGGGTGCGTCAGTTGTGTACGGTGGAAAAGTGTGTCCATCATTAACATAGGAAGCATGGACATAACTGGTATACATAGAAAGAGGTAGGCACTCACCACCTGGGACTATATATTTATTAACAATAGATAAAATATAATACAACTTATACAATAAAACACTAACAATTTTAGCAATAAACTATGATAGAAAATGGCATTAATGAATGGTAATAAAAATGACATATAATAACATAAAAATGAAAATGACATATACTAACATAAAATATAGAATATAAACTAGATTTTGTTATTATATGTCATTTTTATTACCATTCTTTAATGCCAATTTCTGTCACAGTTTATTGCCCAAATTTTAGCTTTTTAATAAGTTGTATTATATTTTATCTATTGTTAATAAATATATAGTCTTTGGTCACTCACAGTGGTGCCAGGTGGTGAGTGCCTACCTCTTTCTATGTATAGCATTATCAGTGACCAATAATATGGTTATTGCTTTTGACACCCACAATGTACTTACTTCCTGTGGTACTGTTGCAGCTGCTGCCCCAACATGAATTGCATCATAAGGGCCTTCCTCAGGATGCCCAAGCCTGCCGTCACCAACTGCAAATGTAAAGAATGGAAACTTTAAAGGGATTCTCCTGTCTACAAATTAATTTTTATTTTCTCAGAGTACTCAAAATACTCAAAATACTGCATATTTTTGCCGCATATACCTGTTTTTCATGCTAGCACTTTCATTCCCAGATTTTCAGCATTATTTCAACTGGACAGGATGTTTACAAGCAGAACTTCCTGTTTTCATCAGTTTCCTGGTGCATCAGTTTCCACGCAATGCTCTGTAATGTTCCTCAGGGCTTACTCCACCTGCCATACTGTTGCAGTAGTCACACCCCCTACACCTCCCCTCGCTCTCCGGGTTAGCGAGGGAGAGAAACATTACAGAGTAAAGCATGCTGGGTTGGTTAGAAAACCCAACAGGAAGTTCTGCTTGTAAGCATCCTGCAAGAACGAAGTTTAATGTTTTGTACATACTGAACTATCTATTACTCTGGTCACATTACTAGAATACCAGCAAACACTCCAATGACAGCGAGATATTGGAGAATATATACACTACTTATGGATGGGAACTTTTAGTAGCATAAGAAGAAAAGATTTATTAGAGCGCTAATTTGTAATATGGTTTATAGTATTGATTGATTCTTTGCTTTAGTGTAACTTGTCATTATACCAGTTACCAGTCTTCTATGTGAGATCTAGTGTGACTATTAGGGCCCAGTTGGGCACACTACTATTAGAATTGGTTATATGACATTAGTATTTCATTAGGTGTAAATATCTATGATTTTATTCTTGTGTTTTAATACATTCATTTTTAATTATACACCATTTATATGTTTGATTACTAGAGAGCCAGTAATTACAGCGGGATGTGTAAACCAGCCTTAACACTCATAGCATTGCCAATGCTTAATTAATGTATGAATATGCATATTAACATATACATAAGTAATGATTAGATGTGTTCATGTGTAAATTTACCATTCCTACAGGGCCACCTATAGGCATGTAACTACTGTACCTATAGGTAAATCCATCCCTCTGTAGCTCTCTAATATTTAATCATTAAAAGGGGTTGTACAAGAATGGGGGAGAGGCAAACCTCCCCATTCTGCTAGACCTACATAGGGAAGATGACCTACTTGCTTCCCGGTGTTCCCAGCCCCTTCTATTGCAGACCTAGGATGGGCTCCATCAATGTCAACATCCGGTTTGCCAATCACAGGCTGCAGCGATGTCCCGCTTCCCTTGCGTCACGACAAATGGTCACATGATAGAAGGGGAGCCAGACACCGCCATGGCCTGTGATTAGCTGAGGCGATGGATGTCAAAAAGGATGTTCACATCGAGAGGAGCCCAGGCCTGCAGGAGAAGGTGCAAGGAGCAGGTAAGTAATCTTCACTTTGCAGCTATGGCAGAATTTGTAAAGGGGGGGGGTTGCCAAAAACACCACCATTCTTGCATAACCCCATTAAAGTGGCTCAGTCACCCAGCTAAACGACAAACTTACCTACAAACTTTACCCGTCCAGTGCTCAGCAGTTCAGGATCATCTTGCTGGACATTTTGAACAGAATCGAGGACCAGTTGTTCAATGTGATCAATGCCCACAACCTTCCCGGTGAGACCTACCTGAGGGCAGTAGAATCAATGTGAGGTTGGTATCGTGTTCATTGTCTGATTCCACAGAATACAATTATGACGAGTAGCTTCTCTTGACGCCATTGCATAGGAGTCTACATAAAATGTTGACTGCCTCTGCATACACTGTCTTAGCTTCTGCTGCCTCCGAGTTACACTATGCACACCCAGAGCAGCTCTATAAAATTCTGCTGGTTACCCCTGAAACAGACTACTGGTTGCCCTCCACACAGACGTGATCCAACATCTGAAATCCAAAGGCAGACGCAGCGTAGCTATAATCTAAAGACACAATCTGTGATGGTGGCCCCAAACGAAGCTTCCAGCGCAGATGAGAACATGTCCTAAAGGTGTTTTCTGGGTTTTATTTGTACAAATCTTACTGGGCCGAACATATACTGGGCCCAACATTTATAAATGAGAGTATAGGACTGAAGGCTAACCATTCTAGCAATGCAGGCAGTGAGGTATCCACTGCCCGAGCCAACATCCAAAGCCTTGGCTCCTTCTTGCAGCTTATCTTCCAACAACTCCAGGGCATGTGCATGCTGTAAAACAGAAATATACTGTTAACCTCATGATGTTTTAGTATTACAAAAAAACGAATATATATATATATATATAATTATATCATTTAAATAGGTGCTGAGCTCTTCCAACAGGGCTCCCAGTCTGTCGTGTATCCTGAGACCGACGTGACCTCAGTATACACGGTGATGTCACCACCTGCTTTCAGAGTGAATAAAGCTGGTAGTGGCCAATTCCTAACCAGAATCTACTGTGACTTCTTGAGGTGTGCCAACCATCTTATCCAGAAGGTGGCGATACCTGAGAACTAAGTGACTGCTGAGTATATATAAAAAAGGATGCCTAGAAAACTTAATGTGATTTGGTGCTTGTTCAATGATCACAGAACGAGGTGGTGCACCCTTAAAGGGGTTTCCGAGTTTACAACTGAACCCGGACATATGCCCATTTTCACCCAGGCAGTCCCTCTGATATGAGCACTTCATCGTCCGATGCTCTTCCTTGCCCTTCGCTGTATAGCGCAGGGCAAGGGCTTTTTTGTTTACATTTTTTACTGCTAGGCGGAGGCTTCTGCCTAGCAGTGTTCCCGGTGATGTCACAGGCACCGATGGGCGGGTTTTAGTGCTACCCTAGATGTTTTACAGGCTAGGGCAGTGCTAAAGCCAGCCCATTAGTCCCGGTGACATCACTGGGCTCCCTGCTCGGCGGAAGCCCTGCCTAGTAATCCTTATGGAGAGCCTGGTACATCACTGGATATCCAGAAAAAGCCTGTGCTTTAAATTGCTCTGAACCCGGACAACTCCTTTAAAGGCTATGTATAACTTCAGGGGACATTTTTTTAAATGATTGCTAAAAATAATTTTTTCAATTGATCTTTATTTAAAATATTAGCCGTTTTGTGACAAAGGGTTAACCGTTTGTCTAGCTGTGTGACTGGTACTTTCACTGGTCATCTAATAAACCTTATAAGTCCTTTAAATTGCTAAAAGGTCAAAAACACTTATTTAAGCCACATTCTTATCAGTAAGATAAGAATTGAGGAGGGCAGAGATCAGAGAGATCAGCTGAGCTGCCTGATGGAATAGAGTGAAAATTCAGATCCTGATACTAGAGAAACTCAAGGCTGTACACAGACAAGGGTTCATCATTTTTAATAAAGATCAATTGAAAAAAATATGACTTTTAGCTCAAAATGAGTAGAATGCAATAATAAAAAAAAACTGCCTCCAAAAGGTGTACATAGCCTTTAATTATGGATTCTGCAACCGGGTATATGCTGAGGCTGGGTCACTGGGTGGCATCTCCTCTTGCTGTGATAAAGGCTGTCACTCTGGCAAGGTAATGGTCATATAGATATTGGATATCCTCCTGTGGTATGTCAGTCATTCATCACTGCTGAGGCCTGTGACTGGCTGCAGAAGTTGTGGATGTACAGCACGTTATTAGTCCAGGGATTTTGCGGGTGAGTACGGTTTGCTTTTTATTTTTCTATTGCATTCTTACTATTAGCAATTTTATTTAATCCTGGAAAACCCCCTTTAACACTGATACATATATTGCTATAGCTTGGGAAGGAAAAATACATGCCGAGATTCCCTACTAAATGGAAAAACACAGGCGGCTGCAGCCAAGGCCAATAAGAAGGTGCATCAAAAGGGGCATAGATGGACTTAACAAGAACATAGTTCTGTTACTTTACAAACCAGGACTGTGACGAGGGGACATCCTCTGCGTCTGGAGGAAAGAAGGTTTGCACACAAACATAGAAGAGGATTCTTTACGGTAAGAGCAGTGAGACTATGGAACTCTCTGCCTGAGGAGGGGGTGATGGTGAGTACAATAAAGGAATTCAAGAGGGCCTGGATGTATTTTGGAGTGTAATAATATTACAGGCTATAGCTACTAGAGAGGGGTCGTTGATCCAGGGAGTTATTCTGATTGCCTGATTGGAGTCGGGAAGGAATTTTTTTTTCCCCTTAAGTGGGGAAAATTGGCTTCTGCCTCACAGGGATTTTTCCTTTCTCTGGATCAACATTGCAGGATATTAGGCTGAACTGGATGGTTGTTACGTTCTTTCTACTTCACAGACTATGTGATGCTGTTTCAGCAGAGAGGTCTGAATGCAGAAAAAAAATCTATATACGCCAAACTATGATAAACTAACATCAGCTATTTCTAGATTTCCATCTACTGGTAGTGACCATCTCCCACAGAAACAAAGGACAAGGCATGTTAAAACCAATCATGCCCAAACCTGCAATTGGGGTGTTAGACATACACGAGACTGTGATCCGTCCTGACAAAATGGCGGCTCAGACTTCTTAGTCCATGGCCCAATGACAACCTGACCTGGCCACAAATATCTCCACTCTGTTCTTGTCACTCCACCTTACAGTTTATGTCCTGAAATAATATCTTTTGTACAGGTTTTGATTTTCAAAAATGCTCCATTTTACTATCCGTTTTGAGCGCTAGTATAGGAAAGGGTACAAGAAATAATAGTAAACTACTACACTTTCACTTCAGAAAGCACTCACCATGTGGGGGGCACTGATCGTAGCCTTGTACCCTGTTGGAATACATGTATCCGGTTAACATTTTTTATTTATTTATTTTAAAGGTTGCATTAAAAATTAATAATTGATTAAATGCCCGGGCCCCTCGTGGGGGGGCAGCCGATAGCAGTCTGCGACGGGAACGAGCCTGCCTAGCATCGCATCA